>OZ059800.1:6720348-7252102 GCA_964057025.1 Standfussiana lucernea
AATTAAAACAAGCGCTCAAAAGCACTGTATAATTTAGATATTAAAACTTATTACGCTGTAGGTATTCTATAAAATAAGGCATAGGTAGCTTATGACCGAGTAGACATTGCACTTTAGTATGAAAAGCGGATTTTCGTTTAAATTATTAACGAATAATTTATACGTTGGGAGATTTTGAATCAATAATCTGCTGTATTCGTGGTAACAGCTTGCACGTCGTCGCACAGTGGGCTGAAAATCGACTTTCATAGACATATAATACTTTTTTCCCAAATGTCCACTTTTATGACTTGAAAATGTTTTGGGAGACTAAATCCATGCCTAAAAATATCAACATTATGGAATAGCATTGCAAACAACGCAAAAAAAAAAATTTTCTTTAAAAATTACTATGGAGCTGGCATGAAAAAGTCTCATACCTCCGCCATCGTTCAACTGGCCCTAATTCCCTTGCAGGTAATTAAACCTTGAATTATTTAGAATTTTTTGACATACTCCCCGAAGCGGCCACTGGTGCGACCATTTTTTTAAAAATCGCTTTCAATTTAATATTTTCAAAAAATATTTTTAATCAAATGTTTAACTTAATTTAAGCTTAAAATCTACACGGACTACTTAAACGATGCACCCGACCACTACTTTGTATTAACACGCCACATGATCATAAAAAAATAAGGTCTAAAGACCTAATAATGTAACGATCCTAATTATGGTCATTATTTTATGAGTTTAAGTAATATGGTTATTCATATCTATTCTATGAGTTAGCTAATGAGAGTAGTAAGTAAATTAGTTTAATGATTACACTAAATAACGTCGTTGCAATAAATAGGAGAACTCAAAATAAAATCAATTCATTTCGCCTTACGCATTGAAAGTACAAACAGTAATAACATCACCGTAAACATGGAAAGCATCGTAACAAATCTTGATATGTTCGTTATTTTAAAAGGTTCAGCCAAAAAAAACGATTATCAGTTTTTATTTGAGACAGTGTTATCTCGATTGAGATGTAGTTTATCTGAGGAAGATCGTGTGACGTTTAAAGAATTTTGCCGGAAATTTACGAGAGCAGTAGAGAAACGTTGGCATTCTGCAAGCCGAAAAATGGAGTTATTCCGAAAGGAATATGGAAACTGGCTTGAGAAAAATGTCGTCTGGCCTAGCTGCATCAAAGACAATGTTGAGGAAGCTTCAACATCTGTAGCTCATGAGGAAGAAGAGCCATCAACATCATCAGTTGGTACTATGACCAAACGGAAACTCCCTAGAAAACCTTTTGAAGAGTTGGGAACGAAGCAAAAGAAGAGACGGAGTGGTGATTATTTGAACAGTCATTGCAGTGAGGTTGTTCATGCAGCTTGTACCAAGTTGAAGGAAGATGAACGGAACAGAATGCCAACGTTTCTCTACTGCTCTCGTAAATTTCCGGCAAAATTCTTTAAACGTCACACGATCTTCCTCAGATAAACTACATCTCAATCGAGATAACACTGTCTCAAATAAAAACTGATAATCGTTTTTTTTGGCTGAACCTTTTAAAATAACGAACATATCAAGATTTGTTACGATGCTTTCCATGTTTACGGTGATGTTATTACTGTTTGTACTTTCAATGCGTAAGGCGAAATGAATTGATTTTATTTTGAGTTCTCCTATTTATTGCAACGACGTTATTTAGTGTAATCATTAAACTAATTTACTTACTACCCTCATTAGCTAACTCATAGAATAGATATGAATAACCATATTACTTAAACTCATAAAATAATGACCATAATTAGGATCGTTACATTATTAGGTCTTTAGACCTTATTTTTAGGGTTCCGTACCTCAAAAGGAAAAAACGGAACCCTTATAAGATCACTTTGTTGTCCGTCCGTCCGTCCGTCCGCCCGTCTGTCAAGACCGTTTTTCTCAGGAACGCGTGGAGGTATCAAACTGAAATTTCTATATGATACTTAGTTCTACTGTCCCTGGAAGCTGTAGAAAAATCAACCTTCTAAATCACCGCAATCAAAAGATACAGCCACTTAGGCCGCAAATTTCCGCAAATTTTCGAAACTCGCACGGGAATCAAAACAGGGTACTTCCCGTGAACTTAGAATCTTGAAATTTTGTACGAAGTCACGTCTTATAGTACAGATATAGGAAAAATTACGAAAACCGTAAATTTTTAGTTTCGTCATATAAAAAAAAGTTATATACCCACAGGTTTGTACGGAACCCTCGGTGCGCGAGTCCAACTCGCACTTGACCGGTTTTTTTTATGATCATGTGGCGTGTTAATACAAAGTAGTGGTCGGGTGCATCGTTTAAGTAGTCCGTGTAGATTTTAAGCTTAAATTAAGTTAAACATTTGATTAAAAATATTTTTTGAAAATATTAAATTGAAAGCGATTTTTAAAAAAAAGGTCGCACCAGTGGCCGCTTCGGGGAGTATGTCAAAAAATTCCAAATAATTCAAGGTTTAATTACCTGCAAGGGAATTAGGGCCAGTTGAACGATGGCGGAGGTATGAGACTTTTTCATGCCAGCTCCATAGTAATTTTTAAAGAAAAATTTTTTTTTGCGTTGTTTGCAATGCTATTCCATAATGTTGATATTTTTAGGCATGGATTTAGTCTCCCAAAACATTTTCAAGTCATAAAAGTGGACATTTGGGAAAAAAGTATTATATGTCTATGAAAGTCGATTTTCAGCCCACTGTGGTCGGTGTCCATTCCACTGTGACCATGTATTATATGAACGCCCGGGTGATTTACCTAGAAGTTCCTGAATTTGTTGTTTACTTTTTTATTGATTCATCGCTGCGCACAAACACAACACTGAATTGTTCCAGTTTGAATTTTATTGGATCCAATAAAATTATGTCCAATACATATTTATTATGTAGGTACTTCTGAAATACCATATTACAATAGCTGAAGGCCAAGTTTGCAGTATTTTTGCTATAAAACATTGTATTTTTATCTTTCATTAAAGTTAAAAACAAAACTTGGTTGTGTTTCAATTTCCCTTGTACAATTTCTTCCACAGTCATCACCTGCCTAGCCTTTTCCCAACTATGTTGGGATCGGCTTCCAGTCTAACCGGATATTTTCTTGCATAATATTATGTTAAAAGCAAGGCAAGATGTCTACCGCTCTTGGGTGTGACTCCGCACTAATCCTGCTGTATTTAAACCTCGCTTTGTACATAATGTGAATACATAATTATTTTTATAATTTTTTACAGGACAAAATTAAGGTTTTTGTTTACCTCATTAAGGAGAGCAAACAAATCGGACTAAATTATTGACGGAAATTATGTGTTGCTACCGTTTTGGCTTAATTTTGGTAGACGATGTAATTTTTGATCCTTGAAAATATTATTGACAATTTATTATAATGGCTAGCAAAGACAAGGTCGACCATTCTGAAAATTATTGTCTAAAGTGACGTGTAAAAGGAAGCGCACAAAACTAAAAATAACAATAACTGCAGGTAAAAAATCTTCGATTGAAATACGCTATAAAGCTCGTATGGGACTGAAACAAAAAAAAACTTGAAAATAATGAATCCGTAGTTCGATTAAAAAATAGAAAAAAAAAAACAAAAATGCCGAAAGGCCTAAACAAGTGACAATCGTTGAATCAAAACGATTCGTATTCAATACATTTATTTCACAGTTTTATCATCGCATTGTAAAACTTTGCCATGAAAACAGCCAAAATCTCCAGTTCGACAAAAGACTTTGCCCTAAGGTTCAAGAACATACAAACTGATAATAATTTATTTCAAATCATTATAACGATTTTAATTAACTGTCGTAATCCATAATCGCATTGATTCATAAAGCAATCGTTGGTGCAAACTAAATCATTCAGAATATTTAATGAATTCGATTCCCAAGGCTACACGGCGCACCTGTTATTGAAAATTAATACTTTAGAAGAAAGGAATTGGTAATAAAATGTTACAAGCCATGAGAGAATAAAGGTTTTAGATAAGAGACATATTCAAATGTTGCTATATTTTGAATAGAAGTTTATTTTTGGTGAGGTGTTCTGCCCGTTTATTACCAGAACCTACATTTTGTTTAATAGCGTCAGGTTAGGTAGCGTCATCTTTCTGACTGACGATTCAGTGTTATTTATCGTTAAGTTATTTAGTTTGCATTTGGTATTGACATAGTTCTCAACACATCCTAAAGATCTCAATTTCAGTTATTTCAATGTTAGAATCAAACTCCATTAAGCCATTTATTCATCGTCATCACCATCCACCGCCCGACGAAGAAGCCTCTCTTTGCTTGTGCCAAGCTCCACGTTCTTGTGCCAGCCTTATCCAGGATATTCCTACGATGGCAACAATGTGGTCAGGCCCATCTCGCCGCCGACGCCGTCTGGACGACCAACACTTCTCTTTCCAGTCCTTGGACGCCACTCGACACTTACAAGCCATTTATTACTTTTGAACTATTCGGTATGTTAGTCACAAATAGGAAACTAGTTTCCCATTACAAAACGGAGATCTCTTTTGAGGAAAACGGGCAAGCAACTCCAAAGACACTCTTTTAAATGAAGTACCTAATCTACTAAGTATTTGAAAATTGTGGAGCATTATGTCATCAACTCATCAAAAACTACCGTCATTTATTTCAACTTTTGGACTGTGGCTACTTATTAAATATTGTACAAATAAAATGAGAAAATGAATGATGCTACCTCGTTGGTCTAGTGACGCAAGCGCGACTGCTGAGCATGAGGTTCTGGGGTCAATTCCCGGGTCGGGCAAAGTGTCATTGGGTGTTTGCATCAGGAATTTGTTAGTAGCAGCCACGTAGTCTGGATTTATGCCCGATTTATAGACTTGCCCCCAATTACATGGGACTTAAACATAACTGGCGAACTGTGGGTGTACTTGTTAGTACACCTCTGGGCTCTGCCTAACCCTTCGGAGATTACAAGGCGTGATGTTATGTTGTAAAATGAGTTGCGCAATCCCGCTACCTCTCACAATTTGGGCGAAGCATCGTCACCTGCACCGCTGATATTAAACGTTTGAACTGCAAAGCAGAGGAGCGTGTTATTGAAAAATTCTGATATTTTATGATATATCACCACTAGGATTAATTTATGGATGTCTTCGTAGAATCGATACAGAGTTTTCCACCGTATACCAAATAGTAGTGCTCCAAGTACAGTTTCAGTATAAATAAAGTTTGGAATAATTTTACATGCTGCACTGTCTAGATTAAATATAAAGTACTAAATTATTCAGATTGTCTTTTAAAAGATGCATGTTGAGACAGTGCAGCTGTCTAAATTATAAAGTAGGTATTAAATTAACCTGGTAGTCTTTTAAAAAATGAAGAACGGCGATGGCTGTAATTTCAACTTTGTGAATCAACTATCAATATTAATTAGCACTGTTTGATGTTATTTTGGCGTATAAAAATGCTGTTCGGTCTTAATACTTACTTATCATAACGCCTTATTTATATTTTTAATATAACCATAATTGAAAATTTACAGTCCTTAAGTCCTTAATTTGTTGTGTTTTTTAACATACTGAAGAAGCTATTTTCTTCATTTCATTGGAGTGAAATGATCACTATTGATCACCATTCTCTACCACCCCTAAATATTCTCAATTTTCATTACCCTCGCACACTTCCACTCTCTCACAAAATCAGTAAAAGTAACCGCAAGCAATACGGTTAGTGGATGCAACTGTCAGTTCCCACGAATAAGCGGCTATTTGGCCGATTTATAGGCTTCCTAACTGAATGGCCCGCAGGTGTCAATAATAGCTTTTAAAGGTAACATTTTCCGTAAAACGAAACTCCCAGTAAATTAACTGTGTCTGCTGCAGGTATCTATTAGCCATAGACATAAAGCTGTGGGTTTATTTTTGTTGGTTCTATTTTTTTTTGTTCTGTGAAAACATACTTTGACAATGAGACTGTCATATATGTAGGTCTGCGTTTAAAATACGAAATGAAACAGTTCCGATAATCATCGTTAACTACATGTTTGTTTCCATGCGAGATTCTCCATTAAACGATCGATCTTTGTTATCACGTTCCCACAATAAAGATAGAATACATTGTGAGGTAATCTGTGCTACAAAACTCGATGTGCTAACGTAGGCGAACACACAGTGTGTAAAACAGTACGCATGTAGATACAGGTGCTCTTTTTTATTTAACCTGGACCTACGCGTTGTAGAATATAACTATTAGAAATTATTGATACCCCTGCCAATTGCGGTCCTCTCAATATTAAATAGAATAACCGACAATAAAACCGCAAAAAAAATAACCGACTCTCAAAAAAAAAACAAAAAAAAAGTGGAAAATAACTTTACTTTCGGAAGTCGGTGCCAAAAAAGTCAATGAAACAAACAATAGTCACCGACTGCCGAAAGTAAAGTTATTTTCCAGTTTTTTTAGTTTTTTTTTTGGAATCGGTTATTTCTTTGCAAAAACGTTTTTATTTTCCACTTTTTTTGTGTTTTTTTTTTTGAAGTCGGTTATTTCTTTGCAAAAACGTTTTTATTTTACCCTTTTTAGTTATCGCATCACACACAAATCCTTGTCAAGTATCAATTTCGCAATTTCTTTTACTTGGATGACATATTTTCCCAACTATTTTGATTTAAAAACCAAACTGCCGAACCGATTTTGATGAAATTTCTATGGAACCAATCGAAAATTAGATCTATTCAGATAAAAGAAGATTTTTTCAAATCGGTTCATAAATGACGACGATATGAGGTACTTAACCAACACAAAAAAAAATACAACCGAATTGAGAACCTCCTCCTTTTTTGAAGTCGGTTAAAAATAGCATAATTTTACAAAACTTCTTGCATTCTGTTGTGCAAAAGCAGGAACGAAAGCTTCGACAAACTTTTAAACCAACGAGACACGTCAATTCTTTTCATTTTTGTTTTCTTAATCAACCTTAATGTCTTTACTCTTCTTACTTCACTTTGCTTTGGTATAAAAACTACGCCAAGGTGAGTAATTAGAACAATCCTCTTTGTTTACACTTCGCTCTTGACGTTTTTCTTCGTAAATCAGTCTAGGAGACAGCGGCCACTAATTACCCTTTCCTATCTACGCATAAATTATACCTACCTTAACACTTTAATTAAAAATGTTTGATTTATTTACACTAGTCCCTTTCAGCCAGGAGCGAGTATGATAAATATACATTAGCTATCTGTCGTTTATTTTGAATTTATTAGCTGCGGTTAACTGATTGACTGGTGATGTTTGGTATTGTGCTTGTCGTATTATAATTGGGGTGGTAATTTATTAAATGTTTTGGTAAACAAAATAGGAATATGTTGGTATTTATTATGAATGTGCAGTTATAGTCATGAAAAAGTTCTAACGTTTACTACACAAAGGAGGTTCGGTGGGGATGCAGTATTAATCAATCAAAGTATTTGTTTTTCATGTAAGACACGTGGTGATTTGAAACTGCCAAGTGACAGCCCGTTCACACGATGACGATTCGTTTTTTTATACGTATCGTCATTTTTCACTATCCGTCATTTTTTTGACGGCGGCAATGCTTTTTAAATGCCCGTGTTCACACGCATCACGAATCGTGAAAAATGACGGACACGTCTTAAATAACGTAACGTCTTTTAAAAATCAGATGCGTCAAAAAACACGAATCGTGAATTTTTTGTGACGTATTCGCTGATGCGCTCGCTCCCGAAAAATCACGGAACTAATGTGAACACCAGTTCGTTTTTTTTGCCGGATCGTGATAAAACACGATTCCGTTTGCAAAGTGAACGTCCATCCGTCATGACGTATCGTGTTTTATGACGGATCGTCAAGGACGTAAGCCGTGTGAATGAGGTCTGAGGCGATTAAAAATCATTCAATCATTGAATATTTACTAAACCAAATATAAATTGAAATCGGAAGCAGATTTACCTTTTCCAGTTAAAGGATTACGAGATTGTTTTATAAATCCATTTTAATCTCAAAAATGAATTACCTACATTTTAACAATCATGAAAATAAAATGAATGACCAATGTAAATATGTATGTACATGGTTTTAGTTATAAAACTATCTCGTTGTTAGTGTAGTACACACAGTGAAAAGCCATTAGCAGTCAAACAAAAACCTGGAATTGTGTGCATTTTTGTGTTTTGTTTCGTCCATTTGTCGGCACAAAATAATAGAGAATAAAGTTTTCGTTGTGTTCCTTTGTGTGTTATAAAATGGTCAGCAGACACACAACCTATTTTTCCGATTATCTACTATAACCTGAAGCCCTAAACAAGTAGCTGACTTTCAAAAGGATTGACTTATAAACAAATTGGAATTACATAATCCAGCGCCCTCCACCCCCATTCTATCATCGGACGAGCAGAAATACTGCGAAGCATCACCGTTATATGGTTGAAGTTCCACGGGCACGAACAAAGCGCTAGGCTTCCACATTTATTATGCGAACCGCCAGTCTGTGGAATTTCTTGCCGGCTTCTCTCTTTCCCGATCATTTTAGTCTAGATCTCTTTGAAGTTCGAGTGAATCGATTTCTTCTATGCAAGCGGTCTCCACCCTAGGCATCACCGTTTCACATCAGGCGAGTTCCGGCCTAACGCAAGCCTATTTACTGTTACTGTTAGCCTGTGTCATCCGTACTGCTGGGCAAAGGTCTCTCCTCATGACTTCCAAATTCTTCGATCCAGGGCAAACACGGACCACTGGTCGTTTGTTCTGTGCAGCTTTTTAGATTTTTTATAAGCCTACTAGCTTATGCCCGCGACTTCGCTATTGTCCTACAGGATCGTACTACCGGGATAAAAAGTTATGAACTATCTGTATGCCAAGTTTCATCTAAATCCGTTCAGTAGTTTTTGCGTGAAAGAGTAACAAACATCCATTCATACAAACTTTTGCGTTTATAATATTAGTAAGAATTTTGTATAAAAAACACTTTTCGGTAGCATAGGTCTATCTAATACATTTCTGACTTTCCATACCATAGCATCATTATCATTATTTCAGCCCGGAATCACCCACTGTTGGCCCCCCTTCTCTATGCTGCGTCACTCATCCATCTGTTTCCCTCGATAGAATACGATGCAATAACCCGAAAGAATGTCTCTTGGGGTCCTATGCCATTTTTCTAATCTCAAGTCTTCTAGGCTTGCTCTTGTCATCAGTCATTGTTGACCACATTCCTTACCACTGGCCAAGAACGCTTACCTATCAAAGTTCTAAAGAAGAAGATTATGTACACGAGTTAACACTGTCTGCGGTAAACGAACAATAACGAAGCAATTGTAAAATATACATCTTTAATTGTAAGGTATCTAAGTAATTAATGCTAGTTAAATATCTACATTTATCGGACGTAGCTGTATCAAACGGAGCCAGCAACCAGAACATTCTAAATATGCTAACATCTGCGAGAAGCCGAACTAAACTAAAGAACACCGATCTAAAAGGGGATGGAAATTCTACTGTTAATCTGTTCTTAACATTGCTTCTACGGTTTTAAGACCAGGTTGGTCTGCCATGTCATTAAACTTTGCAAAGATCATCAAAAATGTATTGATATAGTTACTTACTCGTAACAAAACGATCAAAGTAATCTCAGGTGATCTGATTATTCAGCGACCCAGCTCACAGTACTGAAGTGATCTTTTATAGCAAAAATTGCAGTCACGGACAAGCACATGTTTTTCACATCACTTCTAGTAGGTAACTGGGTGTATAATGGTGGTGTATCGTCCACACGTTGTCAGAGCGTGCGGTCGCTTGCCGCAAGTCAGCCAGTGGAAGGATCAACTCAACGGACTGAAACTTTGTGGGCCGCCAATGTTGACTTTCTTACTCTTTCAATTAGCGCTTTGTTATCCGACTGGGGATAAGCCCAAAAGGAGGGTTTCTGTGTGTGTTTCTTTGTTCCCTCGTAACTCCTAAACGTGTGAACGGATTTGCATAAATTATACGTCGTTAGATTTGTAATGGTAATGCCACTGGCTGGACATTGAAATTAAAAACAAAGAAATAAGGTGCATTTTGAACGCCATATTGTGGAGTTCGATTTACTTTTTCTTCCAATCCCATCGAGAGGGATATCAAAATGAAGGGTTTTAAAAGGTGATTACAAACATACATATATAGGTAACTTTTATGTTTGAATTTAAATAAAAAATTAAGTAATTAAAAAATCAATAATTATAGAGATCTTGTGACTGGCTGAATGTGTCGTAATATTCATTTTAACACAAGTTCTCTAAAATGGGCCAATTTTCAAATCTTTCTTAAAAAGAGAATAACAATGTATTAGCTTCAAGAATAATGATAAAATATGCCTTCTCAGGCAATATCCGCGTCATGTGACTTGCAATATCCGGACGCGATCGTATCCGCGCGTCCCACTTCGGAAAACCCCCGATTTACTTATAAAATCTCATTTTTTTCACATCACTGTCGTCGCGAAAATGTAAAATGAAGCTTTCTTGTTAATAGGTACCACTGATTCATGGTGGAGGAAAACAGGTGATGGCTGGTAGTAGTCGATACGGAATTACCAATTAGTGTTGGTTGGTTCCTTTCTTGTGAAAGTGGCCTGCTCTATAATGAAATAATAACAGATTGTAGGTCTAATAATATTGTAAACACTTAGTACATTTTGATCGCAAGGACGTAAAAGTTAAATTAAAAGTTGTAACGAGTTTTGCAAGTTTAGTAAGTAGATTACTTTCATAGTGGAAACTTAACCTAGTTGAATAAACATTTGATATTACGGACCAATAAGCCAACACCTACCTCACCGCGTAATATGAGCAAAAACGATTTTAAACTCCAACTCAAACAGATTACCCAATTCCCAGTTTGTCTAAAACTATGGTAGGTACCTATTTCCGTAAAATAAATTAGGTTAGTACCTGGAGTCGTGGGACTAATAGCTACCAGGCGGGCAGACGAATGGTGGAGTTCATTGATAAATTTTCAATTCCGGTACCCGTTCGCTAGTGTCCTACTAAATGAACCGAAGTTGGACGGACAATGGCTTTCTGCACGACTGGCATTTTCAAATCCTTGTCTTTTAGGAATAGTTGGATTTTAATGTTAAGTGGCCCCTGGGTTTGGTTTAATTCTAGATTAAATTGTACAGTCCTGTGGAGATTTAATGAACTTCTCAAGCGTTTTGTGTATTTTTCCGAACACCAGAGAAGTTTTAAGCTAAAGGAGCGTTTAGCTCTTTAAGGAAATCTTTTACCTTTTGATTTACAGATTAAAGTACAATTTATTTGACTCGTATTTTTTAAATGAAATAAAGGTCTACCTATTTACTTGCACTAAACATTTGAATCAGAATATTACAGAATACATAAGTTGGTAATAGCACAATATAAACATGGACAGTAGGGAAACTACCTACAAACGCTCGAAACGGCACACTCACACAAATATGCGCAACGACGAGACTCCCAGATGACCGGCGCGGTGCTCTCAGTAGTAAGTGGCGCGTCAAGACGAGTGGTCACGTTAAAGTTTATTTCCGCGATCTTTTTAAAAAAGCCACGAACTTATTGCGTAGTATACGGCTGTTTGAACTCGGCTTCATAAAAACCAGAGCTATCGTATTTTAAACTTCCAAAGTTAAAGATCGATAGTTCTACAAGTTGTTGTGTGTTAATATTAAATTGTTTTCCGTGTTTAAACTATCGTCTTTTGCTGAGATTAACCGACGCCATGAGATTACCTATTTAAATTGTATTTGTAAGCTGGTTATTTAAATTCGATTGATTGATCACTACAGAACAAAAATGTAAAACAAAAAAAACAATATCAAAAACATTAAAAGTTACAATCCTATTGCTTCAATGGAGCGTAGGTAATTATGTCAACTAGGCTTAATTTCCATACTGTCCATATTTATACTGTGGTAATGGTTGGTCTACATGCTTAAGGGTCTTTAGCAAGTTGAAACATTGCACAATAGCTTTACACATTTAGATAATTCTACAGTACTAAGTACCTCTATTAATACTTCCCTACATTCTCTAGAACTCGTTATGATTTTATTTTTTTATTTCTTAAGAAAAACATGATAAAAAGCTCGCCACTACGCGAACATAAAGTTTCTATTCACAAGGGTTCTAAAGCCGTGTACGTGCTTGAAAAGTCAACGCTCGCCATGCACTGTCTTTATCCGTCTTCATACTGGGTAAAAATGGGAAAAGGGTGAAAAATTGAGAAAAATAATAAGGATGGAAAAATTACAATTCATAAAATTGCTATTTTGTAACTGATTCTTTAAGGTACTTATCCATTGCTAGTTTATAGTTACTAGCTCCTATTAACTAGCTACTGGCGTCTTGTTACTGGCTACTACCTGCTAGTTACTAGCTACCAGTTACTAGATACTAGTTCATGTCACTACGTTAATTATCTACTAATACCAAAATGTTTGCATCATCATAACTATTTCAGCCGGAAGACACCCACTGTTAGACCTACCTCCTAAGACAAGCGTCGCTACGTTCGGCTTTTCATTTTATGTGTAAGAATACCTAAATAAAACAAATGACTGCGAAGTGTATAAAATATTTACTGAACAAAAAATGCATTATAATTAATTCCTTATTACTTGAACCTGGTAGATTGTTTAAAAGTTAAACCCAGATTCAAAGTTTAAAGTATAATCCGAAGCTCGTTACTCGGATTTGAACAATAGCACAATACGGCAATACGAACAAACTCGAGACTTCCAAACGTCTCAAATCTTTCTCCATACAACTGCATGTTACAGATACACTTCCAGACTTCACTGGAAAATATTCCTCCAGCTTCGTTAACTAGTTATTTGATTCCGTCGTTTTTGAAGAGAAATATTTGACACAGGTACCACTAGCCAGTGCCATTTTGAAATTGTCGCAACAGTTTTTCATAGCCATATTTTTTATGAGTAACAGACATAATTTTTTCAGACTTCAGGAATGGATTACAGGTTTCTTTCTAAATCTTTCAAATTGTGACAGGAAGCGTACTACGCTATTGGGATGCTAGATGAAGAATATGACAATTCCAGCAAAAGTATTGCTAAGGATCAGTCACTACTTTTCTGAAATGGCACACTAGCACCCATCTATAAATAATAATAAATTTAAAAAAAAACTGCCTACTTGGCGTAGTGGTTGCAAGCGCGACTGCTGAGCACGAAGTCCTGGGTTTGATTCCCAGCTCGAGCAAAGTGCGCACAGCCCAATGCTGTGAGTAAAATGTGAAATATTGGAGTGATATTAGCTACACCTCTGCGAAACCCTTCGGGAGTTACAGGCGTGATATTCAGAATGTTAAAAAAAAATGTTACTTACATGTTATGAAATAGTTGACACTTTAAATAACAAGATGTTAGAATGTGGTTATGTAGTTTGCTTATATCTAGTTGTTCGTATTATTAGTTTCAAGGGTGAAGGTTTCCTCTATCTTTTACCACTTTGATCGGTCTTATTTCATTTCCATACATCTTATGCCTTCTCCGTACCCACAGAACACACTCTTGTTACCGTAATTCGTGTCGAAAAATTGAATAGATCCTAATACCTCTTGGATATAATTTATTAGCGATAATCATGCACCCAACCTCGCTTTGCCATACAAATTCCGCTCCCATTCACCCAAAATAACACTACATATTACGATAAGGATACGAAGTGAATACTGCCTGACCACTGAAACCTAGCTAGTCAATATTCTCTCAATAAAGGCAAAGGGAAGTGCCCAGGTGTGATAATTAAATCTCTCGTACGTTGAACACCTTAACGAAGCAGGAGACTGTCGAATTGAAACCTGCTGTGTGTCTACTCCTTTGTGATTCAATATGTGATCTATGTAGGTAACCAAGCAGATATCGGCGAGACGTACCGTACATAAGAGATTGGAAAGGGGCGGGTTTGAGCTCAAATAATGCGGTCGGAAAGCTTTAAATACAGCTCTCCTCTGTAAAAGCAGATAGGTAAAAAATGACTAAAAAACGTTGGTGGTTATTTAAAAGATTTTCAAGGGGTTCAAATAGTGCCAAACTACTGATAATGTTCAGTTATTGTTTGTAATTGGTAACAAGTACACCCAATACATGTATCATCAAGTTGCGGACGGGGATTGTATCACTTACAGTATAAAGATATCAGCGAGATGTAAACTTTGCCATATTTTAATGAAATATCAACGAAAAAATCTCAGTGTTGAGTTCAGTAAATGAGGACATTCACCACAAAAACCGTCGAAAATATTTCTTGCTCTAAAACGTGTAATGTTACAGAATAGTGTAGAATATGATCGAGCACGTACGTTTGAGCCATTAGTGAGCTAGCACCGGGAACTGCCGAACTAATGTCCGATACGTGGCGGGCAGGCGGCATGCGGCCGTGTATAACCTGGCCTTCCAAGGATCGTTTGCAAATGCAGTTTTTTGGGATGTGCTGGTGAATTTCGGGTACGGACTCATACGTATACGGTGTAAGGCACTGTGTCACAACACTCGTTTACCTTGGATTCAGTACCTCTAGGTTCACACCATTGAGATTTTTCGTCAGTTTTAAAAATAGCTGTTCCCTACCTGATTACAATCAGCTGTTCATGTATATGGTCCTGTTAATTGGTGTGTATGGTCAATTATAATTAAACTAAATTTTCCATAAAGGTTTGTACCACCATGTTCCTTACAATGTATACGTTTATTCATTACAAGTAACAAATTTACTAACGAACAGACAGGGATGTCGCATTTAGTGGTGAAATGTTTCTGAAAATCGAAGTTTTTAGATACTCACACACATTCAATTTTTTTAATAAATGCGGAGTAAAATAAATGATCTCCAGATTCACCATAATTATATTTTTCGAGGATCAAGTTTGGCATAACTTTTCTCTATGTTTATTAATAATGAGTTTTGCGTCCAATGTAACCAATTAATTAAAGAATTCGAAAGATCATTACATAAACAACAAGAAAATAATACACAAACTCGTTTATACAAAGGATCACATTAAACGTCGTCCTCGTCGCGATGCTTATACATAAAATATGTGGTGAAATAATATTTATTTAAATTACAGCTCCCTAGAGTTCGTACCCTTTTCACAGTTGAATATTTCATGTAGCCAACATTTAGTTCAAGACTTGTATACGTATATATTTTTTGTATTTTTACTAAATTCCTCTTGAGACTGACTTGTGTTTACTTTGATGTAATAAAGGTGGTTTTGTACGGGGAATTAGTAGCTATGTACTTAGGAAGGTTTCTGACATGGTCTTTTATAAGAAGGCTTTCAAGGATATTGGCAACATTGCTCAGCAAACATTTCGTTTGGTATCTACATGATACATTGGGAGCGAATTTAACATGGCAAGTTACGAAATGTTATGTGCATTATAGAAAAAGCTGGTGTGGGATACACCCTTTTTTCTATCGGTGGTCACTAAAGAATATGACATGACATACATAATATATAATAGTGCGAGATCCTTTTGAACTTGGTATAACATTTAGGTATTACATCCGCTTTGAATTGTTGGGTACATTGTGTATCGGTATTTTAAAGGAAATAAATTTTTTAAGCAATAATTTTCGCTTTAAACATACAGCAGTTCCAATAAAATCTATACTTTCCATCCACCTGTTAGACAAACTAAGACACACGTAGCCAAACCACCGCGTTTGATGGATTAGCTCGAAAACTATCCTGACGGACCCTCGCCGATCTGACCGAAGATTGAATTAAACGCTCACTGTTCGATAAAATTCTCGTCTTGGAAAGCATTAGTGCAAGCTTTAGGGATTGTAGTTACTTTTAGAGTTAATGGGAAGTTTCTCTATCATGTCAAATGCCTCCGGTGGAAACATTTTTTGGGATACGTCGAGTTTATTTTTTTAATTAAATCTCTTTTCAGTTACGTATCTTATGATGAAACTTGATGCAATGTTTTCTTGGAAAATTAAGAAACACATAAAATACCATCACGCTTGTAATCCCCGACGGGTTAGATAGAGATGTACCTAATAGTACACCCACATTTCGCCAATTATTTTGAAGTCCCATGTAATAGGGGAAAAGCCTACTGCCATCAACCGGGCACAAATCCAGACGCCGTGGCTGCAACTGAGAAATTAGTGATGAAAAAGCCCGATACCAATTTTCCCGGACCAGGAATCGAACCCAGGACCCCAAGCAGTCGCGATTGCGACCACTGGACCAACAAGGCAGCACCAATTACCAAATAAATGTTTTGTATTAAGCAAGTAATTACTCAACTTTTATATTCTATTCATCTTTCATGTCGACTAAAGTTAGACGAAAAGCGTGTCTCTTAGGTCGTTATGAACCAGTCAGTCAAGACATAAGGCAGGTAGATAGGTATCTGGGCGGTCTGACAAACCGTCCTTGTGGACGTAGGTATTTTAATAAAATAGTTACTCCTGAACACGAAGTAAATATACGAGTAAATACTCCGTGCCCTCGAAGATTTTTAATAGAAGAAATATGTACTATGTAGTTACCCACTACAATAATTGATTAGCTCCATTGCAATATCGGTTTAAGAGAACGCTATGAATAGTACCATCGGGAGCAAATCCTCAAGTTCATGTAAAATAAACACAACGGTGGAGAGAATTGTAACCAGCTAGATTTCCTAGTAACTACCTACCTATGCACCCAGCATCCCAGATAGTACCAGAAAAGATTACATACGGCGACAAATATCAACACAGTGAAATCAGCAAAAACTAAACCAAACTGATTTACTACAATTATATTATGTGAAATATCTATACAAGGTGTTGCTTTGCGTCCTCGTCAAATTCAAGGAGGTAACTATGCTAACGATTCTCGACCCGAATCAATAATAAAATGGGTAGGTAATTTTTTGTATTTTTTTCTTAATATCGGAAATCGATAAGTGTACACCACTCGTATTAAAACGCGGCCCGTCTAATACTAGCCCTATAACCGCGCTTTCACACATACAAACAAACGCAGACGTTTATTCGATAAACGGGGATTCTCCTCTTTTGAAATGGGCTTCATTCTGAAATAGTGTCAAATTAAAACAATTAAAAGCAGCGTTTATTATTATTGACCAGGTACCGTAATAATTTATATTGACTATTTACGTTTTCTATGACAACCTCCTGAATGTTGACGAGGATGCAAAACTACACTTTGTATATTATTAGGTCATGTAACGAACATCCTCTAAACCAGAGGAATTCTTCTTATTTATGAAAAATGAACAAAAATGAGGAGAAGGATTGTGCCGCTAGATTTCCCAGTAGCTACTTATACAGCCAGCACCCAGGTAGTACCAGATAGGATTACACACGGTGACAAATAGCTAGTCGCGCACTGGATAACAAGATTCCACTCGCGTCCGTACGGAACGCGGGCGATATGAAATTGTAGAATAGTGATATTGTCGTTTATATCTAGTGCACAGAACTACGGGTGTTAGAGCTGGGAATCTTATTAATAACTAGCTTTTGTCCGCGGCTCCGGATCGCGTTGTCATCGGAATTTTTTGTATCGGAACGTTTTTAATACGGGGTGGAAGGGACACCGATGCGAAAACGGAAACCATATACTCAGTGTATCATTTTGAACCCCCACATCGAAAATTTTCGTTGGTTAAAAAAAAACAGCTGTTCCATATATTTTGACCGTGCAGGTATTGCACATTTGTAGGAAACAGCAGATTTTTTTTATAACCAACGAAAAATTTCAGTCTTTAGAATGATGTAATGAATATGTGGTTTCCATTTTCGCGTCGATGTCCCTTCCACCTTGTATATGCTAATGACACTGCGATAAAATATGTGCCCATTGGTGACAGAATTTTCGGAATCGGATAGTAGTTCCGAAGATTACCGCCTATATCCAAACTTACAAATATACGGACTTTACCTCTTCACTGTATGAGTATAGATGGGGGTTTTTTAGTGACCTGTACTTTCTATTTATCTTTGTATTGTAAAGCTTGTGAAAAAGCTATTCAGTCGACTTTGGCACGCCTTGAGTGTGCTCAAAAACCTGCTCAAATCGATGTTGATGTAAAATGATAACCAAGTTCGATTGATGTAGGTAGTTAGCATTATGAACTTGAATTTCTATTGAATTCAGCAGCAAATATCTTACTTGCCAGGAGCAGTGCGGTCTTGAAAATATCCGTAATATGTAGAGATTATTATTGAGTTCCATTTACTTACTCATATTCAGTAATATTTTACGAATAAAAACAGTTTCCTACCGCCAGTTTCCCAGTAGACAAGCTCATAGAACATGACGTTATTTACTTATCTACATCATCTGCTTCTCATGTACCTTTTCCCAACTATATTGGGGTCGGCTTCTTATTAACCTACATAGGTACTAAATGCACCGTGTAAGGTTCATTTATATTGAAAATACTCCCACATTTTCTTCGTTTAAATTGCTTACTAGAACAAACAAGTAGAATTTTAGATATAGACGTCCTTTGTAACATACCACGTCAGACGTACTACAGACCTGTTCCGTCGGCATGATCAGCATCCCCCGGGCGGCAAAATCAAATAGATAACATCACGCCATGTAATCCACAAATGGTAGGCAGAGTTGTAACTAGCAGTACACCTATATTTCGTCAGTTATGATGAAATTAAGTCCCATGTAATAGGGGGCGAGCCTATTTTGCCAGCAACTGGGCACAAATCCAAACTCCGTGGCTGCTACTGAGAAATTCCTGTTGGAAAAATCTAACAACACTTTCCGACCTGAGAATCGAACATAGCAGTCGCATTGCGACCACTGGACCAACCTTATTTTATGTTCAGAAGGAAATTTGAAGTTTCGTATGAGCCAAAGTAATTACAATATGTATAGTAATTGCTTCTGGACGGCTATGTTATTCAACAAACACTGCCGGATCGCTAATACCGACTCGAACAACTTGGAGAAGTGTAGCACTCCTTAAAGAACTTCATTGTAAAATACCACGTTGGAGAGTAAATAAACTGTGGCAAGTAGTGTTTCAATCTAAAATGTAACAGAAATAGCTGCTGTACCGTTTATCTCGTTATCTGGTTGTTTCCACTAAAGCGCAATTACTTTGGTTTAGCTAAAAGAAATCGACAAAATACTGGAATTTCACTCCCGGGAGCAGTTTAATTACGGAACTGGGGGTAAATATCAATTAAATTAGTCTTTAGAAAGTTAGTTCTAGTACTGATCGATCAAAATATTATACTAAAACCGATTTATTTGGTGTTACTCTTAACAAGCTTATAAGATCAGTTAGAGAGAGAGAAGAGTAGATTACCTACTTGATTTGCCTTTAAACAATTTACTTCCGCCCAACTAGTTACTATCACAACTGAAAATAAAAATCTTTAGATATCGCATTCATGATACATATCATGACAATTCATTTTATTTAGTTTTAAGTAAAATTTATATTGTAGCCACTTTGTAAGATGTATATTAGTATTAGTATTAGAGAACTTTATGTTGTTGTCACTATGGCGAATGCTGCGTATACATACCTGTAATAGGCATACATACCAGTACTTTTTTTTTTATTGTCTCCTATATATGTTTAGTATGTATTGCTGTTGGTGTACCAAATAAATAAATAAATAAATATTATTTGAAGAGACCTTGAGAAATACGAAACTTATGAGACAGGAGGCGCCAGAAAAATATGCATAATTTAATATGACATCAAGCAAGTAACCCCCGAAGGGTTAAGCACAGCTGTAGATCTGTTACACTTACATATTTTTGCCAGTATGGTCCCATGCAAATGAACAAGGTAGCGAGACTATTTTGATCTTCTTCTTCTTAGCGTGTCGATGGCAATCTAAATTGTGTCGGCCCAGAACTGAGTCACTAGTTTGGCGCCTTCAGTAGCGTCCATCAGTTCCTGTAGTGAACAAGCAACAGGACACGCAGGACACGTGTGTCCCATAGTTTGTGAAACAGCACCACATTTATACTTCAGGGCAGAGTCATTAATGAATAGGTCCTGGGTCATTATTTTCATCAATAAGGTATAAATCCTGAGTCTACGCTTCTACTAAGAAATTCCTAATAGACTCAGCCGATCGTGATGAAATTTTGCACTCATACATATGGTGCGAGGTTGAAGGACACTGGGTAGAGTTTATACATTTATTTATAAATTGATACATTCCCTTCGGATCATATCATATCACATGGGCCAAACCGCGAGCAAAAGCAAGTTTGCATTATTTCCACTAACCTAATTAACAATCCTAGAGTAAACCAATTCGACATTAAGGATGCCACCCACAATTTGCACGTTTATAATTTATACAGACGAACGAATGGGCTTGTGTTGCATTTAGTATGCGCGTCATGCCATCCCACCGGATTGCGTGCCACCCCTAATCACGAGGCTTGTGCGACCAATAACAGTGCTATTCATTCGTTAGTCTATTTTAGGCTATTGATATTTTAAATTGAATTGGTTTTGATGAAGGGGTTTCGTTTTTCCAAAACTTTTTTTCTTCTTGGCGAAATTTATGGTGGGGGACGCATTACAGCGTATTTCACTTCGAGCTCAGAATTCTTTAAGTGGTTTGTAGGTACTTAGATAAATTAGTACGCTTTACAATGTAGGTCCTGCAGGATGCAATCACTAAGTTAGCTCACCGACCACCGACCCACTCTAAGAGAAATAAGTTCGCTTTCCATATTGTGTGCTTTCAGTACTCAGGTTACGAGTGAACTTTACAAAATAGCATTAGGTACAATACAAGCAACAGCTGAAGGGATATTCCAGGACATTTATGATTGCTTACAGAACTTTCGCATCCAAAGACCTTTCCGATAAAGTTAAATCGATAAGTTGTTGTCAAACTTCTGAGTATTGTTAACAACTACGCCAGGTCTACGATTTGTGGAATTTCCGAAAATCAACTCAACTTAGTACGAAGTTTAACCTTCACCTCTATGATCGGGTACGCATCAAAATCCCGAAAGTTAATAATAATACCTGTGATTGAAATACAAAAACACCGAAATTTAAAATACCGAAAGTTTTAAATGCCGATAGAAAAAAAACCGGTCAAGTGCGAGTTGGACTCGCGCACCGAGGGTTCCGTACAAACCTGTGGGTATATAACTTTTTTTTATATGACGAAACTAAAAATTTACGGTTTTCGTAATTTTTCCTATATCTGAACTATAAGACGTGACTTCGTACAAAATTTCAAGATTCTAAGTTCACGGGAAGTACCCTGTAGGTTTTGATTCCCGTGCGAGTTTCGAAAATTTGCGGAAATTTGCGGCCTAAGTGGCTGTATCTTTTGATTGCGTTGACTTAGAAGGTTGATTTTTCTACAGCTTCCAGGGACAGTAGAACTAAGTATCATATAGAAATTTCAGTTTGATACCTCCACGCGTTCCTGAGAAAAACGGTCTTGACAGACGGACGGACGGACGGACAACAAAGTGATCTTATAAGGGTTCCGTTTTTTCCTTTTGAGGTACGGAACCCTAAAAATACTCGAGTTACATTTTCTTTTTATCCTAATTATACGTAGATATGATTATCATTTAAACTTTTGTTTTGATTATGTTACATATCTATTATGTTAAGCTCCTTTTTGACATTGTCTTAGAGATTTCTTCAGTAGGCTCCGACTACGCTTTTTTGGCAACTTTTAAGTGTTTCGAGGTTAGGTTTACAAAAAATCGTTTTTCTCGGAAACGGTGGCAATTTCGGAATTTTAAACTTCGGGATTTTAAACTTTCGGGAATTTAGAATTTCGACCAAACAACCATTCGGCGTTTCAATTATCGGGATTTCGTCCATCGGTATTTTAAAATTCGGGATTTTGATACGTACCCCTATGATCCTAGCATCAATAGGTGCAGACTTTAGGCTGCTACTGAGAAATTCTTAATGGAAATCCTGGGGATCTGATGTAGAGTCCATGATTATTCGTCATAATTATAAAATTCAAGCAGGTCTCGAATTCGAACCCAAGACACGCACCTCTGATTTTTCGGATTCATGTGCGTATTGTACATACATACATTACCACTTGCTTCGGTGAAGGAAAACATCGTGAGGAAACCAAACCAGCATGCCTGAGAAATATTTTTCGACGGCATGTTAAGCCAAGTCAGAGGCCTATGGGTTGTATAAAAACTCTAGACATTTAGATTAAAAAAAAAACATTTTGACTATCAAACTTTTGTTACCTTGATTTAAAATTCAGTTGCAAGATTTGACCTAAACAAACATAAAATTTTGCAAGTTAAAAGCTTGTAAAAAGAAACCAAACTTAATTACAAAACGTTTATGTAAACAAAGTAACTAACAATAGCAGTAAACGTAAATATTTTCTGATTAGTTTTAATTGAAACAACGGTATCTTGTTCCGATCTTTCCATAGCACTATTGTTGATATTTTTTTTATTAAAATACCTGTAAACTACGGTCCAGTGATTTGTACATAGCGACCTGGTCAATTAAGATCTAGCGGCATGGGCGCCAGGCGTCGCACTGGATTTAAAATTAATAATAACTTTTCCTGCCTGATACCACAGAATTAGTAAGTACGTAATAAATTGTAGCGTCCAGTAGAATCAATTTCAAACTAAAATATTTTTGTGGCTAAACTCATGAGCATCTGAGTAGGTACTCTTACTGCCGCAAAAAAAAACTAACAAATTTTCTCTCGAAGATAATCCAGAGGTCAGTAACTTTTGAATTATCATAGGGAATATCAAAGTCAAAACCTGAATTCCGTTTTAATTAAAACTTATAAACTGCCAATCATTGGCAACTCAAAATAATTTTAATTCATCTTATAACAGCCTCGCTCCAGCGAACTATGAAATTCCCTTATCTATGAGCCCCTGATGGACAATCCCACAACAAGGTAGGTATAATATTATACAGAATTAATTTATATGCTAATTGCTGGCCAGAGTGCCACTGAAATTTTCCGATTGGGAAATTAATCGAAACGACCACCGCGCCATTGTATTAAGGATTGATAGAATTAAAATGGAGTTAGGACAACTATTAAAGAGTTTTCGTATTACTTTTTGAGCTTCCGTATAATTTATGTACTTACCTACGTAAAATCGTAAATATTTAGAGAAATATTTAACCTGTGAACTTTTACTACCCTACTACGTATTAGGTACGTAGGCACTAACAAATGATTACTATCAATGATGGTATTGATTTAAAACCTAAACGGTCTTTGTTGTACACAGGTACCTTTCTCAATTTTCAGATTCCTATACTCGGAGCGGCTTATTTCAATAAGCGTAACTTTTAGTAAGCTTCTCGAAAAGACTTTCAGCCGACCTTGGAACTTGCTTTGAAGAAAATTATGATCAACCAGTACCTAAACACTGGTCAAGTATGGAAAGATTTGCTAAGCCTGTATCACCCAAATAGCTTGTTACAGTGGCCCTACAAAAACAAAAAAACAAAACATAACGCTAAAAAGCTATACGGGCAAGGAAAGCCTCGTTAAAAAACAATTTCCAAGCTTTATCACAACAGAAAGGCAAATGAGATTAAAACGTTCACAAAGACAATTAATCTGCATCTAGACGAGACGTTTCCCTAATTACAGGTGAAGATTCCTAGAATACTTCTCCTGTAGCAATTTATATCAAGCAACATTGCAGATGACGACCATATTTCAGGACGTATGCAGAAAGGCAATATTTTAAGGGTGAGCAACGGAATTTAGTTTCATAATTTGTCTCCGCTCCACTGGAAATTCTAGGAGACGTAGAATCTCGTGTAAGCGCCACACGTTGCAACTTTTGTTCAAGATGTTATTTCATGTGAGTTTGGTAGATATGTCATTTCGGGTAATGGGATTTTGGTTGTGCACGTTACGTACGAGTAAGATGATGCAGTGGTTTGTTGGTACGTAATAAAACCGTGGAGGACATTCTAAAACAGTTTCGCCATTAAATCGCGATTTGGCTAGAAGCAGTCTTTTACCTTGTTCTCGCGATTACAAGTGAAAAATCTAGCTTCTAGGTAAAAACTTCGGGTTTCAAGGCAGCTATTTTCTTTCAAAGGTCGAAAAACGAGATGGGTTTGATTTTATCAGCATCGTTATAGTGTAATACCTAAATCGTGATAGGTAGGTACCTACTCAATAATCTAGTTTCCTAAGATTTTATGAAAATTGCAAAAACTGAATTAAAAATCACTAGAAAACGCCCAGCATTTTCCTAACACAATTTTTATTTGTTCATCGTACCTACCTGCAGTGAGCGACGGGAACACGACGCGCGCCAGTGACAATCAACGTCCCTTATTAAGATAAATGATACTCACCCTATCGTAAGGGAAATCTGGTCTGCTCCAAATGTTTGGAAACCTAGACACGGTAGTGATAGTCTGTAAGGTGACCAAGGACGGGATTTTGATGGGTTGGTCACGAATTGGAACGTGAAGGTTAATGTAAGTTTTTAATAATACCTATTAGTTTTTGGAAACTTCGCTCAAGCTCCATGTAATATATTGGTAATTAATTATCTGCATCCAGTTAGACTGGAAGCCGACCTGAACACAGTTGGAAAAGGGTGAGATGACGATGTGTTTTACGAATAGAAACCTTATTTTCCTTTCTATATTTTTAACATCGCCATGCATAAGACGATAGAAATCTTTCGTTTTGTCTATTCTTCCGTCGACGACTTGTGTCCACGGTGGTGGAAGTTTTCCTAAATTACGGATCCTGTGCAAACCTTTGAACTTTAATATTTATTAGGCAAGACGTCCATTTAAAGGACTCCAAAGATTTTTGCCTACTTTTTCAACATATACATAGGTATTCCACTTCCGTTGATTCTATACAAACAAACAACATTTAAGTAACATTTCATATCAAGATCGACTTAACTTTTTATTTCTGTCAGACACACTTCCCGTTGCAAAAATAGGGGAACTTTTATCCACACCATATTGTTAGTTGAGTATTGTTAGCTTCAACCTTATTCCTAACTATCTATGAAAACATAGCAGCAAGATACGGTTACAGAAAGCTATCATACTGTCTACCACAGGTTCATTTAATCCACGTAGACGTAGACGCTAGAGAAACTTCATCCAAGTTAATCATTAGGTACCTCCATCCTAGAACTTGTACGCGGTTCGAAATTAAGTGAAAAATGTTAACAACTCTTCAGGAGTTTGTACATGTCTTGAGATTTAAGCGCTATGCTCATTAGACGTGTAATCAAACGGTTATAAGCCTCGGATGTGCCACGTAAGATATTTTTCATCCCACCATCTCGGAAAGAGTATTTTTAATCTTCAATATCTGAGTGGAAAAGCCGTTTTTATTCTCTAGAGGATAAAGTAAATTGAATTTAGAACATCGTGTGCACTAAGTTTGTGAATTAAAAAAAAACATTAAACCTATTTACTGCTACCTCTATGGTGCCGAATATATCATACAACTTTTTTTTAATTTGTTAAAAACTCAGACTCGGAACCTTCTTGGTGTTCTTTTTTCAATTTGCTTTGTACGCGGTTCTTTACGCGGCATTTTTTCACGTCATTGTTAAACCTTATATTAAAAACAAGAAACTTGAAAACAAATGAAAAAACTAAAATGAGTGATTCTAGCGACGAGTTAGTTTGCTTGACGCCAACAGAATTGACTGAAACTGTTAATAATGCGCAAATGAGCTTTCTCCCTCAACAATCACGCGAGAAGTATTTAAAACAGTACGATATGTTCAACACGTGGCGACTAGCAAAAGGAGCCAAAACTTTCTCAGAAAACGTTTTGCTGGCATATTTTATAGAATTATCCGAGAACAAGAAAGCAAGCACTCTATGGAGTACGTATTCGATGCTAAAAGCAACAATAAAGATGAAAAAAGACAAACATATCGATACCTATCCTAAATTAGTGGCATTTTTAAAAAGAGCCTCATCTGGTCATCAACCAAAAAAATCGAAGGTTTTCACAGTATCTGATATTGAAAAGTTTCTTAACGAAGCACCCGATTCCGTATATTTGGCGGCAAAAGTAAGTCAGTTGCACATTCAGTATCTACTTAAGTATATTAATCTCAATTAAATAGTATACTTAGTAGATGTTGATAGGCATAATTATGCGTTCATATCAATTTTATTCATTTATCTACTACAATACTCTTTACGTTACAGGTTGTTCTTATTATTGGAATAAACGGAGCATGTCGAACTAATGAACTAACACAACTTAATGTCAAAAACATTGAGAAACATTCAGATGACTTACTATTAATTAATTTACCTAATACAAAGACAAAAAGAGACCGCAACTTCGTCATTCGCAAGGAATACGTAACGATTGTTGAGAAATATCAAGCCTTACGCCCGCCTAACACTCCAATCAATCGATTTTTTCTACAGTATCGCAATGGAAAGTGTGTTAGACAGCCTATGGGTACTAATAAAATTGGCAGTATCCCACGAGAAATAGCAACATTTCTTGAACTTCCAGAACCCCTGTTGTACACGGGTCATTGTTTCCGACGAACTTCAGCCACACTTTTGGCTGATTCCGGAGCTGATCTCCTGTCCCTTAAGCGCCACGGAGGCTGGAAGTCCAATGCAGTTGTAGAGGGATACATAGAGGATTCCATCCAAAATAAGTCTAAAATATGTGAAGGCATCGTAGGAGCCATTACACTGAAAGAGCCTCAATCGGATCCTTGGACTGGCCCTTCTACATCAAAAATAAGCCGTTATGAAACACCTAACCATCTCCCTCTCTCTCCAACATTCACGCCAAGGGAATCCGATGAATCGGTACAACTATTAAGTATGACAGATAGTTTACCGAAAAACAGTACACAAGTGACTAACACCAATATTACAGTACCAAACAAAAATATTACACTCAATTTAAATAACTGTAGCAACGTTACTTTAAAATTTTCTTAATTATACCTTAGTATTATTTTGTTATAATTTAAAGATTATTCTGTAATACTTACCTGTCATAATGTAGTAATTAATACCTAAACTGAAATAAAAGTGTACCTATCTTGTGATTATAAACGTTTTTTTTTTTGCATTTAGTCATTTCCTCGCTGAGGTGGAATGAAAAGTTACGTGTTGCACTCGAGTGCAAAGATTTTTCACCTCGTGCTCTTTTGATTCCCTCGCTAACGCTCAGGATTCTAATTTTGAATCACTCGCTGCGCTCGTGATTCAATTTTAGAATCCTTCGCTTGCTCGGTCATCAAAATTGAACACGCGGTTAAAAAGCAACTTTGCACTCTTGTATAACAAATAACTATTATAGGATGATGGGTCTTTTACACGTTGGTAATACACACATCAAAAGTGTCTAGGGATCAAGCATTTTTATGCGGATTTCTTGAGATTGAGATGTGGCTTTGTAATAAATTTATGATTTTATAAATTTATATGGATCCTTTTTGGTGCATTTCATAATTTGAATCAGGAACTCTCAATCAAATTCGAGTAAAAGATGAAAATAAGCTGTCAATATTTTCCCTATAAAAACATACAACGCATTGAAGACATTATTAGTGCTACTGTTTCCCTACTACCGATTAAAACCAACGTTATTATGGAGCGGCGACGTCATTTAAGCAGGGAAGAAATGCTCAGAGCCGTGGGAATGATAGAAGCTGGTTCCCGGCAACGTACTGTGGCTTTAGCTCTGAATACAAGTCAGAGTGTTATCAGTCGACTTTGGACACGTTACCGAAGCACTGGTACCGTGGCTGAGCGCCATGGAGGACGGTATCGCTGCACCACACGGAGACAAGACCGATACATTCAAATCTTAACTCGAAGAGCTCCAACAATAACCGCCATGATGTTAGCCGTGAGGCTTCATCACTCTTCAGGGAACTTAATTAGCGACCAAACAGTCAGAAACCGCTTGCATGAAGTGAACCTTCATTCCCGAAGACCGCTACGGGTACCACCTATAGCAATGCACAATCGTAGGATTCGATATCAATGGGCTCTTGAACACAGAAATTGGGCAGAAGAACAATGGCGTTTCGTGTGCTTTTCTGATGAGTCTCGTTTTGGTATGAGACCGGATACAAGACGTATACGACACTGGAGAACCCCTGGACGCCAACAGCGATTAAAATCCTGCCAGGAAGTCCATCCTTATAGTGGTGGAACCATCATGGTATGGGCGGGTATTTGGATCGGCGGAAGAACTGAGTTGATTTGGATCAGAGGCAACCTCAACGCTCAAATTTATGCTGAGACGATTGTATCAGACGTCATCGTTCCTCTACAAGTGCAAATCGGTCCCTTATTTCAGTTAATGCATGATAATGCACGACCGCACACCGCAAGAGTTGTAAGACAGACTCTCGCCGCAGCTAACATCAATGTCCTGCCCTGGCCTGCTCAGTCGCCAGACTTGAACCCGATTGAGCATGCATGGGATATGCTACAGAGAAGAGCTCTGCCGAATACGGAGGGTATCCAGTCGCAAGAAGACCTTTTTTTGTTGTTGCAACGAACATGGGCGGCCATTCCACAGCGTGATTTGGATGAACTCATTTTGAGTATGCCAAACCGATGTTCTTGTGTTGTTAGTGTTCGCGGTAGAAACACGGATTATTAATTGTTTAAGTTACCCAATAAAATTTTAAAGAAAACTGTTATTTCAGTCTTTTTTTCGAACTTTAATGTTAGTGGTTCAAATGTCAAAAATCCCTTTATTAGGAAAATGGCAAATTTCTTTATTAATGCAAAGGTGACTTGGTTTATCGTTACTGTGACAAACGAAAACACTTTATTTGATGAATCCTTAAAGAAAATTTTAATTAATATCAATCAGGAGAAAAGTTATTGCAAAAATATATGTTGATCCCTAGATACTTTTGATGTGTGTATGTACCTACTTAGGTGTTTCAGGCGATGCTGAAATGACTGGCCATGTGAAAATTTTACTTAAAAATTTAATCGGTCAAAATTAATTCGCAAGCTGGGCCTATGGACAACGAAAACCTCAATTGCCTTTTCAAACGCAATTCCCAATTGGCAGTTTGGTTTAGGTAGTGCTATCTTTGTCGACATTTGAAAGTATTTTAAATTCCAAATCTACCTAATAAAATAATTCGTATAGTTAGATAGGCACGCAATTTACCTCGACATCAAAAATTTATGTAGTCCCAGATTGTCTCTCTTGTCTCGAATCCTTAACTGGTTTGAATTTAACATTTTGATCAATTATTCTACAGACCTTAGCTCGGTTTTGAATTCTAATCGCTCGGAATTAAGAAAATTATTCATAGGAATTACTTAGCCAGCTCTGAAAATGGTGACATTTAATATTTTAGGATGCCTACTAAATGCTGGACCTATGTGAGTAGTACTTAGACTCCTTTTCACTAGCACGAAGGTCGATTTGAAAGATTTTGAAGGATTTGGCAAAAATAGCATTAGGATTGTGAGTGTGTTACACAACTACCTTCCCAACTTCTTCCTTTTTGGCGCAGCCGTGAGTCACACAATATTTCTTGGTTAGTTTTAAATTGTATTTTATATTTGCTTTTTTTATATTGTGTATTGTGTACCTACTCGAAGCGTGTGCCACTAAACGTTTTTCTGTCTTTCTTTCTTTCAACTGTCAGCAATGATAAAGGATAATAGGGTTATACCTTGGATTTATGCAAGGAACATAATAATGTATGAAGTAGTGACTTTAATTTAATACCCATAGATATATTCTCCAATACAAATAAGTAAGTTACAATGTGTTCCCCTCACTCTTCATTCAACCCCAAGAGGGTGGATAAAGAGTAGGTACCTACAATTAAAAGCCTAAGGTTACAGTTGCCAGTAATTTGGGCAAATTGACCGCTGCCCGTGCCCGTGTGTAATTTGTGCTTAAGCAATTAGTTTTCGTTGTTCATCCTTAGGTTGGGATTACAAGTCTGGAGGCTATTATTATTGCTTTTATAATAAGTGCAAAGGTATCGGCTTTTAGAAAAAGTTTGACTGTTTCTTTATGAATCATTGGTAAATACCTAGATAGGCCTATTGGTACATAAAAACAGATTTTCCAGAATCAACGGACGGATTAGACAGCACGGCCAACCGTGTTGTCAAATCCGTCGATCGAGCTCAATCCCCACACGGAACAAATATTTGTATGGCCTACAGGTTGTTGTTGGTTGTTGTTCCGGATCTGGCTGTTTGTTTATGTAATGTAAGTTTAAATGTTTGTAAAAGCACCCATGAGACAGCAGAAATTCCTAGTGAAGAGCAAGTTTTCTTTAAAAAAAAAAACACTAGGTGTACTATTTCCTACAGTCCGCTAACCTATATTACCTTCCTACATTAGTTAGTTATTAAGGTAGGTAGTTACCTGTATGAGCAGAACCTACGTAGTTATCTCTGCAATATCGATGTTTTTAAATTCCAAGATACAGATTAGTTGAGTGAGTACTACGAGTGTTCCAGTTCTATACTTCTGGCGTTATTGCCCAAGTTTCGAGAGCTCGCCCATTTTTCTTTGAAAAATTCGCACAGCTCCTCTTAAACTTTAGCAATTTTCAATAGAAGCATCATTTTGAGTAGCAAAACACGTAATATTACGAGAACATAGCGTGTTTACGGAGTAATTTGGCGGATGCTGTGTGTGACGAATAGTGCATTGTGTTGTGTTCAAGCGATTGTGCTTTGTTTCATGGTTTATGTGATGGTGGAAAGTTTGTCTATGAACATTGGGCTTTTCATGAAGACTGGTATTAGAAAAGACAATTTAATCTACATAATAGGTAGTAGGTATAGGTCCTAAGTATACGAATTACTTTAATGTAGGTATTAAATTGACACCATGTTTGGTGATCGTGAGAAAACTGTTGGGTTATAATTCACTTTTGAATTTTGATTTTGTACTGGATAGACACCTGAATAAGTAGGTAATTATAGGTAATAAGTAGATAAGTACCAACCTATCTACCAAAGTATTCCTACCAATCTAAACCTACTCAAAACTATTTTACTAAGTCCCGAAAGATGTCGCTAAGTACCAAAGTAGATATAGCACTGAGCAACAATACGAGTATAAAACTTATTTTGACTTTATTTTCCAAAAGTAGGCAAGTAGGTAGGTCTCTTTTTACAAACTAGTGTTTGCCCTTGTATTTGCCCAAGCTGCTCCAATGGCGATTGAACTAATCGACCCCTTGAGAGGCAGCGGACGGATACAGGGACACTTTGATCACTGGGGAAGACGGACTAACATGGCAAACCACTTGGCGAGACTATGCTCGTTTAATTGATAGGCGTCACACTTGATTTGGTATTCCATTTAGATTGTTTGTGATGTGAGTTTACGTTAATACCTAAGTATGTACCTACTTATGCAGGTACAATCAAAGAATAAATACAATACGTTTAGTTTAGCATAGGTTTATGCACCTTATTATTTTTCGTTGCCAACATTGTGACTGAAAATTATATTTCAAAAGGTGATATTCACACACAAATAAATACCCAGCTATCCGCTAATCCGCCGGATGCCCTGCTATGCAGTAATAGTAGGTACATTTTGATACAAATGGGTAAACTTTGTAATCCCAGCTGCGGCGGTATTCACACCCGAGCCGAAGGCGAGGGAGTGATGGAGCTGAAAACTGCAGTGACGAATGTCTGGTCTCCTGACTTCGCTCAAGCCAATAATATCCCACTTAAATTTTTGTCCTGAAAGTAGGTACCTAGTAATGCCCTTCTTACATTCAGGCATAGATACTAAATAGATAATAATATATTTGGTTTGTTTATTTTTCTTTCCTAGTGCTTGTTTTTATTGGGTTGCTCATAGGCTGGATGTAATTGAATATAATTTTGTTGGCAGTGGTCGGACTCCCCCACGGTGACTAGCCAGCTTGGAGGAGGTTTAGGGACTCTACATAGGCGTGATTTTGTTCTTCATGAATTTTAGCTGTTTTGTTTATTGTTATTAACATATTTGTGTGCCATACTCAAGTAAATATAAGTAATACTATCCCTCTTATTTTTCTTAACGCTATGCTTACATAAGTTTGTGACATTGCTACCTTGCCCTGTATTCAGATTCAGGTGATTGTGATATGTTTCTAGTCTGTGTAAGTAGGTAAAGATAAAGATATATATTTATTTTGTAAAAACATGAATGTATGGAGGGTTTTATAAATAAACTAGCTGACCGGCGCAACTTCGTCTGCGTAACATTTTTGATAAATGCTCGGTTCCTATTGGTCGCAGCGTGATGTTTTATTGCCTACAGCCTTCCTCAATAAATGGACTATCCCACACTAAAAGAACTTTTCAATTCGAACCAGTAGTTCCTGAGATTAGCGCGTTCAACCAAACGAACTCTTTAGCTTTATAATATAAGTAGGATAGATTAAATGTAGCTATATGTTTTGCCATTTAGGATTGGCGTACAATTTTTTTTTGGCCTTAAGCCATAGGGTGAACTTAATAACTTGAATAGCCGATGGTTACGTTTTGTAATCGTTTAAGAATTCTGATAGTTTGTAATAGCATTTAGTTAAAATAAATCTGTTAAGCTGTTTTTTAAAGATTCTAGTTGGTAGGTAATTGTCTAATAAGTTTGGGGATTTTATTATATATGATTGGTGCCAAATAGAATATGCTTTATGCATCAGTGTCGTGCTCGGCCTATTTCTAGCATATCACGACGACTGCGAATGGAGACTTTAGACATTTTTTCTATATTTTTCCAACTATGTTGGGGACGGCTTCCAGTCTAACCGGATGCAGCTTATTATTTTCTTATTGAGTAGGTAATTAAGTAACTAGTTGTTAAAATATGCAAACAGAAGATTACCTAAACCAAGGACCACTCCTTAGAAGACAAACAAACCTACAGATTTTTCTTTCCGATTCATTCAAATTCACCCCTCGATTGTGCGATCTCCTCCGCACCTATAAGTACTTAGGTACCTGCTCGCGAAGAAAAAACTTGTCACTCAAAAAGTTTTCAAGTCAGTCGCACGTCGAAAACATTTTGCATTACAAACCTACTGTGATTATTGGGCAAATCGAGTTTCAGAAGTTTTGATTTACCTTCCTAACTTGGTTATGAAGGTAAACCCTTCGGAAAAATATTTCGGTAGACAGAACCATTTTAACTAAGGTCCCTGCCTAGCTGTTGCCATAAAATAGGTATTTGACACTAAGTAGGTAATTAAGTACCTACTTATGATTTATATTGGTAATACCTACCTCATCATCATTCTCCTGCCCTTATCCCAATTAATTTGGGGTCGGTGCAGCATGTCGTCTTATTCCATAATTCTGTAGTAGGTACTTTCTCGTTATCTCAGCAGTCACCTTTTTTTTTAAAGAAAAACGTTGCCCCACACTAGGAATTTCTCCTGTACCATAGGTGAGATTACAAACATTTAAACTCACATACCTACACAAACAACCAGACCCGGAACAACTATCTGTAGCCTGTACAAATATTTGTTCCGTGCGGGCGGCGAACCCGCGACACGCAGTGTGCAGCAGTCAATCGCTCAGCCATTGCGCCAACCGTGCCGTCTTTACAGCCACATCATCCTTCACAAAGTCCATCGATCGTTTCATTGGGCTTTCTCTACTCCGGTGCGGAGGGATGAGGAAAGGTTTTACCATGACAATCGATTACCACACAACTTTTCAGTAACCGACGCCACTTTCAGAATTACGGAACTACGACGCCATTGAGGCTTTAGAATACCTAGCTCTTTTGTGTATAATAATTATGATTATGATGATGCCATCTAGCCTTTTTCGGTTACAGCGACTGCATTTAATAGCTTTTCGGGGTGGTTGTCGAGAGCTTTGGTGTGCTGGCTCTTTCATGTGCTCTCAAGTGTCTAGCATATCCAACTTTGGTCGAAAACTCTAGAGCACAAAGCGGACATGTTAGAACACCATTGACGACATTGTAGTTGCTGTAGGTGGTCTAACTTTAAGGTCATCATTTACATAATTTTGTAGATACATACTAAGTAGTTAGTCCACCGCACGCCCATAGAAACGTATGTATACTGACAACGCGACGGTCTCCACGTACAAAGCGGCATGTCTAAACACTGCATGATTTACAGGTGAGCGTAGTAAAGATTCAAACGATTCTAAAATTTTATTTAATGAAATAATGTTATATTTTAATAAGTAATGTAATAATTTAAGTTCACACTCCAAATAGAGTTTTCAATGGCGTAACGCACTTATAACAATCTCCTGTAAACCATTTGTTTAGACATGTCGCTTTGTCCGTAGGGGCCGTCGAATTACGCCTTGATGTCGTTGCAAGGGCAGTTTTCGTAGTTCAGGTGTTACCAGTTACCATAAACCATGACGTGTGGACGGCTGTATGTAGGGACCTACAGTAGCGCCTCAGAACTTTGTCGGTGAAATCGGTTGGTCTACCAACTGACCAGTGAAATCTGTGTCCCAGGTCCCAAAGCTTCTGAGCTCGACAGACAAGTCTGGCTGGCACAGGCGGGTTGTATAGCAGGTGGGTAAAGGTACCTACCTACAAATCTTTACAGATTTGTATCATCTTTAGTTAGTATGTACGATATAGTACCTAATTTTCTTATATCGCTTGAATATAAGGACCAACATCATCATCTGCCAAGCCATCTTGCCTAGCATCTTGTCCCAAATATGTTAAGGTCGGCTTCCAGTCCAACCGGATGCAGCTGAATACCAGTCTTTTACATGGAGCGACCGTCTATCTGACCTCCACAACCCAGTTAGTACTGGATATACCAACAAACATTTGAAAAAAAAAGGAAAACAACACACAATTCATCATTTGCGTTTGTTTATTCTCATACAATAAAATTAAATATGAAGTAGGTACCTATTTACAAAATTATATATTAATAGAAATCTAGTAAATGATCACATAAAGAGTTTCCTAGTCGTTCGTACTTTAACACTACAAATATTATAAAATTAAACTAGACAATTAGTTCAACGGATGAAATATTTTCATAAATTGTAAAGATGCATTATATCTATTGTATATTTAAATAGTACATTATTGCCATCGCGACACGGTCAATCAATAAAACGATATTGTTTAAAATTAGGTACGTATTTCAATACAATAATAAATCACGAATTAGAAAAGAACGATACATAGGTACAATTCAAGGAGGAATATTAGGCTATAAATAAAGAAAAAATAGTAATGCGTACCTAATGTTACATTCGGCCAAATATAAAAGTACTTTGAAGTTTTATTTTATTATGTAATTTAAAAAAAAATATATTAAAATAAAACTTCAAGTACTGTACTATAAATAAAGTATTGGAAGAGATGATAATAATAATTATTTGTTTGCAATTGAGATTCGATATGCGTTAAATTAATTTAATTCAAACAATTATACGATTTATTTGTAATAACTTATACATAATGTAACCGTCATTTGCCAGAGTGAGACAGACCTGGAGTTCTATCGCACGCGACTGCATCGACGATGCGGTCGGCAGCACGCTTTGTGTCTCGCTCTAGCAAATGACGGTTCCGAGCGACGGAAAAGGATAGGACCATGGAAAAATGCAATTGCTCATAGATGACGCTGAAGTCTCAACCCAGCGAGCTAGGTTTTCAGAAGTATTCGATGCATTGTAGGTTAGATGCCGCGAGCACGAATCTCACACAGTTTATTCAGTATGATCTTTAATTTAATCTTAACGCTCTTGATATTTCAGAGAAGACAAATAACTAAAATGGTTTTGTTTAGGTATTCTTGCAAAATAACTTCTTTAGTGCCTGTTCTTACGCGGTGGAATGGGACATCGTACCACAACATTTTACCATTCGGTCTAGACACCCCCAGAATTAAAATAACTCGTGCGTTATTTTTGAAAAAACCGGTAGTTCCATACAAAAGTGCAATACGTACAGTCACGAGCACTAATATGTAAACACTTAGCAAAATTCAAAAGCGATTTTCTGGTGAAATAACGGTTTTTACTTTGAGATCGGAACAATTTCGTGATACTATGGCTTCTAAAAAGTATTTTTTTTTTAGTTGCTGCTTTTATACATATTAGTGCTTGTGACTGTACAGTCACCATCAGATATATTGTAACAGACAAGGTGACCAAATATTTCTGAACAATTTAAAATGTCTATAAGTTCCTGACACTACAATAATAATATCTGAGCAGATGCTTGTCAATAATTTCTACACACAACTAACCAAAAATATCTGAACTTGTTCAGAAGTATTTGGTTACCTTGTCTGCAACAATAATCTGATGGCGACTGTACCACTGTCAAAATATGCGAAACAGTTTTAGTGTCCCAATGTCTTTCCCACTGCAGGTACTTATTAAAAACAATAGTGAACGTTTACAGTAAATTGCGAAGAGTGATACAAGTCAACCCCGAACGTGTAAATATTTCACGTATATGCTTTGATAGATGTTAAATTGTAAAGGTGCTGTACTCTCGCTGAGACACTCCGAGGCAGGTCGAGTGGACGAGTGTATACAGGGTGGAAGGTACACATAATCTGAACCGGAACATAGAAATTTATCATCGGTAATTTAAAAAAAGAGATATTTCTCGACGGCATGTAAAGCCAAGTCAGAGGCCCATGGGCGGCATAAAAACTCTGACACCAGGTTAGGCACTAACCACACGATCAAGAAGAAAGAAGATTAAAAAAACAGCTGTTCCATACATTTTCACTGCGTAGGTCAGGGATGGCGAACCAATGACAATATTTTGGGCACGCCGCCGATTTTAACTATATTTTAATCTACCTATGGCCTGAGAGTCATTATTTTCAGATATGATTAACATTACAAGACAATGTTACTTTAATTTGAGTTACACGCATAATTGAAACATGCATTACTACGTATATTAGCTACGTATAAAAACGACTCGGGAGGCGGGTTGTGCGCACACGAACGAATTAAATCATTGTTCGACCCATATGCTGGGTGCTTAGCACCGAAAATGTTAATAACCGACGAAAATTTTCTATGTTCCCCCCGTTCAGAATGATATTTACTATAATTATGATATTTGAATACGTGGTAATCGTTTCAGCGTTGGTGTCCCTTCCACCCTGTATAGAAGCACTCGTCTAGCCTCGGTGTTCCTCACTTGGCTGTACACTCTCGCACTCGCCTGGCCTCGCAATGTCTCGCCGAGAGTTTACAGTCACCGTATCACGGTTAACACGGTTGTGCTTAGTGCTCAGTAACAGGTAACATAATACACAACAGTAATCGTAAAAATTTACCACTAATGGGGATGGTAACTGTGAAAAGAAAGACTCTAATATACTTAACTAGTTCCGAGCAACTTACTTGTGGTTGAAAATCTGTTAATGCCATTTTATATTTCAAAATGGCTCGATCTCATTGGGACTAAGCTATGGTCACGCAATCTACAGTTAGCTTTGACAGACCTTCCCCATTAACACGATACTGATTACCCTTACGACAGACAGAAACACCGATTTGAAGGATCATCGAGCATTAAAAAAGTAATTCAGATAATTAGATAAACAATTAATTACCGTTGTTAGTTGACTTGTATCATTCTTCTCGGAGTGTACTAATTCGAGGAAGGAGTTCGCGCTCGCGATACACATTTCTCTGCAAAAGATGACATGGCGTCATCAAGTTGATAAAATTACCTTTTTACAACATACAGGGTAGCGGGGTGTAAAAATACCCATTACATAGCCGTCATCTACGCATTCTGTACATTAAACTAAGAAACATTGAGCATATATTATTGCTGGAAAATGGCTTATAACATCATAAATGTCTATGGGTCAAAAAAGCCTGAATTGAAATAATTGTTACTATTTAATTTTGGGGTAACAAAAAGTACTGTTCATGGCGGCACGCTATGTAATGCACACAAAACATTGTACAGGTGTATTTGGTGTTGAAAGTACAGCTAAAACATGACATTTAAAACTTCTTTACGTGAATGAAGTGGGGACCTTTAATCCAGCCACCAGAAGGTTCCCTAGATAAGATCTAGTACACAAAAAAAATACTCTGAAAACATCAACGGCCTTTGTACACCCGTTATTCGACTAACACATACATAAGTACAAAAACGATTACTACGCTAAAAAGAATCAAGTATTAGACCGATTCGGAAGTTTGAGCATTTCGTAACAAACTAATTTATTATGCTTAGTTTTTACTTAAGACTAATAGCTAGTATAAAAACTTACTGTTTTAACAAGTGATCAAGTAAGAAAGTTTACTTGAAATGTATAAGTGCAATCAAAACTTCGTGCGGAACCGACTATTCTCGGTGCTATTTCTAAAGTGTCAAAGCTACTGGCTAATTAGGCTTGTGGACTAATAAAACTCCTTATTATGATGCACTTACACGGGCAACTAACGCCCATTTTACTGACACAAGCAACACCTGAAATAAGTCTTGTTATTAGATTTGATGGCAATCTATAGCCGGCCCAGAACTTGGCAATCATCTGCCTAGCTTTTTTCCGACTATGTTGGGGTCGGCTTCCAGTCTAACCGGATGCAGCTGAATACCAGTGTTTTACATGGAGCGACTGCCTAACAGACCTCCACAACCCAGTTAGTACTGGGTAATACAATACTCTTTGGTAAGACTGGTTATCAGATTTTCGGGCCACTGACTACCTGTAACGACTGTCAAAGATCTACAATTGACAGCCGGGACCAACGGCTTAAAGTGCTTTCCGAGGCACGGAGAAAACTCGGCATGTAATGGGTGGTCACTCATCCACAGACAACCTAGGCAAGCGCGGCTTAACCTGAAGATTGACCCGAGTGGCTGTTATTATTTAGCCACGAGCTTTTACTGTCGGAATTTAACCTCTCAGCGCTGAGCCGAAAGTTGAAAATCTTTCAGTTTGGTGTCGCTTAATGTTAATAAAACCTCTGGGCAATTTTTTTCAATCTTGGCGTTTTCGTAGCCGTATAAAAGTTTTGTGGGAACGTATCGGTTGCCCACAATTGCCCAGTATGGCGCAATTTACTTGCCTGTTTAAGCACAGGGACTTAAACGGTAAATCTAGGCTTGTTTCTTAACTTAGCTGCTTTGCCAGAGCTGATTACTTTTAATATAATTTGTTTTGGCAGCCTCCCACTGCAAAAAAGGGGTTAAGTTTTGATAGTTTCTTAATACTAAAGAACACTGATTTAGGTATATTTATAAATGTACGGTCGAACGCTGTTATTAATGGATTTATTTTTTATATATCATATACAATAATGCTGCATTCAATTCACATTTTGTTCTAGAGCTAAAATAAAATATACGCGTTTGAACTTAAAAACGATAATAGGTCGGCTCACACCTTAATCGTTCGTCCTCTGTTTGGGTGAAAAAATATGAAAGCGTTGGTGCGACTTCCACAAAGGCATTTGACATAGCTTAAGAGATATAAGCCGCCTGTAAAGAGGGTGTGAAATATCGCATACGTGCTTATTACCCTGTTCTCAATGGACAAAACGCATTAATTTTTTTTTTAAATAATAAAACCAATCACTTATTTCAAAGAATATGAGCGCAAACCGTTTGGAGCTTTTTTTGCTTGTCCATTTCAAGTCATTACATTCAAAATGGATAAACAAAACAATCATTTTCATGTTCACTAGTTAGATATGGGGGCCATTATGTAAGTACCCAAATAAGTTAATATACGTTAAAAAGAACCTCGTACTTACATAATAAGGTCCCTTAAAAATGTATACCTTACACCAAAGTTTTCGCTGACTTATTCTAGATGGCAGCAGTTACAAGATGGCGTTTAAATTGCAGAAATATTAAACGTTTAAAAATAGTTGCTACACGATTTTCAACCTAATGTCTATAAAATAATTTACTAAAATCTAAAGATAGTATTATGACGATTATGATAAAATAAATACAAATGTTTTAAACTTATAGTTTATAAGTTTCATTTTTGTTCTGAGAAATCGATTATTGCAAAACATTATATAAAAATATAAGACTAGCTTTACACTAGAGGATAATTGTTTTTTTTTTCGTAAAATATAATTATACTATTACGCTAAATTACTTATAAAACGTTTTATTTATTTATAAATCTAGCATTTTCTCCGCGACCCAGAATTTCTTTTATAAAATAGTCCACAATATAAAAAGAAATGTAATAATACTGAACGCAGTGGAACAATTTCGAAATGTATCACGCGAATTACATCTTTATTTAGTTATTATGATAGATTGTGATGATATTGTATTTTGTGACTTATAGCATCGTATTGGAAGAGTCTGTAATGTTGCTATAATTTCTGGTAAAAATAATAATGATAAAAATCATGAAAAATAATTTAAATTAAAACCTTGGAAAGTCTCTAAGAGCTGAAAATGTACACATATACACACTTCAAAGTACTCAGATATTTTTTACGCAATTTTCCTTATACCAAAACATGACGGCGATTGATCGCACCACCAGTCATTATATTAATATATGATAATTATTTACTTGAGGCCGTAGAAAAATTACAGGAATAATAATACAAAAAGGTCTTCTTCGCGTCGCTTGCACGACAGTTTTTAAAATCTTTTTGATTGTTTTTCGCTATTTCCACATAGGCAAGGAGATAAAACGGTATATGGGAACTTCTGGTATCGATGACGTGATCTTAAAGTATAATTCAAGTAGCCATTTCGTTAGGTATTTAGTACCCACCTTTCGCTTTCTTGAATTGAAGTACAAAATTACCTATATTAGCACTTGTGTGGGTACTGCAAAACTGACCTTGTGTTTTGTTTGCAACATCACCTGTAAACTTCTTGTGTCTTTTGTTGCTGTTGAGTCATTACTTTTCTATAGATACATATTGACGTACTGTGTTATAATTGGAATTTTACAATGACTTTTGCAGTCATGTACGAATTTAATTCATTGAAAATTCAATGTCTCATGTATTTTTATCCATTTAAATCTTTATTATTTTCGATTTTATGGCGTTTTTTGTTTATTATTTTATACTTAAGTCTAGGCTATGTTTGACGAACGAGTCCTTACTAAAATAAAATGTTTAATATCGTGAATCTACTTCTCGTTAATCTACTCATGAATATTGCCTCTCAAATAATTGTTCAAGATACTATACCAAGTGAATAAATGTTAAAATTTATAATAAATAAGCTCTCATTAATTGCACAAAACATAATTTCGTAACTACATTAATCATATTACTATTAAATTTAGTGGCATTTCGGAGCTAAAAATTCAGGTTATTGTATAAATTTGCTTTCTAACGAAACCATTATATGACAACAATACACAAACATAATGTAAATTGGAGAAATATCTACAAAAAGTAGGACATAGACGATACAATTTTTGATCTGAGTACACACCAATTGAGTATTCAATTACTTATAGATAGATTGTAAAATGTTAACATTTTATAGAGAACATTTAACCCTTGAATGTACACGGCGGGTTTTGTTCTGTTGGGAAGTAACTCCCAGTACATGTAGACCAATGTGATACTGTTTTAGACTCACACTTCGATGTGGTCATCGGGGATGACAGGACGCTTCAGTTTTTTAGGGTTGAGTATTGCTGGTTTCTGCGTACGTGTGTGCCAAACATAGACCTTAGTGCAGTTTTCTGCCAACGGCTCCAGTTCCTCTTTGCTTGTGAAGTATTTTAATATTTCGCTTTCCTGAAATAGAAACGTGTTTATGATTAGTCATGGTGTTATTACAGTGCAACCTCGTTATAACAAATCGGAAGGGAACAAGTAAATATTCGTTATATCAAGTAATTCGCTAAACTGAGGTCTGTTATGTTGGGGCTAAGTTGGTCTAAAATTTGTTATAAAGAGGTAAAAAAATAGTTTTATTCACCTCAACATTACGTACTCATCTTGTTATAGGGAACAACTTCTACTAATAAATGATAGCACATTTTTATCAAATTACTGTATGTATTTTCTATTTAAAAACAATTAGGTAGATAACAATTTCTTTCCCTAGCATTAATAATCAAAATTAAATGCAGTAATATATGGGATCAAGGATCATACATTGGTCATACTGTATATAAAGGTTTTGGGTTGCTAAATCGAGGAAGTCGTTATATTGAGGTACGTTATATTAAGATCGCACTGTATTATCTGAATATTCCAAGTTTTGTTATGACAATCCGTGAATGTTTTTTTTCCCAAATGCATATCATTAGTTGTGTCAACATATCATCATCACTATTTAGGTACTTTAATACCAATACATTATGCAGTCATACATCGGGTGTCTATGTAAGGACCGATGCTACAGGATGTGTCTGATAAGACTTGACATAAGTTGGCATTGAGTGAAAGCGACGCTATCATCACTATAACGACGAGTAATAGTCGAAGAGATAGAGCCATGTGATATTGACTTCCCATTATGATTCAAATATTTCACCAGATGGACAGGCCTATTCTAAATAAATAACTCCTACTGCTATTATAAATGCGAAAGTTTGGATGTGTATTTGTTACTCTTTCACGCAAAAACTACTAAACGTAACGTACGAACCTGGATTAACACATAGGATACGCACACTTTTTATCCTGGTTCGATTCCGTGGGACAATTACCGAACTCTAGGCGGGTGAAACCGCGGGTATAAGCTAGACTACTATAGTTTAGCACAGACGTCTATCGAAAGAGAGCGTTAGTAACGTGTTCTGCATGCTTGTTCGGATCGGCATTAAACCGGGCGGCAAAATTGAATCTATTGGTATTTGTTTCGGATTGGCTTTTGTTGTTCAACAAATACTATCGAAATGAATGTGCCGACCCGAAACAAGAATACAGCGCGCCTAGCACTATAACCATAGAAAGTCCCTCTATGCAACGACAATATTTTGAGCCTAACAATTCATAATAGCAATAGCTTACAGTTGAATTCCTAGCATTCTATAAACCTCGCTTGAGCTCTATGCAATATAAACCTTACAAAGAATAGGCTATATAAAAGTTGTGTCATATTTCAAACTACATTCTTGGAATTGGAGATTCTAAATGAGATTGAAACAATGGGCTACAAAAAATTTGAAAGGTCTTCTCGCGGCTTCTATTCAGATTCATGTGTGAAGGTGAACTACGACTCGAGCTGGATTGAAGGTAATTCGGTTATTTCGATGCTAAGCAGACAGCCTAGTGGTTATACGTAGATATACCTAATAAGATTTGGTTAAGGCCGTAAACTAAATAGCGCTTGTATCCAATTATGTAGTTTTATTAATCCCTCACAAGGACAAATAATAATCGAAACTATAATATTAACTCGTTATCTTCATTTCATTACATTTTATCAGCAGTTAAAATTGTGAAACAAATATTAATCTCTTATCCGATAGAGCTTGTATCAACAAATAAAAACTAGTGCAGTAGTCATAATTTAGCTATCGCTAAGCACAAATTTTGCAGTAAAAATAGGTAAAGTTGAATGTAGAACAAAAAAATAGCATCATATTTAAATTGCTCGTTTTTTTATGTGTATTTTACCGCTGTGCCTTGAAACTACTGAATTGTTTTCATCCTCCTTAGCCCTTACTATTTTACCCATATTTGTATATTACCTATCTAGGAATTTTGAATAAATTGTATCATCAATTCAAGTGTAGATTGCGGTGATTGTAATCTCAAGGAGCTTACGCTAAATGTTACGCACGGGCGGAATGTCAGCTCTCGGCGCTGAGCCGTCCGTTGCAAAGCCAACAAAGTGCTTTCGTACAACCATTCATTGGGTGTCGCTAATGTACTAAGTGAAAACATGCATCAGTGTAGCTCGTGACATTTCTTAAGAAAATACTCGTCACGAGCATATGGTCGTATGTACCAATACAAAGAGTTCGTACATCCGGCCTTATGCTTCTAAGCAAAAGGTACTTCGTTCAAATACAGAGAGTTTAGACATCCGACTTTATGCTTCTGATGTCCTGGTCAATAACAAGGGTCTGTTATTATTTTATCAAACGCAGTGGCAACTCTTTCAATAGTGTAAAAGAGCAGGCCACGTCTGTATAAATTCGAATAAGGCAGTAAGTGGTCAAGCGCACATCAGTTACAATTTGACTTTGATCCTTTATGTTCGCAAGAGTAAGGGTGATTTTTGTAATGCTTGAGTATAGTGTGTTTTGTGGTTTAGTGTGTTTTGTTTTGTGGACTGTACTTAGAGCAATTAGTCAACAAAAGAGTTTTGTATACAGCCTGAAGGAATCATCTTCATTACTCAGTCAACATATTTTTTTTTATAGAAAAAGCAAGAACATTGTTTAACATAAAGATGAACTAACCTGAAATCCAGACTGCACTTTTCTGGAGAACTTAGCCTCTGGATGATCCAAGAACATGGTGGCGTTGATGGCAAACCCTGCCATATCGATGGGGAATGGTCTGAAGGGTTTCCAATATGCGTTATAACCGGTCACTTTTCCATCGGTGACCAGAGGCATCTCGACTCGCATACCACCCACTATGCCGACCGGCCACACGCCTACTCTCTTTATTTTCCGCATCTGGAAATATTTAAAAAAATATTCATTAAAAGACTGGGCGAGTCATACCTCTAGGATGGATTAGACAGATGGGCTTGAAGAGCCACACAGTGTGCGTCGCAACCGAGTCAGGCCTAAGAAACGCTGGTGTGAACAATCAGAATCGTTCCTAATAGATTGACCGGAGGAGGCAAGACATAAGGAAGATTGCAAAAGTATGGGTGAGGTCTTTGCCCAGCAGTGGGACATAACAGGCTAAAATAAAAATTAAGAGTAATATAATAATCATTAGAGTTATAGCTCAGTGGAACTGTACTGTCGATCCCACGGCTAATAGCGTAAACAAAAACGGACTTTAATGGTGGAATTTCTATGAATCATTAATTTATTTTTAGCATGGATCCGTGTTAAGAGTAGATAAGATAATAACGCAGTAAATATGCGTGTGCATGGGTGCAAACTAAACATAACCTTTGGTATGCGGCGAACATAAATCCGTAGAATCCCGTTTTATTGCAGATACGCGGATCCACGACAAAACGAGATCACGCGTTTTTTTTAACATGACTAGTTCGCGGATCCACGTTCCATACCAAAGGATAAATGTAGTTACACTTAGTCAGAAGTCACAGCTTCATGTTATCTAAGTTGGGTTCCTCGGTTTGCCTGCTATTATCAACAAAGTGACTAGAGCCTAGTGTTACCATGCATTTTATGTCATACTTGATCAATTCGTTTAGAACAATTTGTTTGGTATCTTGGATCTTTCGCTTACCAACTCAAATACTTCTGTAACTACAATTAAGCCGTAAATATTTTAAACTACCTACGTAGTTTAACACGTTAACTGCCATGTCAGTCACCGGTGCCTGACAGACTCACTACCTGTTCAAGCCACGTCAGTCAGGGGTGACTGACAATTATTTTTCTTTATTTTTTTATTGATATAAAAAAAGGGGAACACTTTTTATACATAATTATTCAATTTAAACCATTTGGATACAATTCGCAAAAAAAAAAATTTTGACGGATTTCAAAATATGGCTTGGCAGTTAACGTGTTAAAGTATTTACGGCCTTTCACGAGTACATAAATAGATAGATTTGACTGCCTCTGGTGTAGTGGTCGCAATCGCGACTGCTGAGCATGAAGTCCCGTGTTCGATTCCCGGATCGGGCTAATTGTTATTGCGTTTTTAATTCAGCAATTTCTCAGTAGCAGCCATGGAGTTTGGATTTGTGCCCTGTTGATTGCAATAGGCTCGCTCTCTATCACATGGGATTTAAACATAACTGGCGAAATGTGGGTATACTATTATGTACACCTCTGTCTATCCCTTCGGGAATCACAGGAGTATTGTTATGTTATGTTGATAGATATATTGAATTATTTTAATTGTACCTACGCCATCCTATATAGTCATGTTTATGGAAGAAGATTTGGGAGCTGCATTCTTTAGGTACCTAGTACCTACTTAAATCTCTCTTTTTTCAGTTTCTGGTAAAGTATGTAGATAAGTACGAATTTCTGCTATTCATAAACACAAAATATTGCGAATATAGGTACAACAATATGTTATCGCAAAACCCATAATAATATAGTCGCAGAAACATCGATAAAGACTATTATTAAAGCAATTTTATTATACAGCTTCCTTACTGATCATTCCGTTCCAATGATTTTATGTTGCTATATAAGAGTTTTATTGATATTACTACAGCAAAAACATTGGCTGTTAATCACTCACAGTTTATTGCCCGCATTGTAAACAAAGAAATGTTGACAAGGAAAGAATATAAAACCAATTGATACCAGTCGTTATCAGAGTGAAATTAGGCCAAACGAATTGGAACAGTTTCTTAAGTAGGGCTGTCTAAGGAGGGTGGCGATAGACGCACCTACTTCACCATGAAACATATGGCAATACTAGCTTATGCCCGTGGCTTCGCCCGCGTGGATTTCGGTTGTCCCTCAGGATGCTACTAACGGGCTAAAAATCCCATTTGTTAATCCAAGTTATAAACTATCTGTGTGCCAAATTTCATTCAAATTCGTTAAGAAATTTTTGCATGAAAGCATAACAAACATCCATTAATCCTCACAAACTTTCGCATTTCTAATAGTATCAGTATATTAAGATAAAGATTCAACAAAAATAATCTCGACAAATGAAAAAACATTTTTAAATAGACTTCAAAAATGTTATTTACCGTTGAATACTTTAGAATAGAAGAAGGGGCCTACGGGTGTCCTCTACTAGACAAAGACCTGTGAGCGAGTTACACATAAATCGAAATCGATAGCGCACATTATCTTATCTCAAAAAGATTGAGCGTTATTTAAATGTAATAATTTGATGAATGCATGTTTTTTTTAACCATATCAAATATTTGACTGAAAAATACAGGAATGAAAGGTTTGAATAAAAATCGTCACTAGTTTACGCGATCTAATATGGTAGCGCCTTCAAAATCGAAGACTAAAGGTGTGCTTTCAAAGGTGACCACAATCGCTTAGGCAATATCTACACATAATTATATGGTGATATTATCGCCTATTACCGTTTTCAAAGTTACATCGAAACCAGTCCTGTCGCTGCGGTATTTCGTTGCCGCTGCAGTGATCTTCGGAAGTTCAATTTAAATAAGCGGACAGTGAAATACTAGATACCATTAGGCCCGGACCCATAACAGGACGAGTGGAGAGGAGACGGGACGTGCAGGAATCGACCAATCTGACTGGTTCAAATCCATATCACGTGTCTCGTCTCTCCTGTGATTGTTCGATTCTTGGACGACTCTTCTGCGCTCCGCTGGTCTCCACTTTGGTGTAGTCCGGGCCTTACTCATTGTTGGTAAACAATCGGCAATCAACTTCATATAAAAGTTCAAAGTTAATTAAAAACGCATGTATACAATGGATGATAGCTTTAAAGCCTATCTAATCAGTTGCTACAATAATTGTATTACAAAATATTTGTAATGAGATAACGCTTATCGAAACGTAGTACGTTCATTATGATGACGGAACTTAATACAACCGGTATGGACTAATGGGACAAACCGACAAAATTACAACAACATGCAAGGTTCCTAGTATTGTGGACTAACTAGAAAAAGACGAATGAAATCATTGAATTGAGTACTTACTCGAATACATACATACTGTAAATATTATACAGCGTGTAACAGAAAGGTTAAAGGGTAGAAAGGCTCGTGGCTAAATAATAACAGCCGCACGGGTCGATCTTCAAGGTGAAGCCACGCTTGCCAAGGTCGGTCTGTGGATGGGTGACCATCATTACATACTGAGTTTGCCAGCTGTCTTTTGTAGACATGCCTCGGTCCCAGCTGTCTTTTGTAGACTTTGACAGTCATTACAGGTAGTCAGTGGCCCGAAAGTCTGAAAACTATTCTTACCGAGGGGTACATTACCATAGGGTACGTACCCAGTACTAACTCAGTTGTGAAGGTCAGATAGGCAGTCGTTCCGTGTAAAATACTGGTATTCAGCTGCATACGGTAAGACTGGAAGCCGACTCCAATTAAGTTGGGAAAAGGCAAGGCAGATGATGAAAAGACAGGGTATAGTGATCTGAAAGGATATGCTACAGCCTACAGAAGACCATCAAACTGAAAAACCTTCTCGATGGGAGTTGATCCCTTGATATTTGACCCAAACGTATGAGGCTGCTGATAATTTGATGGTCTGTAGCAAAAACTTAAGTGATGACTATACCATTTCTCTTACACGCTGTCTAACTATTAATTCAACTATTATTTTAAGCTCTAACTATTCATACACGAAATATTTTCAGAGAATCATCTAACGGCTATAACGAAGCTATTTCAATGGAAAAAAATATATTTATCTACATAAGCATATTTTTATAAAAAAATTAATAATCTAAAATTACTGAAAAAAAAATACTGGCTCCTTATTTTTCAACATCCATTACACTAGATTACTACGTCGGCGTCGTATTTACCTACTGTCATTCATTAAATAGGAAGTAAAGGTTTTATGCAAAATGTCTCAAGGAAATTTTGAATTAAGTATAATAATTTCGTAAAACAAAAACGTTTAGATATTTTTTTTTTTCGTTGCTATGGATACTTTACGACTTATAAAAGTTACTATTAAAATATTTCGTGTTTGAAAAGATAGACCTTTTGAGAATTGGACATTTTGGGATTTGGACATTTTGACACCGCTGGTGATTAGGAGACAATGTTATCATGAGATTATGTGCTTAGGTAATATGCTAAAATGTCAAAGAACTTTATACTTAAAAGGATATGAGATGTTTATTGAGAGTAAGACCTAGGTCAATATTGCAAAGTTCCATAGTCAATCAAACTCCTTAAAATGTCACCTAAATAGTAATAGAAGAATATCAATTTTAACTAATAATTGCGTACCTACTTACAGAGACGGATGGAGAGGGAGAGGAAGACCAAGGAAACGATGGATGGATTGTGTGAGGAAGTATATGAAAGAAAAATGATTGAATTATAGCGTGACGTTTGACAAAGGAGAATGGATGAAAAAGCGTATCGCCAAGTAACATGGGACTAGGACAGGAAGATAATGAATTGCGTACCTAAAGATATAGCATGCTTATTTATTTATTGAAATAATTACAATAAAAAGCGTGCTATTTTAACATTTACATAAACACGTGCTATTTATTCATTCAATTTTGCAAACACACAATAGTCAACCCTAGGACGCTTCATACATTTACTACGCCATCAATTTTCGCTCGAATGTCTTCAGCTATCAAGTTTTATCTATTTGTATATTGGCTAACGAAACGAACGGGCACGTCGGAACTCCCGATACTTGCTCGGGTCCGAAGGAAATGATAAGATAGTGTCGTTGACCTCAGCCGCTAAATAAATGGCTATAGGTTGACTAATTTTAGATGTTCCGAGTTGGATGACTCTTACTGTTCAAACAATGTTATCTTGGCAAGTACAATTAAGATTCTATTGTGAACATTTTAGGTCCATTCATATGCCAGCTTTAGAATCATAATATTATGATGCCTAAAAGTACTTTTTTAATCAGTGCTGATTTAATTAACATGGGGCCTTGACCGTTCTAAAGGGACAACAGGAAAAAGTCAACACGCTTGATGATAAGTCTCCTTACAGATTTTTCTATCGCAAAAAAACAGTTGCTGAAACCTATCATTCCTTTCAACTGACAAAACAAAGGAATGCTGTGGACTTACTGGTCTAAAAATAAACCTAGTCTTTTTAAGTACATTTGAAAAAAAAATTATTTAGCGAAACCTCACGTGAGTAGTGTAGAATGCATGAACTTCTGTCACGTACACAAATTTAGCCATAAATTGATAAATATGAAATGCCATATTTATCAACAAAAACCCAAAACCGCAATTCCTCAGTTTAAACAACAAATAATGGTTACCTGACCAATACAGTGTCACGCAGGAAGTTAGTGTTACCACTTTCCTATTTATAATTACCTTGATATTGTTTTATGTTTATAAATAACATCGTAGTGCTCATATTACTACGTATATAGAGGTATTTATGTTTTCAATAAATGACGCTATGCATGAATGTCCTCACTGACAACAAAAACAAATCTATCAGAATGCGTTTTAGTAAACATTTTTTTTAAATGGTTAAGTAAGTATTGCATTGAGGGGCTCGTGGCTACATAATAACATTAATAACAGACGCACGGGTCCATGTTTAAGGTTAAGCAACGCTTACCGAGGTTGAACCGTGGACGGGCCCATATGAATCCTTGAAACACCGATACTTCGGAAAGCACGTTAAGCAGTTGATCCCGACTGTCAGTCTGTTAGAAGTCTACTCCTTACAGATATTTAGAAGCTCGTAAGACTGATTGTTAGACTGCAGAACCCAGCTGGGTTGTGGATGTCATATAGGCAGTCTCTAAAATACTGAAATTTAACTGCATTCGGTTATAATGACAGCTGACCACAAAACAGTTGAGAAAAACCTAGGTAGATGATGAAATTAGCATTGAATAACTAACAGAAACCTCCTTACTCTCCAATGCTTACCATTTTTTTTGCTAGCCTGTCATGTGTCCCACTGCTGGGCAAAGGCCTCCCCTTTCTCCTTCAAAACCTCTCTATCTTGTGCGATATCTGGCTATCTTCGCCACGCAGTGCAGGAATGTCATACCTAGGGTTATTCCGAGATTGGGAAAGTGACTGCTGTCTCTTATGGCCATGGTAACCCACCTGCTCGTCACACATTTTTATTACATCATTAGAATATTACTAATAGTTCCATCCCAAGAATGCACGAAGGTGCTTTAATATTAGAACTACACTACGGCATGAGTCTAAAGTGTGAAGCACCTAGATTTAACCGAATACCCTAGATGCAGCCGGTGCCTGTCAGTCACAACTAGAGACAGGCGGGCTATTTCTGAACAATACGTAAGTAGTATTGGTAGCCAATGCCATTCACTATTACTAAGGCCTACTTCCATCACAAATCGCTTAGGTAACGAATTTAAAACATCTTTGTGTTCCGTTCCGGACCATCGTTTGAAGATAATAGCGAGAGGATTTTTTAAACATGAGTAGCGTTCAATGTGATCACCGATTTGTGGTGCAACTGAGTCTAGGTTTAGGAGGATATTTAGACTACTTGGTCTCATGGTTGAGATTTTGGCTTAAACAACATTATAGATAAATAATAATCGTGCTTCATCGATGATATGACTTTCAATCAAAACGGATTTTCAAGAGCTCTTAAAACTGCACTCAATATAACTACTTACCTTGATTAACATGCAACATCTAAATAGAGTTGCTGTTATAAGTGATAACGTGATAAGCTTGGAAAACGTATTTAAATCGTTACAGATAAAATTAACTCTAACCCTGCAACAGTGGCGACGGGTGATTTCATGAAGGAGGGAAGCCGCAGCAAAAAAAAAAAAAACAAAAAAAAAACTTACCAAGGCCAGGCGTAGTCCAGGGGGGGGGGCGTAGGTAGGGCGTACATATTTCTCAGTCCACCCTTACTATACGTGTAAGCACTGACTGATAGATTGAAACATTGTCTTGCAAGTATAATAAAAGTGGCTTTGAAAAAAGCCGGTTGTGGTGTGATGAACTGATGACGTATGATGTCTACTATACTAGGCAAAACTACTACTACTACTTAACAACAAGACTACTCTACTCACTTATTCTACTTATAATAACTACTTATACTCTAAAGCTATTCGTCTATTCTTTCTTACAAAGTGCGCTAAGACATTATCATAAAAGCCGGGATTATTCTTAATTTTAAGTAACAAATGTTTCTCTATAGAAAGAAGATTCCTATTTCGATCTACTTTTCTATTATGAGCTTCATGCGAATTAGCGAAAAATGATTCTATTCTACTACACCCGAACTCGTGTAAATCTAAACAGCTGCGAATATGCTTTTCAGTTTGAACATGTTTTTTCGAGGAATTCGTCAGATTATTAATATCCGTAAAACCCCCTTTATTCCAAAGGCTACTAGAATCTGAGAAAAGTAGGCACGGGAAACAATACATTTTATTTAATTTACAGCTGCCAGTCAGCCATTGATATTTATCGTATAGAGAAACATTAAAATGTTTCACAAAACCATCTTTTCGTTGATAATTAATTGCCATATTTGGACGCGCCCGCCCGAGTTTTATAACATGTTTTTTATTCTCAAAACTTAACCTTGAAAAACTAGTTTCTTCGCAAAGCAAATAATCTGTGAGACAGCAGTCTAAAGCGATCAATGCCATCCTAATTCTAATTAATTTTTAAATCTACTCTAAATAGGTAAGAAATTTCAACTTGATAAACTATCTACTTACCCAAATACCTAATTTCAACGTACTTTTATACTTTATTTTCACTACACAATACACGCACAAACTAATTTCTAATTGATACACTAATCAATTCAATTAATACAACGAACAAATTGCAAATTACCTATCTAAAACAAAATAAAAGCCATTAAGTACTTTACATTCATGCACATGAAAAATACGAATGCAATGCATTTGTTTACAAATTCTCGAGCGCCGAGCCCGAAGCATTACGAAATTTTACGAATCGAACCGAGTACGGCGCCCGCGCCAGTACATGCGTCTCCTCTCTCCGATATACGCATCTCGTTTACTCGCAAACAGTTCTTGCCTATAACCCGCATTATTCCGGCTTACCGACTCCTAAGATAACGCGTGTCACGTGGCTCTAAGTGACGTCATGACGACATAGATTTGTATAGACATTTTAGAAGGAAAAAGCCGGGACGCCTACGAGTTATTTAGGAGCAACATGTTGTCTTTTTGGAATTTATTGACAAAAATTGTAATTTTGGCAGGCGTTTTGTAATACATAATATTTAAATTGTAGGGTGTATTAAATACCTTCATTATTATACCCTACTGACTTGGATTTCCAAAGGGAAGCCGACAGGAATCGGCTTATTGCGTGCCTGCGCTACTGCCCTGCAACCTGTACTCTAACACTGTTCACATATTTCCTTTTTCAATACCGACGTAAACTAATTAAGAAAACCTTGGCTGGAGCTAAACGTACATACAGTAAAAAAACATAAACAACGGAACGTCTTTACACTCATTCGCACATCAACTTAACGAGGTAAAATATTAGCTAGTCAATGCGGTAGACAGGCTTACTGATCAGGGTCAGACGGTCGACCACTTCTCAATCTTATTACTCAGCATATAAGGGTGGAAAGTGATCGACCGTCAGTTAACTCGGTAGTACCTACGCCTGACGTACAATGAGGAGGCTATCAGCTATCTTATATAATAATAAAATAAAAGATAACAAGTTTGTAAGTACATCATGTACCTAAAATATTTAAATCGCAAAGAGTCAGTCCTTCACATTGATAGGTTTATTTAAATTTTCGTGCGAAATCCGATAGGTTTTCGATAACTATAATTATGAAGATGCTAGATAGCAATAAGTAATCGGTTATCATGGTATGGGCATGTGATGAGTAGGAGTGAGGAAATGTTAGAGATGTCAGCACAAACTGACGGGGTTCACTAGGACCGATGCCTACCAGGGTTGCGGGTTTATTCGAAACAGTTACCGTGGCCCTTGGCACAGGCAAATGAAGGAACACGGGTGGGTTTTAGTCAGTAAGAGTCTGACACGCCCTCTCGCTCCACCCAGAGCGGGAGACGTCATTTGATGATTTCCCACCCCAAAAAAAAAAGGATTGAGGAAATGTTGTGAGGAATGATTTAAGTATGAATGTGGATGGCTTTAAGAGTAGAGGAAGACCAAATAAGCGATGGATGGACTGTGTGAAAGATGATATGATTAAAATGGGATGAGTCAAGACATGACGACTGAGTATGGAAGTAGACATGCTGCGCAGACTCGACACAATTTGGGTTATGGGCAGGGGAATGATGGTACCCAAAATATGTTTCATAAAGCATTTGTAAGTATTCTTGGAATAAAACAGGTACTTACCTATTGCTATAAATATGAGTCTACAATTAATTAAGTAGATACCTATTGCAATACTTAAAGTTATGTAATAAATATTTTATGGTGTATTTACATCGAACGGTACCTAACTCAAATGCGATAAAGCATTTTATCACGCAAGGACCTACCTACCTAATCTCATTATTATTCTGTGCATATTTATTTATTTATTATTATATTATTTTTCATATGATTGTGTTATTCGGACAATCCCAACATAGGTACCAAGGTATACGATGATAAGCTTCACAAACATTTGGAGGAAAAACCAGACTTCAGTTCTATTCAGTTTTGTTTACAAGTTTTGATTTAAAAGGACCAAAGACTATATTAACCACTTGACTGCGCATACAGTGCCCCGACGCTCGAAAACTATTAGTGTTTTGTCGCCTATGCATAGGCTACGGTAGGTAATAGTAACCATTTAAGTTGTGTCTAAGTGTTAGACCTGTGTGCACGCTAAGTTATAAAAAAAAAAAACTTTTTATGAAATTATAACGCACCAAAATGCCTTCATGCGCGGTGAAGTGGTGTGGGAAACATTCCAAGACATCTAAAATTCATAAAACTGTTATTCAATTCAAATACTGCAATAAAATTGCTATCTACTTTGAACAACTTTAAAAAGGAGGAGGTTCTACGTTCATTGGATTTTTTTATGTATGCATGCATGTTCCAGAATTACTTGAAGACGGCTGGACCGATTTACAAAATTATTTTTCTCTTACCAACCGGGACAAAACTTTGCAGGATAATTTTTATTTTTTCAGGCATCGCTGGGACCGATCGAACCGAATTATTTTCTAATCAATAATAACTAGGGATTGGAATAATTAGTGCTATTTTAGGTCATTGAACCTGAATGATATGTTAATATGAACATGCCCCAGGATTCCCGGGAATATTTTTCTAAATGTTTTTTGTAATTGACTGATTTTGATTAAATATCATTATTTTATACGATTTTAATTGAGTATTTTTCATAATGTTAAAATCCATTTTATCGATATCGACTGTTTTCCCTTAATCAAGTAGAGCAGCCCTAACGATAGCATAGGTACCTATGCAAGTTGACCTTGAACTGACCAATTGCAGCCGCGCGTTCTTCCTCGTCCCCCGGCCCGCGGTAGTGAGTCGTGTACTTAGAAGAAATCGGCCTATAAGCACTCTGGTGGTTATATAGGTAGGTACCTACTCTATGAAAAGGACTGAAGTATGAACGTAGACGAGGCGAATGGAGTACCTATGTAAGGATTGTAGCACGCCACCGTGTTCTTTAGTTTCTGTCTACCTCTGAGAGCAAAAGGCGTGAATTTGTGTTCATATAGGTATTTGAGGTGGTGATAAAAAGGCGAATATCGTTTAAAAAATGACGAGCTTTGGCTCGGTTCGAAAGCATTTTTGCGATTGACTCAATACCATCACACCTACGAAGTATCAAAGACTAAAAACTCGTTATTACGTTTAATTCATAGGCAATAAGACTTACCTCATCAAATACTTTGAGTGAATACGTGTTGTCATCATCCATAAAATACACAACGCCTCTTTTATTCTCGACCTTCTGCAAGTGGCCTTTAAGCCAATCCAAAGCCAGGTTCCTTTGTTCAACACCACTGGCCTGAAATATTTACACGAACAAATGACAAAATTGAACATTCAATAAAGATTTCCACATGTTTTCTTAGTCATCAATTCTACAAATTCATTTCGGTTAGGTATTTGCCAAACAATTAGAAACAAGCATTCATTTTGTAGTTCTATAAACACCACACGAAGAGTAAACCACTAAACATTTCACGAAAGACATAGATTGTTAACAAACTGTACCACATCGTCTCCGATTCCTATATTATTATTTTCGATTCTTATTTTATTATTTTTCATATTTTTTTTCTTATTTTTTTTTCACTGAAAACTTTCAAATATAATTAGCTAGTGAAACTCCGAAAATCTGTTGGGAATCGATATCTATATGTTACGGGCAATTTGATAAGTCCGGGCACTATAAATAATGGCCGGTCTGTATTCATAATGCCCGACTCGATTGGGCAATGTGATTAAAACAGCATGATTAATCACTTTTCCCGGCCATTATGAATAATGCCCACCCTATCTTGGGCAAAGTAATAAAATAGGTGAACTGTAGTGTTTTTTTTTTATTAAATGAAATTAAACTTACATAATTTTCATGAAAAGTTAACAAAAAATAAACTATTGAACATAGTAGTTAAAAAATAAATGGTTAAAAATGTAATAACATCAGTAGTTACGTGCTTTTATTTTGATAAAATAATTACTTAAGAACAATAGTTTAAAAATTAGTAAACTGAGAAAAATCAACTGAAATATTTATTAATTAAGGACTGTGCAAGAAAGTTATTAAGTTTAGAATTATTTATTCTTGCAAGATGAGCTTTTATGACATTTTGAATTGCAAAGAATGTTTGAATTGCAGTCACCACTACAGTTACAATGCTGGAAGCCTTGTCCTTCAAAACACACAGTAAACTCATTTCTGGAGTACAGTTGGTTTAAAATACCGTGTTTAGTTCCTAGTTTGTAAAGTTTTTCTTTTTCGACAGATATAATAATAGTAATTATATTACGACTATCCGTCTTGGCTCATTTCCAATAGGAAATTTTGCATTTGAACCCGCCAAAATTTTTTCGGCTTGCTTATCAAGTGATACCTTAGCTGCGTTACGAGCCTCCCGAATTTCGTTTGATTTTGTGTTGAGTAAAGATGCAGCCTTTTCATTATCAGAATTTTTCATTTCATTGCTCATATCGGCAGAACGCTGTTGATCGGCTGCTCGAGGGTTTTCATTTATTATGGCCACACTCACAGTGGGTTGCTGATTTTCTGGTTGAATATCAAACTGCCCGGTCCAAGTGATAAATTCAAGCTATCTCAAACACTGACTTATTACATGGACCACGGGCCGTCGGGCATTATTAATAATGGCCGGTCAAAGTGATAAATTAATCACTTTGCCCGACGCTCTTGGGCATTATTAATAATGGCCGGTCCTTATTAATAATGCCCAGTTAATCACGTTGCCCGTAACATATACACACAAAACAATTTTTGATGTTTTTTGATATTCATGCCCGCGGGGTTGTTTTACTTGAATTATTAAAAACCCGTTTTTTTATTATTTCATAGCGTTTCGTGTTTCACTAGCCGATTTAATTTTACACTTTATACTTTTCTACCCCTTAAAACATAAAGAAGGGTTTCCCAGAATTTGTGTTGCTTTGTCCATAAACAAAACAAAGAGTTTTCAAGAATTTGTGTTATATAAGATTGATATAGTCGGTGATGGTGCAAAATAGTTTTTATCTTTATCTTGAGTAGAGATTTCTATTGATAACAAAATTACGTATCTCAGCAACCTTTGGTTTATCTCAGCAATCACATTTTATAAATTTATATTTAGGTAAAGAATCATAAATCATTGAATTTTCTTTAAATTATATTCACTGGCCACATCATGTTGGAAAGGAACGAAAGAGATACTATACTAAAACATTTACCCACTCACACTGAGATTTTTTACATATCCATATAATCTACCGATCCATATAATACTCAAATAAGTATCTATCTACCGATTAGATACTTATTTGAGTATTAGTAAGTTTAACTAGCTTGGCTAAAATCAGCATAATTATTGCACTAACACTGATTACACTACACTGATATACTATGCATAGAGTTTAGAAATACCACTTAACTCTAAAAAAAAGGGTTCACACAAAAAATAATAAACAAAGACAGTCTACAGATTTTCAAATTCTGTAAAGTAAAAGTAAACCCCGTAGTATCTAAGTTAATACCTACAGAAATAATTAGTTTAACAATTTTGAAAGATTATTGCTATACCGTACTTTTGAGAGAATAGAAACTCATTACAGAAAACAGAAAAAAAAAACAATTCGTATCTTTTAATCATTCAGAAGCCAATTGTTATTCGCAAACGGATCCAGTAAGTACAGATCAACTTGCAAATTATTTAGTGATGAGATCATGATTTTAAATTATGATATAAGTAATGCCATGAATATGATAATGATTAGATTGCTATACTACAGTACTTTTTTTTATTACTCAATGTTTAAAGTCATTTTCTCTCTTTTACTTTTTACCCGACTGCGGCGAAGCCTAGAGGGGTTACGTAGGTATTTGACCTGTATGTATGTCCGTTTCTTTCTTCCCTCGTAACTCCTAAATGGATGAATGGATTTGGATAAATTATACGTCGTTCGATTTGTCTTGGTGGCGCAAGTGCCTCTGGTTAAATTGAAAAAACAAAAAAAAACAAAGATAAATGGCAGATTTTGGGCGCCTTATTGAGGAGTTCGTTGCATGATGCACGGGTCACCAAAATGAAGGGTTTTAAAAGGTGATTACCTAAGTATATACAACTTATATGTTTAATAGCAAGTCACACTGACAAATCGTATAAAAAAGGAAAAAATCGTAAGATAAAAAAATCATCTGGTAAATCTTACACTTAACTAAACTAAACATCTGAATATAAAAAAAAAAACGTAAATAAAAAGCGAGATATTACATGGGATATAAAATAAAAACACGCAGAAGAATAAGATTCCCTCAATTCAATCAGTGCGTGGAAAGTGGTGGAAAATACACGTGTAACACTTTTTGTTTTGTATGCAGCATACCATGACTGCTTGAACGACGGACATACTGAACGAGATGACAAATGATAACATAATTTATGTTCAAATGTTTAATTAATAAGGCAATGAAATAAAGCATTATTTAGCCTTCATTTAACGCGAAGATTTTCTTTAACGCACAGCTTATCGCCAAGAATAAAAAACGAACAGAATGAGAATCCTCCAAGATGTCCAACGTTTTAAAAATCATTTTGTATAAGCCTAGAGTGCATCCATGAAAACGCGTGAAATTGGAAGTTTTCCATTCGAGTCTACGATGAAAAACGAAGGTGACAATTGACAATGTTCTTTTATGTCATGAAGGGTGGGCTATGACATTAAACGAATCCCACTGTGGGTACACAACACTGCTCCCACACATATAGGTACAGGGCGAATTTTTTTCTAGACGGTGTGGCTAGATAGATATGAAAAAAATAATATGTTTTTAAATATAATAAGAAAAAATAAAAATTCACCCTGGCCGACCCATAGCCTGGATGCAATTATGTTAAATTGTATTTAATCACTACTCACAAATGTACGCGGTACTCTATTAATCATCAATGAATCAATTGCCACTTGATTCAACAATGGAGGGAAAGGCTGTAAAAGGACAATAAGTAATATATTCATGAAATAGAAAGTTTCAGTAACTTTTTACCAGCCATTTTTGCATTTAATTTTAAGTGATGCATGACAAATAAAAAACGAAAATTTTCAAGAATATCATGCATTCCTAGGGATTATATTTTGACTTTGACAGGCCATTTATTTTGTACCTTCAAGTGTGGTTTTTTGTTCAAGTATAACTACTGCTGCCGGTTAACATACCATGATTGAGTTTTCATAGCAATCTAATATTTGAAGAGCAACTAAATAAATTGCAAGTTTTATTCCACAGTTAAAAAATAAATTCCCTTAAAAATTTGGCCGACATACACAATACCAAGTCGTGTTGTATATGTGTGTTCTAAACAGACATATATTGATATCCATCATCTGAAATGTTTATTAAAATGAGAAAAAGATAATATATTGCGTTTATAAATGTGTCTCTGAAATAGTAGAATGGAGTACATATGTATTTTTACTTAAAACATAAGTTGCAAATGATGTTTGATTCGAAACTTTAAATAGGTTTTGTCGAACATGGCCAAAATAATTTTCTGATGTTGCAAGACTCTCGGCGGGGGGATTAAGGCTTTATATGGCCCAAAAACAGGATGTATAACACAACCAAAGACTTTTTTTTCAGAACTGGACATCTTCAGTTACTTCAGCGTGCAATCCAACATTATCATAATGCTATTATAACAATAAAAAATTAAATTATTATGTTTAAATATTATAAAGGTATTAAAAATTATTTTACATACCGTAGATGACTTAGTTTTATGTGTTTTTATATTAAGATGTGTGTATTTTAAATTGGACTCTCGGAGCAAGTTAGCAACCAACTTGGTCTTCTCAATGGAGTCCTCAATCACGACCCAGTGGAAGTTCTTCACATGCATCAGAGTTTGTGATAACCTGGAAAAAGGAAATTGGTTAAACAGTCTTCTTCTTTTCCTATTGATGATATTTTTATGTTATGCTGTTTGGCCCTAAAAGGTGAATATTTTAAACTTCTTGAATGTAGCCAAAAGCTTTGAGAATTTTGTGTGTAAAACATGAGAAAAATTGGAAGTGCAATAATTTAATCTATTTATGGCTGTGACAATGACTCAGACATAGACAGAAAATTTAATATTTTATATGAGAACAGAAATTAAGTTTAAAAATATATTTTAAGCATTTCTAACCAGAGATAGGAATAGGTGAACTTTAATTGCCTAAACTTCAGGGAAGTAAGTGATATGAGGTCAATACCTCAATCTAATTAAACAACAGAATTATTAATGAAACCCCAGAATGATTTTTAATTTCCAAAATAAATCTGAAATTAAAAATACATTCCGGTATTATAAACAGAAGTAGTATATCCACATGTTACTGACGTCCATCTACCTATTTTCTAATAGGAATTTCTCAGTAGCTTAAGAGTCTGGGTTTACTTTTGTGTCCGGTTGTTGGTAAAAAGCTTGATCCCTATTACATTGCAGTTTAACTAAACTGGTAAAATGTGGTTGTACTGTAGGTACACCCTGTTTTCACCCATTGGGGAAATACACATGAAGTTATTGTTTATAATTTAAAGAACAGAAATAAAGTTTTATCATTTATTTACATGACAATTTACAGTTACATCAAATTCTGTGACGTTATTAATAATCATGTATGTTAGTCATACTTTTAGTGTCCTGTCAAGTTTTGTAGAGATTCCTCTAGGGCACTGAATTAATGAATATTAATCAAACTTTATTTATGTTTATTTCATTAATTTCCACACAAATATTGTTCATTAAAGCACTCAGGATCACATAGAACTTAATTCGTGGCAGACAATGTTCCCAGAATCAAAAAATGAGTAAGCAATTAAAGCGCAGATTTCATTGAACTCCGCAAATAAAGCTCGTCGGTACGCGCTTTACATGACAAGTATGAAGAACCTTCTGCAAATTCTCAATGTACGCATTGTGTAAGCCCATCAATTAATTAATTAAAATAATTGTCGGCTCACCGAGAGTATTGCCAAATACTTTAGCTAAACAGATGAGGTAAGATAAACTATAAATCAAGGGCAGAAGAATCACGATAAACAATTATTACCTTGTAAGATCCGCCTTTTGTGCAAGTCTCAAGTACGTCGGAGTTATCCCGTAAATCACTGGGAGAAATGAACTCACTTCTGCATTAAACTGACATTGAAAAACAGGCCTAGTATTAAATAAAAACAATAGAACGAAAATCAACATCCCGATTGCTAGATATTGCTTTTTGATGTTTACAAAAGGCATCTTACTGTCGATCACTTTTTCTTTCAATAATTTTTTTACGAACACTTCGCACGCGCTCCTTACAGTCGATAATGCATTCTTGTGCAGTTCAGTTTCCAATAAATTGTAAAATAACTCGCAACTCGAGTCCGCTGGTGCGGCCGATTCGCCGTCGACGAATGACAGATTGATTTGACGCTTTCATTCACGGAGATTTTACGTTCTACATGCGTCAAAACAGAAAATACATAGCATAAGTGGATAGCTTGTCTCTTTCTGCCTAATTGAAACATGTGGTTGCACGAAAAAGACAGAAGTTTCACAGCAGTGCAGATGTAATTGAAGATGTAGAAAATCGCTTAAAAATGTGTATCCGGTTGAAGTTACTAGAAATAAATATTTAAGTATCTTTACATAAAATTTTGTTACAACGTTTTATTGACTGATTGTGAATGTTTAATGAAACTTCCAAACGGTTTTTTTAATTTTCCTGCAATGCTTAACTAGCGTCATCTGTTAGGTTTTTAAAAAACTATCCAGAAACCAATACGTAACTAGTTCATGTAAGTTTAAACAGATGGCAGTGAACGACGACCTGAGAATGAAAAATAATAATTATGAACATAAGAAATCACGCCTGTTATCCCCAAAAGATTAGGCAGAGCTCACCTATGGTGCACCCATATTTTGTCAGTTAATGCGATCAACTGGACACAAATCTTAAGTCCGGTATGCTACTGAGAAATTCCTTAGGGAATAACCCAATAACACTTGAAAAATAATTAGGATTGTGATTTCCAGTTCCACTACCTACACCACTAACAAAATGGTTCATGTTTTTATTTTTAAATGTGTTGCACTGACCGGCTGACCCTACTTAACATTGTGAGACACTGGTCACACTGGCAGGAAAATTATGATGACAATTTGAATTCGCAAAATAGGTCCTAAAAAACAAAAGTATTACCTACCTATTTGATTTGACTTCGCAGCCTCTTTTGTGGGTTTAACAGAGTAGGTACCTTATGACCAGCAGTGGGTGGTGTTGTGCTTGTGTCCCTTGGATGTGAGCACCTAAACTAAATGATAAAATTAGTTCCAATGAGGCATACCATATGAAAAGATACCACGCTGCTGCAACTCCGACTTCCTTGACCCGTATCTAGACTAGCTATCTGTTGAGGTTGTAACAAAACAGGAAAAGGAGGAGTTTCAGGGCCGGAGGGTATCGTGTATCGGCGTTTCCGCGTTGAGTCTCAACGCAATAAGTCGCCGACCCAGCGTAGTCAATATCTACACTCAGCGTCACGGAAAGAGGCACAAACATAAACAGGCCGTTAACAGGCGTTTTTTTTATGGTGTATGAGAATTTTGAGAAGCAGACATTTGTTTTTGTTAATTTAACAGAATAGTAAAAGTTAATTTGTTTAATTTCTGTGACACTTAACGTTAGTTCGTTATTGTAATGCACAAACGTGTTTTGTGAGTTAAAATTCGATATTAAAATTGTCGTGCATTTAATCTATAATGTTTTAGTGTTTAATTAATCTGTAGTCATTTAGACTTCTAGGATTGGAACACAATTCTGCTCAAGTTGCTCAAGATGTGTTACTTCTGAGTCAGGGGTGAACGCAGCGAGAAATTGCTGAAACTTTAAATATATACCTCGTACAATTCTCAGGTACGCCTTTACAAGGTACAACCAGACCGGCCTACACAAGGAGACCAAGAAGTGGTGGTATTAGGTGTACATCAGCGCGAAATGACCGATTTATTGCTCTTGCCATTTTGAGAAATTAGTACCTTACTGTGTTCGCAATACGGCAAGGGCTGCAAACGGCAAGAGGGGTCAACGTAAGTGAGCGGACAATAAGAAGGAGAATGGAGGAACAGGATCTGCACTCTCGAAGACCAGATAGAGGTCCAGAACTGCCCCGGCACCATCACGTAGCTCGACTTTGGTTCACTCGCGAAAACGTAAATTGGACTCGCGAGCAGAGTGACCATAACAGCTCCAGGGCCACGAACGTATGTGGAGAAGTCATGGGGTGAGGTTTCTGCCAATCACTACCAGGAAAACCGTCAGTTTCCATAGTGGATCAGTTATGGTTTTGTTGAGGGATCTTTTCAGACGCTGGCACAGAGTTGACAGTAGTTGCAGATCGTCTAACGGCAGTGTGATACATTGAAAAAAGTCTCCAAGAACACGTTTTACCATTTTTGGGTTTCATCGGTAGCGAAATTTCATCTTAATTCAAGATAGTGCCCGACCTCACACAGCACATTGCGTGGGTGATTACCTGTTGGAGGTGATAATTACAAAATTGGAGTAGTCAGCACGAAGCCTAGACATGAATCCCATAGAACATGTCTGCGATATGCTTAAAAGACACATCAGATCTAGCTCAAACCCTCCAGAGACTATCAGTCCATTGAAAACCGCTCTGGTGGCCGCCTGGGAAGAAATACCCCATGTGGACATTAAATACACACACACAGCACACCATGCCTGCAGCCACAGCATGCCTGGCATCAAGGCCAGATGTGGAAATACCCATTATAAAAAGTTCAACAGCTTTACTTTGTGAATTTCATTCTAAAACATTTTCCTTAGAACTCAGATATAGTCTTTTTTGTAAAATTTTAATTAAGTTAACTCACTTTTTTTTAATTTATCATTTGCAATTAAGATTTGAATAAACATTTAAGTTTTACACCAAGAAAAAACCTGTTTCGCGTTTCATTTTGATAATAAAGCACATTACGCGCTTGGGGCACATTCCGTGCCGCTGAGTGTAGTTTTTGTTAATGTTTTTAACATGTATTAATAGTTTATTATTGTACTTAAGATGTGTATTGCTTGTGATGTGTATTGCTTCTATGGGCCTTCGTTGCCTAAAAATAAAGTGATAAATAAATAAAACTAGTAAACTGAACTTTTACATCTTATTATAAGTATACTTAGGCCAGCAGAGTTATCATGACCTCTTAATGCAGGAATGTTTTATTTTAAGAGATTCCTGCATTAAGAGATCATGGTAACTCCACAGGTCATTGAAACTAACTCACCGCCGAGCGCTATGTGCCATCGACTTTACCTATCCTGTGAAAGTATCCACAAACTTACAAGAAACCGGGTGGGAAACTACATACTCGTTCCTCTTCTGAAGAAGGTAGTGACTCGAGACGTACCTACCATACTACATAAAAAATAAAAGCAACAGGTTGAAGATAAACCCTCTTTCCTTCGTGATACCCATCTTAACCTTTTCAAGTCAATAACATTGACTGTAAACGCCACATCAGTTTATTTCAGTAAAAGGAGTAGTGTGATGATAGAATGGGAGAAAGAGTAGGAGGAAGATGATTTTTTTACGTAGAATTGACATACACTTTAGATATAAATCTGAGTGAGTCCACGATTACAACCCATTCACACGACGACGATCCGTGTTTTTTGACGTTTCATGTGTTTTTTGACGTAAATATCGTCTTTTTTCACGATCCGTTAATTTTTTTGACGGCGGCAATGCTTTTTAAATGTCCGTGTTCACACGCATCATGAATCGTGAAAAATGACGGCCACGTCTTAAATCACAAAACGTCTTATAAAAATCAGGTACTTACGTCAAAAAACACAGATCGTGATTTTTTTGTGACGGATTCGCTGATGCGCTCGCTCCCGAAAAATCACGGAACTAATGTGAACACCAAGTCGTTTTTTTTGCCGGATCGTAATAAAACAATTCCGCATGTAATGTGAACGTCCATCCGTCATGACGTATCGTGTTTTATGACGGATCGTCAATGACAGAAGCCGTGTGAATAAGCTGTTAGCTAGGTAGCTTATCACGGCCATCACAGGTGTGGAAATTCGATCATGTGAAAATTCACTATTAATGTAAATTTTTCTTACCAAAAAATGACCAATTTATCAAAAACCATTTAAAACAAATTTAAAAAACGTCACGCAAAGATTCACAAAAATTTAAAACGAAGTTAGCAATACAGCGGGTTTTCCGAACACAGTTAAAAACTCGATTCGTTGTGGAAAGTGGGACAAATAAATTCTGTTATCACCTGCAAATGAACGCGTTATGTACATATGTATGTTTTCCTTCTATGTATTTCACTCTGTCTGATACAGTATGTTATTAAATCATTAACACCAATTACCTAAGTACATAGGTGGCCTCGTGGTCTAGTGGTCGCTAACGCTAATGCTGAGCATGAAGTCCTATTTTAGATTCCCAAGTCGGCCAAAAACGTTATTGTGTCTTTTCCATCAGGTGTTTCACAGAAGCGGCCACGGAGTCTTGATTTGTGCCTAGTCGGTGGCAATAGGCTCACCCCATATTGGACTTAAACGTAACTGGCGAAATGTGGGTGTACTATTAGGCACCTCTGCCTAACCCTTCGGGGAATACAGGCTGTGTTATGTTAAAACCTTCGGTTTCCCCGAAGGAATCACTAAAGCGCAGCCAGGATACGGATTCTAAGAAATCTACATCGGGCCCGTGTAGGGCTCGGTAAAAGCTAAGGTATTATTTGTTATGGAAATATCTGAATATCCGTTATCATCAGGCAGAATCCATACATCCAGAATCGACCCTCAGTTACTCTATTATTATGCGTGTTGTAATATTATGCATAATACAACACCTCGCCTGTAATCCCCGAAGGCTTAGGCAGACAGAGGTGTACTATATAGTGCACACATTTAGCAATGTGTAAGTCCCATGTAGGTAATACAAGGCTTGCCTAATTGCCAACAACTGCTTGCTCGTACGCAACTAAAACAAAAGTCTTTTAAGTGAATGTTTCCTGTCTTTAATAACTTTCTAATTCTTTAAGTATCCAATAAAAACTCAGGCCAGCAGAGATAGTATTTCCAATTTTTTTTTTACCACATGGTTAGTGCCTAACCTGGTGTCAGAGTTTTTATGCCGCCCATGGGCCTCTGACTTGGCTTTACATACCGTTGATAAATATCTCGCAGGCTTGCTGGTTTCCTCACGATGTTTTCCTTCAACGAAGCAAGTGATAATTATACAACACGCACATGAATCCGAAAAATCAGAGGTGCGCCGTCTTGGGTTCGAACACGAGACCTGTGACTTGGCAGTCCGACGGTCACACCACTAGGCTATCACTGCTTAGTATTTCCAATAATATTGTTAAAGTTAATAAGGAATTGAATGGGTATCTCTCGTCCTTCAGGTATTAAGAGTGGCGGTTCAAGAGTTTCAATTAAAACGGCATTTCAATTAAAAATTATTGGGTACCCGCTATAGGTATACCTATTGGTTAGTTGTTAAGATTCCTTTATTTGCACTGTAATCTATAAATAGGTACCTACAAAGCCTGTTTTGTATATTATATATATAGTTTATTATATATTGGTTACTAGAATTAGTTGGTTCAACGATTAACCATAAGATGAAACATTCTTTCGATGAATGAAAAGAAGATCGCACAGTTTCACAGTAAATATAATTTCAAGACTTTCCTTGATGCTTGTAATGAAAAACAAAATGTTCTCTAAATAAATAGAAAATAATTCTTGTCCTCTTTGGGTTCCTAAACCATTGATCCGATTGTGATATTACTTTGGTGGGTTCTTCTGTAAGCCTGCGAAGGTTTCTGGTCCAAAAAATCTATACATTTACGTGGCATGACATGGCGTTTCATGACAGTTAGTCATGAACTATATGCAAAGTATAAACGGACCCTTCACGAAGCCATCAACCATGCATTTTGTAGGATCAAAATAAGCAACAGTGCACAAAAACTATCGCTGGGAAATGGCTTTTTTTTGGTGTGAAATGTCACAGTTTACAGTAGCGCGAAACATAACGAATTCAAAACATTGAGCTGATGAATGCATTGAATAGTAAATGTGTCATGGAGGTATTTCAAATAAAGTTACTATATTTAAAAAAAAAAGTGCGAAAAAGTTGGAACCTTCAACCATATTATTAGGTTTTGTTTATGAAATGAACAGCTTTTTTGAATGATCAATTTTGAATGTCGCTACGGCTACCCATAGGTCACCTTATTTTAGTCAAATGTCATATAAATACATTATCCATCAAGTAGATATTAAGATTGTACCAACCTATGTAAGTCAAAGTATTCATCAGAGATTACTGCATTTTTTTTCCACCTTGTGTTTGTACATCTCCAATAATAACTTTTAGAAATATTTTCGATTACTTCAAAATTGAGTCGTGAAATCAAGGTAAGCCAATTGCTAACTTACGTAACACTAGTAAAGTCCGCAGTTCCGGACGTACAGTTAGTAAGTAATAAAATCATGTCGAGGGTACACTTTTTATTACCTTTCAATATAAAACTTTTTCCGATAAATCAGAACTTCTCTCGATATTACTGAAGCACAGTCAAACTTTTTTTGTGTATAGTAGGTATACATATGTATGTTTACGCAATGATCATTATGTCATCACGCCTGTTCTCCCCGAAGGGTTTGGCAGAGGCGTACCTAATAGCACACCCACATTTCGCCAAGTCCCACGTTACAGGGGCGAGCCATTAACCGGGCACAAATCTGGACTGCGTGGCTGCTACTGAAAATTTCTAAAGGAAAAACCCAATAACACTACCTGATCTGGGAATCAAACCCAGGACTTCATGCTCAGCAGTCGCGCTTGCGTACTCTAGACGAACGAAGTAGGTATGAGTACAATACCAACATTTCTGTGAAGAAATTGGGAACTCGTGAAACCTAGGTTTAATGTCATTTTTAGTCGTCAGTATAAATATATACAGAGGAATTTCCTTGCCGGGATTGGCCTCCAGTCTGACCAGATAAAACTTAAAGAATTATCCAAATATTAAATTTATTTTTTTGACTTTCTTGTAGTCATAGATATTTATAACAATTATTAACCGTTACAGCCAGAAAGAATCCCGCAATGTACGTTGGCCCTATAATAATATTCCCCTATGGCTTATTGCTTCTGTACAACAATTACCTATAGGTCATCAGACAGTCACCTTCGATCATTCCAAGTCAAACATAATTGAATGACATAACGAGCATAGGATTCTTTAAGAATTTGGATAACGTTCAAGTCAAAGGAAACTTCTGAGTTGATTTTATGCGTGATGTCTTCATGTATGAGATGTTTTTAAAATTTTGCAGTTGGATCGATCTCAAATGGAAACGCTTTCAATTTGTCTTTGAAAATATTTTATTGGCACCATTGGGATATTGCAACATACATATCTGCTATGCTTCTTCTGCAAATGTATCTATAATGTTGAAGGTCCGAAAGCCGTGAAATGAAATTACAAACAGACACTAACCCCCGTATCTATAAACAAGTCACAGTGTGTACTTGAGTAAGTGTAATTTTTTAAGATACGATTTTTATTATGTAGTTTAGTAATTGAAGTTGAAGTTTAGAACTGTACAAAGTTAAACATCTTAACTTTGCTTTCTTTGACGGTTTTTACTTCTTTTAAATTCCTTTCTATTGCATAAAAAATTTTGCACAAGTAATTGCTTAAGCCAAAGTAATTACTTTAACTTGACCATAGATACGGGTGTTAAATATTTATTTGTGTAGATACCACCCTCAGTATTTTCTGATCAAAGATGGCGAAGTTTCGGGCTAATAAAATAATGATGTCGTGCCAGCGACACGGAGAAAAAGAAATCAAAGAAACAAACCCATTTCTCTTGTATTGTTATTGTGTTAAACTGGGATAGTATAGGAGTTCGATAAAACTTTGTAAGTAATACACGCCATTAGATAACTGTAGTTATTTCTGTGATGCACATACGATGTTTTTAAACAATACATTTCTGGGTTTGCTAACTAAGTACTTAATACTTTTTGTGATGATTGTAAAAACTATCTTTTGAGGATTGATAATGTCTCTTATTCTTGTTAATAGTACTACAATAAAATTGATATTTATGGTGCTTACTGTATATGCCAGAAACTTTACTACTTCGATGGCGAAGAACACGTGGATGTTTTTCAGAAACTCTCAGTAACAGCTCAGTATATTACCACTAAATTACAACAGTTCAACTTTCTTGAAACTTTATATGCAGTCATCAAAATGTGGGCGTATACAAATGTACACTTCTCCTTGCCGTTCTTGGGTGCTTAAGAGGAATTATTATTCATTTAAAAAATAATATAATTATTTATTTGTCTACGCAAGTAGACATATGTATTTATCTCTCAAAAAGTATTTGTATCTTTCGAAAATAATACGCTGTGCGTTTTCAATAACATCAAAAATACATTTACTATGTAAAATCTAAACGGGTAGATAAACACGTGCGATTTATCTCAAATTATCAGAACGTATTTATTAATCTCATTTATTTATAAGTGGGAAGTTTAGAACTGATATTAATTATTGGTTGTCTATTACAATTAGTTTGCGTAAATATGTATGTTTTTTTTACCAACATAATTAGTAGTGAAAATCAACTATTAAACAAAGCTACTCAAATATAAGAGGGGAAACAGTAAAACATTACCGCAGCGTATCGTTTCTTCTACGCCTACGCCGTAGCTAGAAAAGCTGATTACAAAGCGTCTGCTACGAATTAGTGTCAGGCGTAGCGGCGTAGCCGTGCAGTCTTGCTACGCGCGTAGCGCATAACTGACATGAAATTACGTTAACATTGAATACCTACTGCTAATATGGTAAGTTTATTAGAATACTGTTTAAAACATTTTTGATGCCACAAATATAGGCCGGACAGGTACCCACTACTGAGTTAAATATTGCTGAATTTGACTTGAGTAAACATAAATGTGGCAGTGCCTTGTAGAAACATATTTACAACTAAATGCCAACGGAATGCGGAGTATTTAAAACGTTTAAATTACATTGCGCAACAGAAACCTTTTCACATACTAACAGGCACGTAACAATGTAATTAACTCGGCGCCATATTAAATTTAACAATTTCAATTAATATATAATTATTCGCTACAATGCAACGTGAACTATTCATGAAATTCAAGCAAGAGACGCGTACTAAATAAATATGTACCGGAGCTCAGTAAGGCACGCGAAAGTTTCGCTCGAGCACTCCACAAGTGCGAGGAATTCAACCTTTTCATGTACCAACAATCGCGGCAGTAATTTCACATTGTACTACGAGCTCGTTACAAAAATCTGAGTAAATAAAGTGGGCGACTTGTGGGAGCTATGCGTCCGCTAATGTAGCACGCAGGTAGTTTGTGTTCACCGAGCCATTTCAATGTGAAAGCGGTATAGATAGGACAGGGACGAGCTGGCTGGAGGTCGGCCCGGGCTCACCTGTGCGCCAGACCCGTAGGCGCGTCATACACGCGCACAGAGGCGCTCACGCGGACAGGAGCGCGCAGAGCGTACGGACAGGGGCGCGCCGCACACACGCGCGGCTGCAATAATGAAGGGTGTAGCGCGCGCTGCACGCACACCGACGCGCGCCGGAGGAAGGCGGGCGGCGCAGCTCGGGGCACTGGCGGGCGAGCTTTCCCGCCGCGAGGACCTCCGAGCGAGCCCGCGTCGCCGGCGCTCGCAAACCACTTGTTGAATCTTACAGACTTTTCACACCTATACCGAACTCGCTCGAGTCACGTCGCGCGTGTTAACAGTACGTCCTCCGGTCCGGTTTTACTTTGATTTTGTTTCGTTTCGGTTAGTATCTTGTACTTCTGAGCTGATCTCGAGCTACCTGTGATGCCTACTCTTCGCTTCCTCTCTGCCTTCTCTTCACTCCCACATACGCTTGGTTTCGTCTTCCTGTCAGTGTTATTATTGTTACGGACGGCTCTCTCAGTAACATGATCCTGAGCGCGTTGTAACTTGTTGTAACTTTTAAGATATTTAGAAACTGTTGTTGATACTCGCATCTGTGTTACCTGTTGACTACTTACTTATTATATTAGAAAATTCTGTATTAAATAAATATATACGTCGCCGTAAAATTATAAATCGTTCGTTATACTGTGGAGCGTTGCCGTGCACAGGTAAGTGACTTATTAATCGTAATTAATTTTTATGCGGGGTGAAATAACTACGATTAGGAGAGCAGTAAATTACTTTTATAGCGCCATTTTTGGCTGTCGGACTTATAAATCAAGCTTAATATCATATAAAAATCTCTCTTTTCATTAAAACTTCCACAGGACATCATTGAGTTAATTCACCCTATTTTTAGCAGGTCATAATGTTCTAAGTCGTCGTCTTACACAATAAAACGGACGGCATTCAACAGGTAAGTGCACCTATTTGAGAAGGTGCCTGCCTCACCTACATCCGCGGAGACAGGGTGTATCTTTGTCTCGTGCACTTACGCCAAGGTAGCTGAATAATGCGTTTAACGTCCCAGTAAACACGAGTGCCCTAATCGGATTGTGGGCGACTGTTGAATGTTGCGACATTGAATCGTCTCACGGAGTCTTACACCCGTATCTATAGTCAATTTATAGTAATTACTTAAGCTCAAGTAATTACTTTAACTTGCTTTCTTTGACGGTTCTTACTTGGTTTAAATTCTTGTATATTGCGTAAAAAAAATGCACAAGTAATTACTTAAGCTCAAGTAATTACTTTAACTTGACTATAGATACGGGTGTTCAAGATATACATACAAATTACAATACATATGAAGCTTATGTACCTACAACGCTGAGTTTAACCTTGAATTGGGTTCTAAGTACATTAACAGTACATTTTAAAATTCAAATTAACTAATTTTATAAAACACTAAACATTTAAGCTTTTTTTAAAACTGAATTAATCTGTGATTAGCACACATAAATGTTATTTATTATAAATGTTATAAATTTCTGTAAAATGGTTATAAAACAACATTTTTACTCATCAAAATAGATGTTATTTTTTTAATTAGACAGGGTTGGTGTTTCTTTGAGGATACACCGAAACTTAGAGATTACAGGTTCTTTTGGAGTCCAAACTGAAAAAAATAAAAAACATGACCGTATATTATGGTTATGATAATCAGCCAGCGACGTTGGTGGCTCGGATGACTGCACAGGGTGCGTTGGAGATATTTTTGTCCCACCAGTATGACCTCTTTTAAAGTACCTTCAAAATCTTCAATTACAAAATGGTGCTTAGAATCATAAGTCCCAATTATTCCACTTAGAAATTCTCTCTCCATTGTATTTATTTTCATTTACTACCTACCTAATCGGCTTCGATTTATTATCGAACAAAAAGAGCTGTAAGAAAATACACAGAAATAAAACACTGTACAAAAGCACAATGTATTTCTTACTAATATCCACTTAAGGCATGAATAGGGGCTGGAATGCTGGGCTTCACAGACCAGCAGATAGTTAAAAAAAAGTTGCATGTAGCGGAGATGAGAATGTTGAGGTGAAAGTGTGGTGTGACAAGAATGGATGAAGTAAGGAATGAGTATGTTAGAGGAAGTTTGAAAGTTGCGCCAGTGACTGAAAAGTTGAAAGGGAATGTACTGGCATGGTATGGGCATGTGATGAGGAGGGACGAATCGCATGTGACTACAAGAGTGATGAATATAAATTTTAATGAATGGAGAGGGAGAGGAAGACCAAGGAATATATGGATGGATTGTGTGAGGAATTATATGAAAGAAAAAAGAGTAAATGATAGCGTGACGGTTTACAGAGGAGAATGGAAGAAAAAAACGTGTTGCGTGGGACACGGGCAACAAACGTGGGACAAGGACAAGAAGATGACGATCTACTTAGGGACTGAAAGGCCCCTTTTATTCTTAAACATAAGTGGTAATACGTGTTCTGTCACCTTACGGAGACATGACTGGATCTGAATGAAAAAAGAAAGTGTTTCATGACCAAACTTCTTTCCTCGAAGGATTTGGGAGAGGCGTACCTAAACTGCATCTAATTTCATCAGTTATGTTTAAGTCCCAGGTAAGTAGACGAGGAGCCTATTATCAATAGTTATTGCCTTAGCGTGGGCAGGGCTAAGTGTGTTTCAATTGACGATTAATGCTATTGTTCTAGTAAACCCTGAAGAGTATATTTCCAATATAGCCCTATAAAAATGAAAAGCGTAGGCAGCCACTTAACCTTTGCAGTAAGGACTAAAATAAACAGCACTCATGTTCCCCATATATTCAATTTTCATGTCACTTTTTCCAAGAAAGTTATTTTGCATGTAATTTCATCGAGATTGATTGGTTTTTTCTTTATAAATATTATCATTTTACCAAAGTGGGTTGCCTATATTGTAATAACGTACACAAACAAAATTGGTAAACCATGTTTTGTGATGATTAGTTAGACAGGCAATATGTGTAGGTACTGTGGAATCATTCATAAAGTTAAGTTAAGATAGTTTACGGCTTAGTGAATTAATATTAATTATAACTACTAAGACAGGTACGCCAAATATTCTAAACTAAAGGCTAAAGGTGACCGTGAATCTCAATTGGTAGATTAGTGCAGTTTATCTAATTACACAAAACACAAAAGCTCATGAATCAATAAAACCTATTTAAAAAAAGTGAGATCTAAATGTTATAATTTATTTTTAGGTAGTGTACGGGGTGGACTGTATACTTTGTAATGCACTGTGAATCTTGTAAATAAAACTTCAGACTTCTTGTTTCTTCTTTTATTTTCCAGGGTAGCTTGCTGTGCGATGGTTGAGAGACGACTGCGAAATTCGCAACAAGCGGCCCTACTTTTATCTCTTTTCTCGCTAGGTGCAAGTAGTGGGTAGCGTAAAGTGCGACTATCGTGTTCCGCCTACTGTGTCAGAGTTCTCGTACGCGTGCCTCCGACAGGTTTCGACCTGTCCGTACATGTCGGAACTTGTAGTCATGCTCTACGCTCCCTTACAATCTTTGACATATGTTTACTTATAACTAAGGGATATGAAAACAAACCTAATCTAATCATTTATATGAATTTCCCTACTACCAAATCAGTCTTTATTGTCAATACTTAATTCTAAACCTTACATAACATTATTTCGTATTTATTTACATTCTTTATACATATTGAGCTACGACGTCCGTAACATCCTCCCCCCGGCGCAGGGCTACCGTAGCCTTAATCTTCCACGCAGAGGACGGCGAGCTTCGTTGCTGGGCGCCGTAGGATGCCCGCTGTGGTTCTGACGTCGGCTGATCGCACCTTGCCGTCTGGGCCGCCGTAGACTGCTTCCACGACGCCTCGTGGCCACGTCCCTCTTGGTAACGTAGAGTCGATGACGATGACCAGGTCGCCAACTTGAAGAGGCCGTTGTTGGTCATCTGACGCCCCCCGGGGCACCAGAGTAGGCAGGTACTCGTCCACCCAGCGCCGCCAGAAGTGGTCGGCGAGCGCTTGGGCGGCTCTCCATTGCTTGCGGCTGGCCTCCTCACAAGGCCCAGTGTGGGGAAGGCCTGAGGAGGTCCCGATGAGGAAATGGTTGGGCGTGAGGGCCTCCGGATCCTTAGGATCGACAGGGACATGGGTTAGAGGCCGAGAGTTTATAGAGTGTTCGGCCTCTGTCAGCAGCGTCAGTAGCACTTCTTCTTTTAGTGCCCGTTGATGCAGTGTCGCCCCGAGCGCAGTCTTAACGGAGCGTACTAGTCGTTCTCATGCTCCCCCCATATGAGGCGCCCCAGGTGGTATGAATTTCCACCTCATTCGATGTTCAAGCCCAAAATGAGCGAATTCTTTGGCCCACTCCTTGTAGGCCATGCGTAGCTCGGTGTCTGCCCCTCTGAAGTTAGTACCATTGTCTGAGTACATAACTCGGGGCCAACCTCGTCGTGCAGCCATTCTTCTTATCGCCATCAGTGCAGAGTCGGTTGACAGACTCGACACCAACTCGAGGTGTACTGCCCTTGTGGCTAGGCAGGTGAATAGAGCTCCCCAGCGTTTTTCATGTCTTCTCCCTATGACCACTGACATTGGCCCAAAGTAGTCGATCCCGCAGTGGGTGAAGGGTCGCTGCGTCTCCGTTAGTCGTTCTACAGGTAAGTCCCCCGTTGTTGGTTTCACTGGCGTAGCTCTTCTGATGCGGCAGAGCTGACATCGTTGTGCGATGGCTCGTACAGTAGGGCGTAAGTTGACCACCCAGTATCGCTGTCGTAGGTCGTTGATCACGCGTTCGTTGTTAGCGTGGTTAGCTCTGTGATGCATGTTCTTCACTAGTAATCGAGTGAACGGATGTTTGCCGTGTAGAATAACGGGCGTCTTCTTTGTGTCTGCGACTGCCGCGTACCTGATCCTCCCTTTGACCTTAAGGACTTGATCTTCTAGAAAGGGGTCCAGTTTGTATAGACTGCTGGATTTAGGCACGGGCTTCCCTTTCTCGAGTAGTCGTATTTCTTCTGCGTAGTCTTCGAGCTGTGCTTGTTTTAGCCATAATTTCTCGGCCTTCTCTATCAGGTCGACGGTCATCTGACTGGTCCTGTCCTTACACTTTTCCTTGAAAAGGAAGGGCACAGCGGTCGCGCGTAGCAGCTTTTCATATGAAGAGAACCTACTTATGTCGGGCAGGTGAGAAGGGCGTTCTCTCTTCTCTTCCACTGTCACGTATGTTGCTTCGTCTTCTGTCGTATCTTCTTTGACCTTTTCCTTCGGCCAAGACTCTTCACTGTGGTACAGGAACTTGGGGCCGGTGAACCATCTGTCGTCTGGTCTCATGCAGAGGGTGTAGTCGGGGCGCGTGGCGTCGTCCGCTACGTTGTGTTCGGTCGGTACCCATCTCCACTGGCTGGCGTCGCTTAGTTCGGCGATTTCTCCCAGGCGATGCGCTACGAACGGCGTGTACCTTACTGCGTCCTTTTCTATCCAACGTAGAACGGTCTGTGAGTCCGTCCAATACGTTACGCGTCTGGGTTTATCTCGGTGTTCGTCCAATATCGTCTGTGCCAGTCGTGCGCCGATTACCGCTGCCTGTAGTTCTAGTCGTGGAACGGTTACCGGCTTCAGGGGGGCTACTCGTGCTTTCGCCGCGACCAGTCTGACGTCCACTCTTCCGTCTGGCTTCTGGATTCTCCAATAGGCTGTCGCTGCGTAGGCCTGCTCGCTTGCATCGCAGAACACATGTAACTCTATGAGGTCGTCTGGACCCCTCCCGTAGCACCTTGGTATACGTAGCTTGGTCACCTCGTTCAGGCTTCGCATCCAGTCTTCGAAGTGCTGCATGTCTTCTTCAGGGATTATTTCGTCCCACCCTATACCATGCCTCCATAGGTTCTGAAGTAGGATCTTGCCTGTGACCGTGAAGTGGCTGATGAGGCCTAGAGGGTCGTAGACTGCCATCACTGCTCCAAGGGCTTCTCGTTTGGTCGGTGCTCTGTTCTTCGTTTTCACCTCGGGTGACAACCGATTTAATCTGGTATTGAAACCTAGCTCGTCTGAGTCTGTCTGCCACAGTAGTCCGAGTGTCTTGTCTGTATTCTCTTCCCTTTGTCCGAGTCTTACTTCTGTGTCGTGTGCCTGCTTCTCCTGTGTTATGTTCGTCACTACGTTGCGTCTATTCGAGCACCAGCCTCTCAAATTAAAGTGCGCGTTCTTGTGGATTTTCATGACATCACACGCTGTCTCAATCGCCTCCTCTTCAGTCGCAAAACTATCGACGTAATCGTCCATGTAGTGGCTCGACGTTATGGCTTGTACAGCGTCGGGGTATTCATTCGCGTACAGTCTTGCGTTGGCGTCTCGTACTGAGTGCGCGATGAATGGCGAGCATGACGCTCCGAAGATCATTGATGTCATCTTGTATCTTCTTGGCGGCTGAGCACGTTCTTCGCCTCGCCAGAGAAACATTTGTGCGGCTTGATCTCGTTCTCTTATCTTCACCTGGAGAAACATCTCTTGAATGTCTGCTGTGACGGCTACTGGACGCTCCCTGAATCGAAACAAAATCCCTGGCAGCGGTTTCAGGAGGTCAGGCCCTTCCAGTAGGTGGTCGTTGAGGCACACTCCACTGTATCGATGCGCGGCGTCGAACACTAGACGCATCTTCCCCGGCTTGTTTGGATTCACGACTGGGAAGTGTGGCAGGTACCATACTTTCTTATTCTCGTCTTCATTTCCGTCGCACTCTTTGGCGTAACCTTTATCCAATAGGTTTTTTATCTGAGCGCTGTATTGTGCTGAGAAGTGTGTCGACGAGTCCATCTTTTTCTCAATAATTTTCAGTCTTCTGAGAGCGCAGTTGTAATTATTTGGCATTGAGGCATCTTCATCCCGCCATGGTAGTCCGACTTCAAAGTGATCACCGACCTTTTTCATGGTGCCTTGGACCACGTCGATCGCCTTCTTGTCCTCCGGTCTGACCTTCTTGGCCAGGGAAACTCCCAGGGCGTCAATACTGAAGTGTGATTTCATCAGTTCCTCTACACGACGTACGTTTTCTGTCTGTCTTGCTGTAGACACGTCGTGAAGATGTAACACAACTTGACCCTCTTGTTTCCTTAACGTGGTGCGCGGCGCAGTCCCGTGGATCACCCATCCCAACTGGGTATGTGAAGCTGCGGGTTCGTTCCTCTTGCCCATGCGTAGTTCACGTGTAACTATCAAGTGCCAATTGTCGGCTCCTATCAGCACCTTCGGTGTGGCTTCCTCGAAGAATGCTTCCTCTCGTATGTCCTGGAGGTGTGGGTAGGCCATCAGTGTCGACCTGTCCACTGTTTGACCATGAAGCTGTAGGTTTTTCATTGTTCTTGCACGCAGTTCTTGGAATTCGCCGTCCTGGCCACATATTTGAATCTTGACCTCTTGGCTGCACTCTTCATGTTGCTGTGACGTCACGCCTTGTATTCGTAAGGTAGATATTGGTCCACTCACTTTTATACGGCGTGTCAGCTCTTCGTCGACGAGTGATGTGGTCGAGCCTTCGTCCATCAGTGCGAACGTCGATACTTGTCCGCCAGGCCCTTTGAGTGTCACGGGGCACATCTTCAGTAGCACCCGCTGCGATGCATTACTTGGCACGGAGACTGTCATCACTGATTCCTTGACTTGATTCTCGATGTCGGTCGCCTTTTCTTGGTTTTCGCTTGATGTTTCTTTAAACTCTTTGTGCAGCAACGCATGATGTGGGCGGCTGCATGTTTCCTTACCGCATCGCTTCGCTCGGCACTGTTCGCGTCGATGGCGCCTCGTTACACACTTAAAACATACTTTCCCATCACGTGCCCACTGCCATCTTTCGTCGACACTCATCTTTAGGAACTTCGTGCACTTAGGTACTTCGTGGTCACCGTTACAACACAAACATACTTGTTTTCCTTCTTCATGTTTTTCCGTTGTCGTGTAGACTACCTCTCTGCTTGCCTTCTTCTTGGCATTAGTTTGGGAAACGTTTCTTGTTTCCTTCTTCGGGGCAGGTGCGGTCGCTGTGTTTGTGAAGGCGTATTTCATGGCTCGGTCAGCCTCCCGCATCAGGAACCTGGATAGCAGTATTATTTCCGGTTCACGCGACGAGTCCACTGCCTCAGAGGCGTAGTCACACCATCTGGCTTTTAGGTGCGGGCTTAGTTTTTCTATAACTTCACGCACTAACATCGGGTTCCATATGTATCCGCGGATGTCCATGTTCGATAATACACACACTATGTTTTGTAGTTTTACCGCGAATGAATTTAGATCACTGGCCACGCTCGTGAGTCGAGGTAGTTTCTTTAAGTCTTCCATCACTCGATCCAAGAGTATCTCTGGCCTCCCGTAGTATTGTTCGAGTGTCTTCATGACCACTTGTGGGTCTGACGCGGTGAATAGCAGTGCTGATACTGCTTCTCTTGCTTCACCCTTGATGCAGTTTCGTAATCTTGCTAAGTTTTCAATTGCTGTAAACTTGTAGACACTCGACGAGTCTGTGTACGCAGCCTTAAACGGTAACCATTCGGTGGCTGCCCCCGTGAATATGGGCAGCTCAGTCACTTGTCGAGGCGGCGGGCGTACACGCATCATCTTGTCCAACGTATCGGCTAGCTGTTCAATTCCTCTTCCCACTCGACGTTCTCCTCTGGTGGGTGACCGCGAGGCCGATCGTTGTCTTCGACGGTCGTTCCTAGTAGGCGTGGCGGCGTTGACACAAGTGACGGGTTCGATATAGGCGGCAGTCTCTTGTGCTGCGTGTGTAGTGACGGGGCGCGGGGGCTGCTCTCGCTGCGGCCGATCCGCATTTTCTTGGTGACTTCGGTCAATATTTTGAAGCCACTCGTCCACCCTGTCTTCACTCCTTTGCACGGAGCCCTCTTCACGGGCCTCTGCCTCTGCCTCTGCCTCGATTACCGACACTTCATATTCGAATCGCTTGCTGACGAGTTCCTTTTCAATTTCCAATTGTTCTTTTCGTATTGCAGCGATCCTTTTCTGTGCCTCGTATTCTGCCTTCTTTACTCTTGCTACGTCACTACTATATGATCTTCTGGAACGTATCGTACTGGCTGTATCTCTCACTGAAACGTTGTGCGCAGCTGTCATAGTTCTTGCTGACTCCTGGGTTCGTAGCACTGAAGTCGATGGATAACATGGCGTGGATGGCGTGGCGGGCGATTCGTCGTGATCGTACGCGGTCGCGGTGGCTCTGCTCGTCGGTACGAGGCGTGGAGCCGGCGCGGCGGACGCGCCATCGGACATGGTCGGCGCAACTCTCCCCGTCGCGGCGGTGACGGGGGGTGCGATCGCGAGCGAGGGTGCGGCGGAATCGGTCCTAGCCGCGGGCGCACTATACGGATTGCGCGGTAACGCGGACGCGATGGTCGACGGCGACCTAGGCGGATCTTCGAATGTTCTAGGTCTTCGACTATCGTAGCCTGATTCCGATTCACTTTCCCTTGCAGTAATGCTTCTAGTCTTCATTTCTTGATTTTGAAGTTATCTTGAGTCACTATACACAGACACTATCTTCAATCCGCAATCCGGCTCGCTCGAAGGACCAGCACTGTACGGGGTGGACTGTATACTTTGTAATGCACTGTGAATCTTGTAAATAAAACTTCAGACTTCTTGTTTCTTCTTTTATTTTCCAGGGTAGCTTGCTGTGCGATGGTTGAGAGACGACTGCGAAATTCGCAACAAGCGGCCCTACTTTTATCTCTTTTCTCGCTAGGTGCAAGTAGTGGGTAGCGTAAAGTGCGACTATCGTGTTCCGCCTACTGTGTCAGAGTTCTCGTACGCGTGCCTCCGACAGGTTTCGACCTGTCCGTACATGTCGGAACTTGTAGTCATGCTCTACGCTCCCTTACAATCTTTGACATATGTTTACTTATAACTAAGGGATATGAAAACAAACCTAATCTAATCATTTATATGAATTTCCCTACTACCAAATCAGTCTTTATTGTCAATACTTAATTCTAAACCTTACATAACATTATTTCGTATTTATTTACATTCTTTATACATATTGAGCTACGACGTCCGTAACAGGTAGGAAACTTATAAAATCTTAATTTTACTTCAAGAAATGCCATTGAAAATAACTGCTTCTTGAATTTACTAGATTTATACCTTGTAACTAACACAAGACAAATGTAAAAAAGTGCAGTTTAACGGTACCGCTCAATTCTAAAGAAATCTCTTTCAGTATACCTCTATGAAGAGAGATTTTCTTTTCGTAGGTGCCGATATAATAAAAAGGATTCTATAGATCCAGAAAGCGACGTCTCAGTAACTATTTGTTATACAGGAGCTCCGTACAGAGCCATTGATCTTATAACCCACATGTATAGTCGTCTACGGATGTTATGTGGGCCCCCGAGATTTGGTAGGAGCCGGCCAAGTGCGCCTGCGGCACCCATCACCCTCACGCGTTGTATCTACCTTAACTGGCCCGATGAAAAACATAGTCGCTGCAAATTCTTGAAAAATACTGTCGTATTTACTCATTTCTCCACATTAAACAAGTTTATTTTCCGTTATAGACCAGTTATTTACTCTGTAACTCAGTAAAAAGTAAATAAATGCGCCGCTTTGATGTCAGATTCATGTAGATACAGTGTTATGCCTATGTATATATGTATCTTTATGCATCGATGGCGTCGCAGTTTGCTGCTGTATTTTACTTAATAAATACACGTTGATTTTACAAGAAAATCTGCGTTCAAAGGACGTGTTTACTGACAAGGTATGTGTAGTACTACCGCTGAAGAAGACTTTTAATGAGCTTATGTGAATTTTGAAAAGTAAGGTTAATAAGTATTAAAAAAACTCAACTTTATGTCACGGTCCGCATATGCAAATAGTGGTTTCTTCCCGACTGCCACCACCGGTCTGCCACCAGTGGTGGCAGTTGTTACTATTTTTCTCGTCTACCGCCACTGGTAGTGGTTGCGTCTGATTCAGTTGCGTCTGCCCTCACCTTTGCCACCAGTGATTTGAAGGTGACATTCAACAAAATTAATAAATATTTCAAATATTTATTTCATGAGACGAACATAAGGTTCAAAGATTTACAAATTAAATAAAGATAAAAGTAAAGAACTTAAAACGTGCGCAAATATTTCTTATTTGCGATGAAAAGAATGCTGTATCAAAGAACGTTTGTCTGAAGAGATAATAAAATACCAAATACCTCCCACGATTTAATGTTAAGTAATCAAATCATTTTTGGATCGTGATGATATGCAAGTGACTTTTGCAAGAATCCAGGAAATATTTTCGTTTTATTCATTATCGTCAATCAATTTTATCAATGAAATTCAATGAAATCAATTTTATCAATCAAATAAATACATTCATCTTGGAAGGGGAAATTCAAGGGAAATTCAGACTCCCCTTGACCTTAACTGTTGAAATGTTGGTATACTTATATAGATGCACCTCCGACTATCCATTCGGAGTTTACAGGCGATGTTGAAAAGACTATCGTTGTTGTCTTAAGTAAATAGCACGTTTGCCACCTAATTATTCTATTTTTGGAGTTTTCAGCAAGATTTTTGACCGAAAAATTTGTCTTGACCAACATTTTTATAAAACATTGTACAAAAAAAGACATTGAAAAAAATTTTTAACAAAAAATCTTGAAGGAAATTTTATTTGGTATTTCAAATGAAAATTCCTTCAAGATTTTTCGTTGTCGATTGCAATCCAACAAACAAACAACATCAAGTTCGATAAAAACAGTTCAAGTTTCTTCAAAAGCATTCTGCACACTGCACACTTCTTTTATTTCCTAGTGCAATTTCTGGGAAGTTCTCTAGCCCGCCCACTTCCTAGCCTGATTGCAGCCCACGAGTAACGCTATCGTAGCAGCATCCGCGATGATTAATTGTACGTTCTAGGAAAACGATTAAGTTACACAGAACATACTTTCCGAAGACCGTATTATTTGTCGTCGAAACGAATCTCCAACTACGCGTTACGGTACGTTTGTCGAAACGTTTCGACGAACGATTCGATTCGTTTCGATTTTTCGATTAACTATTTTTTTTTAAATTTTGTATTGTACCTGGTGGAAAACAATGGAAGGGGTTTACAGAAAAAAAAAAATAGATATTTTCTGCCGACGAGAGTTTGAATGACGATGTTAATTCCAATGTTTCCACACAAAATTTACTTTCAATAAGCGCTTAATAAACACAGCTTTGTTTGCGGTTTACCTTTTACACATTGTTAGTTATTTATAAGTTATTTTATTTCCGTTTGTGAAATCAATATTTTAGCTTTGGTTCACAGAGAAATGGATGCAACATGAAACACAAGCCCTTTAAAATCTCAATGTTTTGTCAAGTAAAAAACCTCGGCAAACAGGGGTAACTCGCTAGTAGACAAAAAAATAAACTAAAGAATAAACACTGATTCTTTTACCGACAAATCAATACCCTGTCCCTGTAACCCTCACACGCCAACAAAACGTCCAACCTTTGTAAAACGTTAGTAATAAAACTTCTGATAGTCCAAGATTAGTTTGGGACGTGCAAACTTAACAATACCTTTATATAAGTACATGTTAAGTTACCAAAAACCACTGCAAAGATGTTTGCGGTGTAGACAGCTTGTCTAAGTTTGACAAAACGTTAAGTTATAAGTGGAATAGAGCGATAGAGCGTGAAGGGGATAAGTTCAAGTTTAAGCTAAGTTCATGACGTCCGATGTCGAAAGTCTTGGAAACAATTCAAGTTATTTCGCAAATATTTAAGTAAGAACTATTTATAGTTGGCATGTTCATTTAACTATTAAAGTTAGCGCGTAACAAGAGTTGAGATTTTGATTAAATACTTAAATATGATTCAATAGGTTCTGATGAAATGTCTTCCATACATTCAAAACTTATGTAGGTGATGGTTAAGCCAAGGCCCGAGCATTGACATAAGTAAACTGGTAATGTAATAACATAAATGCTTTTGTTTAATTACAAATTATGTAATGTACATACATTATCTAATGCGAAACGGTCATAACATATTCTTGCAATTCGTAAATGGTTCACTCTTGTTTACTTTCAGTTTCAAAAACTTTCTTGCTGTAAATTCTACCATGATATTTAGGTAGATAAGTTTCATAAGATTTGAAACGTTCTGTAGATTCACCCTACCCTTGTTAGAAAAAAGGCGTGAGTTTATGTATAAGCTTCATGCTATCTACAATGTATATCGAGGTAATGTGCCCTTGCTCTTTCGGCACTTACGTCCAAATTGCCAACATCGATCCTGTCCAAACACACCTGTAAATAGGATCGTTGTCCTAATATTCAGAGTAAATATGGCGTCGGAGGAATGAGATTAGCCAATTGGCGACTGAGATGATTGCGTACGTGTACCTCATTCACATGGAATGATTTAATACATCAGTTAACTGATACTGACTGCTTCTCTGGTGTTGTGGTCGCAAGCGAGACTGCTCAGCATGAAGTCCTGGGTTCGATTCCCAGGTCGGGCAAAGTGTTGTTGGGTTTTTCCATTACGAATTTCTCAGTAGCAGCCACGGAGTCTGGACTTGTGCCCGGTGGATGGCAATAGGCTCGCCCTCTATTACATAGGACTTAAACATACCTGGCGAAATGTGCGTGTACTATTAGGTACACCACTACCTAATCCTGTGAGAATTACAGGCGTGATGTTATGTTATGTTTACTGGTACTGTTATCCTGCGTCTTCCCATTACTCGACAAAGACTCTTCCAGTTCTTTAAATCCAGGGTTAATGTGGTAATTGGTTTAGTGTAGCTCGTCCAGCCATTTCCTACGCGGTCTGCCGCGACGCCTACTGCATGTGTCATGGCTCAACAAGGTTTTGGTTTATAGATATAAAACTACTGTCAAATCATAAGATTTTGGTGCAAGGAGTCAACACTCCCTCACTGCACACTTTCCATGATGGATGTCTACTTTAAAGCGTAGATAAAGGTTTCGGGGACTATTAACATAAAAAAAAAAACTTTAAAAGTACTTCTTCTTTATCGTGTGTTTAGTGCCTAACTTGGTGTCAGAGTTTTTATGCTGGCCATGGGCCTTTGCCGTTTACATGCCGTTGAGAAATATCTATCAGGCATGCTGGTTTCCTCACAATGTTTTCCTTCACCGAAGCAAGTGATTATTATACAATGCGCACATGAATCCGAAAAATCAGAGGTCTTTGGTTCGAACTTGAGACCTGTGACTTGGCAGTCCGACCACTAGGCTATCACTGCTTAAAAAGTACTGAAAACCGTTAAGGTACAGATTTCGGACACTTCGGCCTAATACATAGTTGACTTAGAAAAACTAATAGCTGCTTTCGCGAATAGGAATTGATAGACAACGCAAGAGTTGGCAGAACTGAGGTGCGGTGCGGGGCCACGTCCTGTGTGTGTATTAGTGTATGTAAATGGTGAGCTCGTTTCATGTTATCGTAAGATTACGAGGTACAAGGTGCCTTGAATTATTATTTCGGTTATACTACTTATGTGATATAGCTGTTGAACTTTAAGACTGTGAACATTCTTTGTGTTACTTGTGCTATCGTATTCTAATTTTAGAACAGTAAGACTTACCTTAAGTGATTATTTTATGTGACATATTAGTGCGGAAGAACTTTATTATAAAAGTTAACATGGGGCGGCATAAAAAAATGCTCAAAAAGGGATGGTTCTTCGTCATCATCGTCTTCCAGTGGTGATGATAGACGTAGTAAAAGAAGAAAACGTACTGCCGAGAAGCTTAGGCACCGGGACGAGAGAATTGAGGCACTTGAAACTTTAGTACGTCAAATTCGGAGTGACGCAACTCCAACGTCGCCTGAAGCCAGCGGTAGCGCTAGCGCTACTAGCGTTGCACCGACCCCCTTAGCTAGTCGAGAGATACGCTACATTGGGCGCAATGATGCCGTACCAGAATTTGACCCTCAAAAATCCGCCGTACCCATAGACCAATGGATTCGTAACATTGAGTCTATCACTACCATGTATGGATGGGACGAAAGAACAATAATTTGTAATTGTACATCAAAACTGCGTGGTTATGCAAAGAATTGGTACGAGCGTCTAGAGGATTACGATATATCGTGGTCCGACTGGAAAGCTCGTCTGTCCAAAGCATTTCCATTCACCAAAAATAAATCCACGATGTTGCGCTCCTTGGTAAACGACGTTAGAAGGATAGATGAGGATCCTATTAAATTTTATTATGAAAAATTAGGGCTTGGAATGTCGTGTGGTCTACCAGATGACCTAATTACCGAAACGATTATAGGAACCATTGGAGATAAAATGATCGAAGTTGGCGCTGTTTCTGCGGGCTGTCGGAATACTACAACACTACTCAGTTACTTAGGAAACATTCATCCCGGTGATATTCAATCTGAGATGAGAAAATCAAGGGAGCACCTAAGTCGAGTTGACGGTGCATGTTACATTTGTGGAAGGATGGGACACAAAGCCAGAACATGCAGATCTGGGAAAAATAAACCACCAATGCCCAGGGAATGTTAGCCGCTTTCGAAAGATTTACTAAGACTTTTGGATACCCCACGCGAATAGTCAGCGACCGAGGGACAGCGTTTACCAGTCACAAATTCAAGGACTTCTGCAAAGAACATGGAATACTGCACATATTGAATGCTGTAGCATCACCTCGTGCTAATGGCCAGGTCGAGCGATTTAATCGCACTATTTTGGATTCCCTTGTGACGGGTGTAGGAGATGATCAAAAGGGTTGGGTGAAATTTTTACCTAAAGTACAACTTGGTCTGAATAACACTGTGTGCAAAGGGACGGGTAAAACGCCGTTAGAGTTGGTTTGTGGCCTTCGTCCACGGTTATCAGCAGATTTGGTTGGACCAGTTCTTAGTACTGATTTACCGGCTCTACGGGCCGAAGCAGCAAGTATGACAGAACGAAATGCTACCAACATGAAACGATTGTTTGACAAGAAACGTAGAGATGCACCTCAGTATCAAGTTGGAGATTTAGTCATGGTCGAACGAAGGGTGATAAAAAAAAGGCATTACAAGTGGAAAGTTAGTGGACAGATATGCTGGTCCCTACAAAGTTATCGCGGCGCTACCTTATGATCGTTACATAGTTCGATCATTTGCCAAGGGTAGGCGCGGATACCAAAACACAATTGCCGTTGACCACATGAAGCCCTGGTGTAATCAGGCATTTTCTGATAATGAGTCAGGGAGTGATGACAACTAATATCAAGAATGAAGCCATTACCTACAGTTACAAATGTTGCAAAGGTTGCCTGCTCCGGCAGATGTATGTGATGATTGCCTGCTCCGGCAGACGTATGTGATGATTGCCTGCTCCGGCAGATGTATGTGATGATTGCCTGCTCCGGCAGACGTATTTGATGATTGCCTGCTCCGGCAGACGTATGTGATGATTGCCTGCTCCGGCAGATGTATTTGACGATTGCCTGCTCCGGCAGATGTATGTGATGATTGCCTGCTCCGGCAGATGTATTTGATGATTGCCTGCTCCGGCAGACGTATGTGATGATTGCCTGCTCCGGCAGATGTATTTGATGATTGCCTGCTCCGGCAGACGTATGTGATGATTGCCTGCTCCGGCAGATGTATTTGATGATTGCCTGCTCCGGCAGATGTATTTGATGATTGCCTGCTCCGGCAGATGTATGTGATGATTGCCTGCTCCGGCAGATGTATGTGATGATTGCCTGCTCCGGCAGACGTATGTGATGATTGCCTGCTCCGGCAGATGTATTTGATGATTGCCTGCTCCGGCAGACGTATGTGATGATTGCCTGCTCCGGCAGATGTATGTGATGATTGCCTGCTCCGGCAGATGTATTTGAAGATTGCCTGCTCCGGCAGATGTATTTGATGATTGCCTGCTCCGGCAGACGTATGTGATGATTGCCTGCTCCGGCAGACGTATGTGATGATTGCCTGCTCCGGCAGATGTATTTGATGATTGCCTGCTCCGGCAGACGTATGTGATGATTGCCTACTCCGGCAGATGTATGTGATGATTGCCTGCTCCGGCAGATGTATTTGAAGATTGCCTGCTCCGGCAGATGTATTTGATGATTGCCTGCTCCGGCAGACGTATGTGATGATTGCCTGCTCCGGCAGATGTATTTGATGATTGCCTGCTCCGGCAGATGTATTTGATGATTGCCTGCTCCGGCAGATGTATGTGATGATTGCCTGCTCCGGCAGATGTATGTGATGATTGCCTGCTCCGGCAGATGTATGTGATGATTGCCTGCTCCGGCAGATGTATTTGATGATTGCCTGCTCCGGCAGATGTATGTGATGATTGCCTGCTCCGGCAGATGTATGTGATGATTGCCTGCTCCGGCAGATGTATGTGATGATTGCCTGCTCCGGCAGATGTATTTGATGATTGCCTGCTCCGGCAGATGTATTTGATGACTACCTGCTCCGGTAGATGTGTTTTAATTGTCGAGTTACTGAAGAAGACTGGTTTCTAATTGTGAATCCTTGTACGTGAAAAAAAAAAATGAACATCGCGATGAGGACATCGTCTGTGTCAGGATAGCCGAACTGATAGACAACGCAAGAGTTGGCAGAACTGAGGTGCGGTGCGGGGCCACGTCCTGTGTGTGTATTAGTGTATGTAAAGGCATACGAGCGAGTTAGAACAGAGCCATCGGTGTGGTCGCGCGTTTACATCGTACCTACCTATTGTACTCTAATATTAAATAAAATATTATGTATAAAGTATAAGTGTTATCTTTTAGAATCCATTCTTATTTTTCTTTGATCTCGATTTAGTGATGTTGACACTGTACAAGCTATTAAGCAAATTGTTTTAAACCATTGATTAAATAACTTAAAGGAAATTGAACCTAGCTCACAAAGGATTCCTTACAGCAAACATAACAAATGTTTTAAAGTCCGATACCTAAATCGGCTTTTATGAAACTTTTAAGGCTACTTCGATTTGTATGGAGGTTTTGTTGAAGATGTATATAGAAGTACATACGGTAGGGTTAAGCAGAGATGTACCTAATAGTACACCTACATTTCGCCAATTATGTTTAAGTCCCATATAATAGGAGGCGAGCCTATTGCCATCAACAGGGCACAAATTCAGACTCCGTGGATGCTACTGAGAAATTCCTGATGGAAAACCCCAATAACACTTTGCCCGACCGGGAATCGAACCCAAGACCTCAAGCTCAGCGGTCGCGCTTACTGGACTAACAAGGCAGTCCATACATATATCTTCCTTAAGGGCCTATGGTAGCTCAGATGGCTTAGCATGATCCTCCGTTATGCCGAAAATACTGCAGCATTAATTTTGAAATAAATATACGGTAAAGTTGAGGATTAATGCTAGGTCCTATGTTTGACGAAAACACGATTCCATAAAATTTTCTCGATAGAAAAAAATTCCAAAGTTACCTCCAAACCGAACGATAAACCGCTGGTATTCAAAAAATACTTAAAATTAGATCATGAAACTTGGTATACTAACTGAACTACCTATAAAGCAGGTCTTATGTTTTTTATTTTTTTTAAATTCCTGTTATTTTCAACTTAAAAAGAAAATACCTAAACTATCGGCGTCTTGAAGTTGGTTCTCTGCCGCCCGCCACCCGCGCTCAGTCTCGCTTCGGCTTTCGAACGGGAGAGCTGTGTCGCTTGCGCTCAGAACACACATTACGCAACAAGACGACGTAAAATTAAAATTTATGTACTTAGGTTTATAGTGTGGCGCAATGGGAAATAACGGTTGGCGTAAAGAAGCAGGCAAACATATGATAAACTTAATGAAATAAGCATCTATTTACCTATCTACTATTTATATACAAACATATAGGTAGACAGCATACGACACGTTTGGTGCAGTGGCTAAGCGATTGGCTGCTGCGCTACGAGTCGCAGGTGTTTCTGCATGTGAAGATTTGTGTTTGTAAGTTTCAATCACAAATGCATCGTCCACGATTCAGGAGAAATCCAGTGTGGGGCAACTTTTATAAAAAATAAAAAGATAAAAATTACCTATATAGTTATGTTTTGACAATATATGTATATTACAACAAAATATAGGTATCTACAGTAAGTACTTAGTAATTGTTTTTTATAATGTTGTCCCACTCCAGGATTTCTCCTGAATCGGAGACGGTGCGATTACAAACACAAATCTTCACAACTATCGTTAGGCTATAAAAATATTTCTTCCGTGCGGGAATCGAACCCACGACCCGCAGTGCAGCAGCCAAGCGCTTAGAAATACCTAATAAAAAATATAGGTATGTTCGGTAAGTACCTACCTATCTAACTACAAGAAACAAAACTGTAACTTACTTATCCGACTGTAGTTCTACCTACCACATACATAAAATGTATGAACTTACTGACGTACCTTGGTAATTTAGCTAAATAATTATAATGTATCTTTCTAGAAGACGTCGATTACAGTGACGGTAAATTCGTCAGTATCTTCTACCTACCTAAAAATGTAACTGATCTGTTATTCGTACCCACGGCTACATAATTATCAAACTATACATTTCCAGTATAAGCTGATCTCACATTGTATAGGCATTCCGTACAGTGAGAGGTCAGCAAAAGCAATAAGTACGCCGTCACGCACACATCCGCATTTCTTAAAACAGAACGTACTACCCGATCAATTATAAACCTTATCCCATCAATCACAGCGTGTATATACCATGCACCGTACAACTTACCCACACAAAAACATCGGTTGCTATCGTTGTGTTGTGCAAAAGCAATTTATTTTACATATACGCTAGTGATTGACTAAATCGGAAAGTTATCGAATCTTACATTTATTATTGTACAAAAAAAAATTGGGGTCCTCAAAATAAAATAAATAATAAACTGCATGTCCAGAAAATATTATAATAAAAATAAACAATATGTAGCTAAAAAAAATATTATTAAGTAAATTAACACAATCAAAAATTCGGTTACGTTGGTTTAAGCTGTCATAGCGTATTGAAATTGAAACAGTAGGTATTGTTGAACCCTGCTATGGTGTTTACTCACTGACCTGTAAAGTGGAAGTATTTGTGCAGCACTTGCCGCTTTGACTGGGGTGGCACTTTTTGTCAAATAGTGTACTCTTAAATTCATATATTTTTCCATGACAGATTTGATAAGAAATAATTTATGTCATTATTCAATGGGAACTGCTCAAATTGGTAAAACGTAATATTATCAAAGAGATCTAATCCTATCGATCGATCGATAGCCTACATTAGTCGATCTGCACAAGCACATCACTAACTTGCTGCAAGACGCCACTTCCGCGATGCATCCACTTAATAAAGTATCGTTTTGTGATGTTTACATTGCTTGTCCAGTCACTTAGCGGCAAACTTAGGTAGTGGTTAAGGGGCAATGTATTTGTTGCAAAAATAGTACAGTCGCTGTGATATTTGAAAACAAAAATAACATAGTAAGAGCAAGAAATATTTTACGATTTGTTGTTTTTCATGATTTTAAAGACAAATATAGTAAAATACTTGTACTAACACATGGTAAGTGATTCCATTTTGACGTTAGTAGGTACATTGAAACTAAATTTGCGATGTACAATTTTATGTTCATATAATGACAAGTTAATATTAAATTATGATTGATAATTTTATTAAGTACTTAGTGCTCGTCCGATAATAGTGTAGTTTACTCTAACGAAATCGCTTCGACTTCGTGTGCCCGCGCGCGTCACCGCGAGCTGTGTGCGATCGCGCCGATCGCGATAAAAGAGTGAGGTGGCGCGGGGAAGTGGGGGCCAAATTAGAATTTGAGCTGAGCTTCTATAGACTCTTAAGCAGCATTGCCAACCGCAACGTTAAACCTTAGACCGCAGCGACACTATTATCTATGCAATTCTACCAAAACTACAACAAACGGCAATATCGCACTTTATAGACGGGTTTTTTTCTGTTGATATTTGGGTTGATTTCATTATAAGAATAGAAACACGTTGTTCACAAAACGTAATTTATTGTAACTTGTACACAGGGTGACAGATAGAAAAAAAAGGAATAAACAGAATTGCCAACATAAAAATTATAAATATGGTTGCGTTCTCATATGCCAACAGTTTTCATAGCATTACCTTTTCTTGAGAAATTTAGAAACCTTTTCTTGAGACTAAAATTAGAAAATTAAAAAAAAAAATTAAATAAATTAAAAATTAGAAACCTTTTCTTGAGACCGCTCACCTTCCAAATTGTACCTTTGCTGTGAAGCAAACAGCTGAACGTGAAAAAAAAAATATTCCGATAAAACAAGATTCATTTTATTGTTTGGTTAGCGAAAACACCAGTAAGACAGTCAGCAAACTTCCATCTTATTGATAAATATTGAGCCAATATTTCTCACTTCGCATGGAATTTATTTATGGAGCATAATTTTGTTAGATGGCGACGACGCAACGGTTGTAACGTGTTTTTTAAACTGTTACATGCTTTTCATATTTTAGTCGATTTCGGAACGATTTTTATACTGTCTTTTATTGGCTATGGTTGAGTTCGGCAACTGTTATTTTTTGGACGTTTCACTTTACGACCTGATTTCGTCATCGAGGCATTTATCTCGCCAAATTAATTTTACAAATCCGGTATAATCACGGATATTTTTAGGCCAAATGATGCCATAATCGCTGCCTTAAACACCCAGGACAAGGTGTTCTGAAGGAGGGATCCTTAATTTCTTCGGTAAGATTTGTTTCTACCAGACCAATATGTGGTCATCATTTTGGGTTGGTTCGTGTTTTAAGTCGAATTGATGTTTCAGGATTTCAATATTGGACGATGCTCTAGTGTGATTTTCACCTACTTTGGATTTATCGGTGCACACGGGAAAAGTCATTTATTAACGGAAAAACGGTAAGTTCCTTCTTGGGACGCCATGCTCCCCACGTGTTGAAATTCTAATAGACTTGTGTATTAACCTTTTAAAATTTTGTTACAGCCCTGCTGTGGCGTTTTTCTTCTACTTTTTCTTTTTCTTTCGTCTGATTATAATTTTCCATTTCATGGATTCTGGATTCTCTCATCTTCGACGCCGAAATCTTGAGGTCTAATTTAACATTTTTTTTAGCCAGACATCTGGCCCAAACTTAATTTACTTTCTTCATATAAAGATGCAACAATAAGGATAATCTCAAATTAGTAATTTAATATTTAAAGTAAAAGGAAGCTACTGATATATTAAACAGGGTATTAACAAAGGTATTTCAATTGTTTCTATTATCCTAGTTTAGTCACCCCCGGAAGATTAGAGGTCCGACTCTCCGGACTGTTCTATCTGGCAAGTATTTTTTAAATGTAGTGTGCGTTCCCAAGGCGCCCGAAATTCTTTTATTGTTACACATACATCTTTTTTTAATTTTTAATAGGAGAACACACACACACACATTCTTTTTTTGCTCTTGTATGATTTCTTACATAGGATCTTACACTTGATCCCACACACACCCCGGGTCTGTTACACGGTCCAAGAATAGAATGTTTCAAGATGAACCAAGAAATAAGTTAATACTGAGTTATTGAATTTTCTGTTCGATGCAAAATTAAAATCAAAATATTTTATTTCACATAAGCTTACTTGGCCACTTATAAAACGTCGAGCACGGTTCGCGTTGGTCGTTTCCATGGAGAAGAATCGGCAAGAAACTCCATGGTTACTCTTTTAAATCATTTGGTTTTACAATATTTTAATGTTACAGCATTAGTAAGTACTTAAGTATGGGAGGAAATCGAAGGCCCGACAATAAGTCGTTGCTTACTACAAAAACGTAGAACAAGATAAAAAAATAACAAAAGTTAACAATCATCTAAGAATCTATAAGGCCTACAATGTTCACACATTCACAAACAAGCGGTAAATAAAAAAGAATTTATACAAAGAAAATAAAATATTATAGACGGACTAAAATAAACAAATAACACAAATATTGTCATCAGTGCTGTAACTATTCTGAACAAAAGGTGTATAAATGATTTGAAAACTATTGTAAAATGTCAGTAAGATGCGTTTATTTTATCACTTAATTTGATTGGTCAAAAGGTAGCTTGTAGACCAATTGCGTAACTCACTTTTTATAATCAATTTATTGGAAACTATTTATATTTTCGAGCCGTTTGGGATTGAAACTGGGGCTGTATGCTCGAGTGCTCACAGCCTTTTTAAGGAAATTTCGAAACGCCCAGTTGACGGTTACCGTGACCCAAGGGCTGACTCTTACCTTGGCCAGTGGCTAAGTGTTACCATACAACGCCGCCAGTCTCTTGGCCATATTAACAGCTGACAGAATGAGGAGGAGTTTTTCGACGCCCTTTTATAGATTGTTGTTAGTTTATTTAATAGTTTTAATTGTAATAATGTATCTATACAACACTGTATATATGCGAAACCCGAAACACGTGTCTAGTATTTTTATGTAAAGAATCTATGAACAAAATTTCAAGACTGTATCATGAAAAATCACAAAGTTATAAGCTTTTTATGTTACCTGGTTGTCCGTACAAAAACATGCTCACCACGCGGTGACCCCAGCGTCGGCTTGCAGTCATTGATCACAATTTGTAATCAACTGATGATAACATTTTCCACTACACTTGCAGGCTTTTGACTATCGTAATGGTCAAGTATAGGTAGATATTATTATGTAATTTATTCGTAAATGCAGCCTTAAGTGATAAAATCATTGAATTTCTATAGATAAAATGTAGTCAATGTGATTTGTTGCACCTTATGCCAACCACTTAAAGTTCAAAGTGAATGAAAAGTGTTAAACATCGCATTACTTAACCACAGCAGGCTGTAGGTTTACAGGTTTAGTCCCTACATCTTCGTGTGGCGGAAAGCATCGTGTTCCACGATACTCTGTTGCCGAATTTCTCCTCGTACCGCCGCTCTGCCGTTACCACCACAAACCGCTCATGTTCGTAACATTTCATCTGTGCACTCAACGTTTGTGTATGAGAAAGACGTGGGTTCACTTTTTACATACGATCAACCGAAACACAACTGTAATGTCCACGGTGGGCGCGCGCTTGCGATGTCGTGATGTAACGGGACGGGAGCGTGACGCGTGCGCGTGAACTTGTAGCATCCGGGCGACTGAAGGGGTTGTTTTACCCCCGCCCCGCTGTGCGCCCGCGCCTTTGTTGTACGCGTATGATTGCGGATAGGTATTTAGTGTCGCTCGGTGTCCCACTCGTAACCTTTTTCAAATATTTTTGGGACAAAATATAACAAGGTGTAAAAATTATTGGAATCGATTCAGTTACTTATTCTGAACAAACTATATTCAGGTCTCGCATATACTAAAAATAATTATATTAAATAAAGCTTACAAACTGTTAAGAAAATAACATGTATACATGAATAATAATCAAAAAACAAACTGTTTCGCAGTTTGGTGGGTTTACAAAATGTGAAACATTTTTGGCCCAAAATAAATGTTTTTTTTTTATTCGGTTGCTTGTTGCTGAAAACCTGTTTAAAAAAAATCATCTGCTCAAAAATGTAATTAATACCCAAAATAAAATGAAAGGTAGTGGAATTGTGAGTGAGAACACAATCAGCAAGCTGTATAATAATTTCATTTCGGCACTTTAATGACCGTTCAATATTTTTATCAAACATATTGAAAAGAAGTATTAATTTATTGCTCTAAATCTCTTTTTAGCAGTACGTTTCCCCATTTGGAAAAGCTCCATCATTAATACCAATTACTGATGGAACGGTGAATGCATATCAATTTCTGAAACACATATTGATTATTGAATATACTTACCTGTGATTAAACCTACTAATACTGTTGGCCTGTATCATCCCACTGCTGGGCAAAGGCCGCTCCCCATGACTTCCAGTTGTTTAAATCCAGCGCCAATGTGGTCCACTGGTCGCTGGTCTTGTCCAGCTCACCCCGCCATCTTCTACGTGGTCTGCCGCGACACGCCTTCAGGCTGTGTCAGGGCTCCAGAAAGTGGTTATTTTGGCCTACATCTCATTGGGCTTGCGGCAGACGTGGCCAGCCCAGTCCCACTTCAGTTTATCGGATGATTATTCATATTTGACCTATTTAATATTTGTGTGGGCAATGGTCTAATTGATGGCAAATAGTTCAGTACATAATGTGTTTATCTTGACATAATATTGCGTATCAAATAAATAATTAGATTATTAGGCAGCGTTGATTTGTCAATCTACATTATATAAAAAAAAAAACAAATGCCCTGAGTTAGTCTCCCAAAAACTCGAAAATGGCTCGACCGATTTGTTTTTTTTTTTGTTCGCCTTTGTACTGGGGTGGTTTAAGAAAAAAGGAATTTGGTAAAACTATCTCATCTAGTAATTAGTAAGTACTGTTTAAAAACAAAACAATGTGATATAAAATATTGTATTACATTGTTTTGTAACAGTTTAGTGACAACCAAGAAAAAATAAGGAAAATTCTTAAAAAGTTGGACATAGTTCGTTAATATCTTGTACACAACACAAACTTTATTTGGGACAGTGTGTACCTACTATTCACATTTTTCCTTACTATCATCTAACATAACAGCCTGTTTACCGGAAGGGTTCAGCAGAGATATACCTATAATACCTACACTCACATTTCACCAGTTTTCTCTACCGGGCTCAAATTGAGAAATTCCTCTAGGAAAACTCTTTGCCCAACCTGGGATTCGAATCCGGGACCATATGATCAGCAGAAGCGCTTTTGCCCACTTGAAAAACGAGTCTGTCGAATCCTTACGATATATCTCTCAATATACTAAAAGAAAAACAGAATGACCAAGGTCTAACACGCCACAGCGTCTAATCAAATAATTCTCCAAGGGTTTCCATTACATTTGTTGAATCGTTTACAACAAACAATTTAAATTACTCTAATCCTATATTGTCTAGGGGATATAATCGTTCATTTTGTGTGAGATTATTCAGCTGTACCCTAATATTATCTACATAAATTGTGACTTGTCGGTCCTTCGGGACCCTCAGTTTGGTCATATGTAGCGTCGGACCGCAGACTGGGGATTCGAAGCTCAACTTGTAACTGACGAAGCGACTTACTAGCAGACATTTTAAATGTTTAATGTTTGTGTATTTGTCAGTGATAAATATGGAGATCGATTAATATTTCTCAGTAGTGGCGTAGTATGGATTTATGCCCGGTTCATGTCACCCCTTATTTCAAGAGACTTAAACATCACGATTATATTAATGTGGGTGAACTATATAGGTTTCCTTCTGCGGATTGGGTTATGTTATTGATATTTCTTGAATCTATCGTCACTTTTATTTTATAACATTCAGAATTGGAATTAGAATCATTTATTTGTTAAACATAGGTGTCAACATTAAGGATCTTTTTAAGTAACAAAGGTTCTTGCTAAGTTTTGTCATTACTAACATAAAAATTAAAATACAAAAAGCCAAAGCCATTGATGAACTCGTCTTTTGTGGTTCAGAAAAATAAAGAGTTATTAAAATGTAGTAATTGATGCTTTCCTGATACCATTACAATATCGTGCCCTTCTATATCTACCTACATGAGTTGTCAAAAGTTTCTATAACTAAATATTCCCAAGTAAACTTTACACAGTACAGATCTTACTCAGCCAAATTCTTGAAGATCTCGAATCTCATTCACGTATTCAAACGACGGACTGCTAATAAAGGAAGGGGGTACCGAACGCTCCGTGGCGTGCATACAGATACGAGCTTACGGGAAATAATTTACAACAAACACACAACAATTTAGAACATTTCGTATGTACATTGAATATTCACGTTTTAACGAATTCAGACAGAATTTAATTACCCTCCCTGAGCTCATAACATGACGGTTGGCATTCGCCATGGAATTTTATTATGATATCGCATATGATACAAGTTGCGGAAAGATATGTGATTTTTAAAAATTTTCAAGAACAGCCTTGAAAATTAAATAATTTAACTAGCTAGAGTTCCCAAAGAGTATCGTGGTATCCAGTAATTAGATTGTGGAACTCAGATAAGCAATCGCTTCATGTTAAATATGTACTAGTATCTGAATAATAACCGGAAGCATCTGAATGCTTCCGGTTAGACTGGAAACCTACCCCAACAAAAAAATAAACTGGCCAAGTGCGAGTTGGACTCGCGCACCGAGGGTTCCGTACAAACTTATAGGTATTTTGTTATTAAACTACATATTTACAGTTTTTTATCTATACATTTGCGGTAAGACATTGTTTCTTGCCCATGGTTTTAGGTCAACGGGAAGTACCCTATAAATTTTGAATCCCTTGAGTGTCGAAATATACGTTTTTTTTTGCGGCATAAACGGCCGTATCTTTTTTTACTTTAACTTAGAAGTTTGATTTTTTCACTGCTTCAAGGGACTGTAGACCTGAGTATATGGTTTTCAACTCGATACCTCCATGCGTTCCCGAGATAAATGGTCTTGACAGACAGACAGACGGAACAAAGTGATCTTATAAAGGTTCCGTTTTCTTTCATTTTAAGGTACGGAACCCTAAAATTAGTTGATGATGATGAGGCTTGATGTCAATTCAGATAGATAATATAATTCATTTAGTTCAGTTAAACGACCGAACATCACGGTAAAACACGGTATCGCCCAGTCATTTGGTATCCAGAGGTCAGATTGCGGACGTTATATTGATATTCAACCGCATTTGGTTATACAAGCAGCTGACGTCAACTAAGGAAAGAGATAGTCGAATGATATCCGTGTAAAATTTCTCAAATCAACGGTTTCTACTACATAGTATATTTTTTATTATACTATTAAGCTTTGTCTCTGATATAATTAACATGCTGATTATTATAAATTATATTCGTATTAACTGAGCTTTCGATTAACGTCTTGGGTAGGAAAAGTTGGTCTCATTTTCGGAGTTTATTTTAGATAATGTTTTTAATTTGGCTCAGATTAGTATTGGCTCTGTGGTGATTCCATAACACCTATTTAACAATAAATTGTGTGTTCTAACATACCACGTAGCTAAGGCACTTACCTTATATAATTATGTTTTCTGTGTATTATTTCATTCCTTACCGGAAAAGCTGTACAAAAGAATCGTTGTCGAGATAACAGTGATGTATTATTTTCGTAATTATAATACGAACGCTACGTAATACATCAACTGATTATCATTTCCCGACGACGATGAGCCAAGGCACCTATCACACCGGTACCTGGCAGGAAGCGAGTATGAACTGAATACGAATTCAGCAGTCAGCGATCAACGTTTAAGAATAGCGATGGGCGATTCCGAGATGTTTTAACAATCGAAATAATCGGAGTCGTTAAAATAAACCATCGAGTCAACCATCGACTCGCCGTTTTACAAAACAATCGAAATGTTTTACGATTGTTTCAAGTCAGCGGAATCGACCGTTAGTTTTCAATTGGTCGAATCAGTCACTCTCACTCACCGAGTCTCGCTCGGTCACCGGGGTCAGTCCACAGATTACTAATATGTAGCAAGCAGCAGAATGAACGCGCCATGCGCCAGTCGCAATCAAACAGACCGAGTCGGACTCGAGTCCAAGTCGAAACAATCGAAAACCATCGAGATGTTCGAACAATCGAAACAATCGAATAAAACCTCTCGTCATCGCGCACCGCTATAAGACGATTTTCTGTACTTTGCGAACGAACCAGTCAGTACAGTACACTCATGAATGTGGTTTTATTGAACATTTTCTTGTCTAGCTTTCTGTGAAAAGGTATCAGTTACCAATTTAAAACACAATCAAGGCTTCAAATTCGGTATTTTAGAAATAATTGGAAACAATAGTTAAAATAAATCCATTGTCAAAAAAAAACTTGCAGTATGCATTTCATCGACAAATAAACATACCAAATTGGCGTTTAATGGATACACATAGATCACACTATAACGATACAATATAAATTCGTCGAATTTCAATCTATTCATGAACGAAAAAAAAACCAAAGGAAATTCCAAAAAAATGTCGTAACAAAATAGTTGAAAGCTAGTCGCTTCGTCGTTTCTTAAAGATGAACGAATAACCATGTTTTTTCGAGATCGTATGAAATTATTATCATAGTGTTTCATGAATTTTCATTTATGAGATAAAAAGCTCTTGTCTGCGTATTTTTAGCCTCAAGCAAAATACATCTTCGTCTTTTGCGCCAATGTAATTAGCTAGAGTACTTATAATAAAGTGTTTCTTGAATGAATGAACTGTATGTATGTACATAGAGCAGAACGGCTCAAAGGTTCGGTTTTTCTTATAAAGAAAAAATATGTATGTTCGGGGTCTATAATATATTCTATTGAAACGGAGTTCCGTCTGGATTTTTTTTAACGTCTCTAAGCCTGAAAGATCAAATCATTAAATTTAAATGGTAGATCGTCTACCGATCAGCTTAATACCATTATTTTACATGGAATGACCGGCTGTTTGAACTCCTCAACCCAGTTACTGGTTAACGCGATACCCATTGGCAAGACTGGTTGACTGACTCTAAGCATTCTGACTACCCTTGACGACTGTCAAAGTATAATGGTAGACATGTCAAAATTTTAACAAAATGCGAATTGCAAATCTACAATTATGGGATTACCATTTTAACTACCTTTAGCGTCAGTCCATGTCTGTACCGACCCACCCTTCTATTGTTACACGTCGCTATAATAAGGCATGCATGAAAAAAGGTCGTTCGGATGTTCGCCATTTTGGCAGCACGCCCACCCGAACATTATTGTATTATTGGCCATGAGGTTCATTATAAATATGGTGTTTAGTAAAAGTGTTGTTAAGATTATGGACTGAATAAGATATCGGTATTTTTTTTATTATTTCGCAGTTTTGGGGTCCTGTAACCAAAATTTAAAAACTAGTGACATCAAACTACACTGGATTGGCAATATGTATTTTCCCATTCCCTTTCAAAGATAGGATACACGTGTCGCAGAAGTAGGTTCCCTATTACCCTATGATTATGTAACTAAGGTCCAATATGATTAAATTCTACGATCTGCAATAAGTGAAGTTCATATTTCATGAACTTCACTTATTGCTGAACTTTTATATAAGTGAAAATAGATACATGAAACTATACAACTTTTAATGAAAAAAGGTATTTTTCCTACAAATGAATATTACCAGATATATGTATTTCCTCTCCGTATTAAACAGGCTTGGCCATTTTATGTAGTAAATAATTGAAAAGATTTAAATGATTTTGTACGAAGCTGACCTGTATAAGCGTTCACTCCCAAGATCTACCATTTCAATTAATTTATAATCTTAAGACTCTTAAACGCTACTTACGTTCCAATTAAAAAAAGATTTTATAAGGAAACCTGAACAAAGCTGCCGAGTCAATCAATAAAGCGATTAAAAATTTAAGCTGTTAGGGAGTTTAAGAGAAATTTCGATATTCTGCCGAGCGATGCTTAGAAGCCAAGTTGAGGAAAGAAGTACTTACTTACTTATTAAATATTTAAAGTGACTTTTCTTTGGAGGGAACCGCTAATTTTACCCCCAGGTTTGTCTTGAAGTTTCGAAAGACTACATGGCTGGAGCCGTGTGGTAATGCTTAATGCTTCAGTAGATTTGCGGATGTAGTCATTTTAGTTAATGATTTGTTTTCTTACGAGTACCTCGATGTGAAAAGGGTCTGTTAAAGAAAGTTTCCAAAGTGGCTCGTGTAGACACCCATTTTTTGTGAACCAAGTTGGTGATTGCTTGAACTTGTTCCTGAATGATTTTCTGGAGAAGAAAATTATAAAGAAACGTTCGAAGGAGACCTTTGTCCAGTAGTGGGACAGCATAGATTCATATTTTACTAATTTATGCAGGCGAGTTTGGTTATTGTCCCAAGGGATCGTACTACCGGGATAAAAAGTACCCTATGTGTTAATCCAGGTTATGAACTACTTATCTGAATGCCAAGTTTCATCCAAATCCGTTCAGTAGTTTTTGCTTGAAAGAGTAACAAACATCCATACATACAAACTTTCGCGTTTATAATATTAGTAAGGATTTTTATTTTATTTTGTAGTTGGAAATAATTAGCACCATATTGACAGCAGTTTTAAATAGAGTGAAAAAATCCTTTCAGTTTTAATAAAAATCTCTATCAAACATTAATACGACTCCGGCACACACTTACCCAAAAAACACCATATAAAAGCAAATCGCAAGGTCTGTAAGCAATTCAGATGTTCTATATTTCGTAGTAATAGGTCTGGTAGTAACACGCGACGTTACTTCATTTACATGTCATTAATATACGTTGATGGAGGAATTCGTTAGGTGCTGTAATGTATGGACGTAATAATTGGTGGTGACGTCATTTCTTGGTCTGTCGTGCGTATAGCAGTACAAAAGATCCGTATAACACTGTACCTAAGTGTTGGTTTACTTTGCCAGGATTTGAATACTGCTGTTTTTTCATAAGTATTTAGCAGTGTACTGTAGGACAGGGTCTCTACAAGTTCTGTCACAAATCTCCAATGTTCACATTCACTTAGAAAAGAGGTTTTTAAGGTCGGTAGGCCATTTAATATAATGATTCTTAATTATTCATGTTTTACATAATTAGTTTTAATCCCGCGAAAAAATTTAATAGGTTTGGGTGCATAGCTAAAGCAATAATAATCAGCAGATTTATTATTGCTTTTCCTGCATATGCATATTTTTGCTGGCAGGTAGGCGATGCTGCATCCTGTATCCACGCCTGGATCTTTTCCGCGGAATTAAAACTGAATATTTTGCGTAACATTTAATGTCATGGATTTCCGCAAAGTAATGTTAATTTAAAGTAAAATTAATTAGGCAAATAAAGAGAAATAGAAACTAACATTCATATTTCAACGAATGCAAAAACAAATGAGTTCTTGAAATAGCAATCGAAATGTGGAAAATGGCAAACAAAAAACTAGCGTAGGAATAGGCTATTGAGAGTTGAATATGATTTAATTGAAAAACATTTCACCTACAAAATAATTGCAATATGAATCTCTTTAAATTTATTTATAAACAAAGGTAAAATACTGAAATGCATTTGTAAAATAGCTTTTATATCCAACGGTGGATTTTGCGTGGTCGGACACCCACGTACCGCCCACTTGTATTACCTAGGCAGGAAACATTATACAATGAATGGCGAATGTGAGTGGTAGATACCCAGCTTTTCAATCAAAGCACTGACTTGCATACGTGATAGTATTTGGGTGGTAGTTTCGGTTGCAGCATTGTTATAAAACGCTAGCGTGAAGTTGTGAGCGTAGGTGTCACGTTTCACGTTGTAAGACCATTGTTTATATCCATTATGTTTGTTCCTTAAAGGCTGTTATTAACAGCCGCTCGGGTCGATCTTCAGGTTAAGCCGAACTAGCCTAGGTTGGTCCGTGGATGGGTGACCATCTATTAAATACCGAGTTACCTCCATGCCTCGGAAAGCACTTTAATCCCGGCTGTTATTTGTAGATCTTTGGCAGTCGTTACAGATAAGCAGTAGCCTAAAAGCCAGACTTACCGAACTTACTTACAGAGCTAACTAGATTCTGGAGTTTCGATAGGCAGTTGCTCCATTCGGCAGTCGGTTAGACTGGAAGCTGACCCCAACGTAGCTGGGAAAAGGCCAGGTAGATGATGATGATGTTTCTCCTATAGAATACATATGGCTAAATTAAGATTTTGTGATGTATGCAGGCTTCCGTAGGGAAATTCCCAGCAACCAATCCTGGCATTGAAGCAGGTTAAACAAACAGATCCGGGATCATCATATCAGCTTCGTAAACAACTTTAGGATCTGCTTAACCCATTATTAACCCCACATAATGCTCCTGTATCTTAACTCGAGTAAATAACAGATTTCAATTAGCCACATGTCAAGAACATGCTATTACGTTTGAAGTTCGCCGAATCGGTTTGTGTTTGGTATATTATCTTTGTAAAAGCGTATCCAGTTAGTAATTAGTAGGAAAACTCTTTGACCTATATAGTGAAAACATCTTTGTTTAAAGAATTGAATGTGACGATAACTTTGAAAGGTGAGATCGGGGTAAAAGAGTCGTAAAACCTCAGCTTACATTCATATTTAGAAAGTACCTACTATTGCCTACTAATGAGGTCTGGTTTTGGAAAAATATCCCGAAATACCACTGAAATTATAGAAATAATAGTTACTTCCATAAAACTGTTTCATCAAAATAAAGTTTTAAACTTGTCCGCCTTCTAATTTAATGTCCGTTCACTTACATTGTCACCAAAGGGAATATCAAACAAAGGAAATAACTATTATAAAATCATGGGAGATATCCCGTTTATGAGTGAATTAAACCATTTCTAAATTCGACTAGATTTAATCATATGTACGAATATACCATGAATACTAAATGAAAACGGTCAAGGGTGTGCGTGTTTATATGTAATAAAAATATGGCCAAACCTTTTCAGTGGCACTTCGTTTGATGGTCCACATACTATTGTCGATATTAATGTTGCTGCGAATATTAAGGCCAAGCCATGCTTTGAAAGTTCAGGAGATTCATGAAATAGAGGCTGAATTCTTGATTAATATATTGTTGGTTTTGTTGCAATACGTAACGGGTCATGTGAATTTAATGATTGACCTCTCACTTGTCATTCGAAGGGGTGTTTTCCTGAAACTGGGTTGTGAAGGTCAGATAGGCAGTCGCTCAATGTATAAAAACAAATTTTTTAAGGGATGATAATGTAGTGGTCGCATGCGCTGAGTTTTGATCATACAAAGTAGTTGTCCGAATTTCTGAATTGGAAATTCTCAGTAGCACTTCGTAGCATTGCATAACATAACATCACGCCTGAGATTTCCAAAGGTTTAGGCATAGGTGTATCTAATAGTACACCCACATTTCACTAGTTATGTTAAAGGCCCATGTAATACCCCGGCGATCCTATTGCCATCAACCTGGCACAAATCCAGACTCCGTGGCTGCTACTGAGAAATTCCTGATGGTAAAACCGAATAACAATTTGCCCGATCCGAGAATCGAACCCAGGACGTCATGCTCAGCAGACCAACGAGACAGTCTTAACTCGCGAAATGTAGGTGTGCAATACACCTGTTTACCAACTAAGCAATTATACGCGCTCTAGTGTAAAATATGACACATATCACTCAGCAGTATCCGGAATTGGAGCATAAAAAATGTCACGCGAATATCTGCAATAACAAGCCAATTATATTGAACTATTGAGCGGTTATTTAATAATATATTTTGACGAGGTTTTAATCAGCTATTATTATGATTCAGGGAAGTGATTAATGTGATAGAGCTAATAATGTAACAAACATCATTTATTTTTCATTTTGACTTTTTGAAAGTGTTGTAAAACAAAGTGCATTCTTGGAAAAATAAGTAGTGTATGGAAGCACATGATTAGATATGAAAACAGTCGTGGGAACAACAGCTTCATTACTATTCAAGTTTTAGTAGAGTCTAAAATGCGTAAAGTTCATCATTACGGTACTTTTCTTTATTTCATAATAAGAAATTTACGATATACAGTCTATACTTCTAGAAACTTTTTTGAAAAATATTGAAACGAATTTCGTACTCACTAAAACAGGAAAAAGAACATGTAAATGTAGGTGAAGCTTCGTTAGACGCTATTGTAACTTATACAAGTTATGACGTCAACGCATTCATCTTCGCACATTTTTACAAAACACCAAAATGTCAACAGACTGCCTTGTTGTTTTTATAATGTTATAATGACGAAGATTGCTTTACATTTTTTGACAAAAACTCCCTTTAAAAAAATTCACCAAGGTTAGAACTATCAGAAAGGGTCTAGCGTTTTATGAGAAGATTGAAGTCAGATGCAAGTAATATTGGGTACATCCCATTTGTTAACTTTCCCGTTTGGCCAACTAAACAAAAGACGTGCAATACAAGTTAAAAACAGTGCCCTTTCGTAACTATTTTAATCTTCATACATTGAGTCCCGTTTCGTCAACCAAAATTTTCAATTGTTTTTTGTATGGTACAGTCAGCTCCCAAATTTATAAGGAAACGTCTTGTTGGTGTTGCTATTTTTTGTCTCTCTCTGGCACACTAATAAGTAGATACTAATAGAACTAGATAGGTTAGTTACTTCACACTATTACAATTAAAAATACAGTCTGTATTTTTGTTTGAAAGTATCAGAGGTATGTTCACAATGGCTTCCTTCTAACAGTTCTAAGAGATACCTACTATATAACATCAATGATTGAAATACCACCTTGAATTTATGCAAGTACATACTTTTGGTTGGGTATTCAAAAAAAAAACTGTTCTGTTACAATTTGTGACTTTTTATTCAATGTTATAATTTTTTTAAAACGCGAGTATACTGTATTTATTATTGGAACTATTTGTTTATTCAGTTATAAGTCATATTAGTGTGTTTTACCGCGTGACAGGAAGGTTTATTTTGGTGTACCCTTTTTATATTAGATGGGCTTACTCATGACCTCAACCCTACCTCAATCCTACCTTATCTTACCCTACCCTGTTTGGGTATTACCAGTAAGTTAAAAATAAATTAGAGTGTACAGAATATTAATTGTGGTATTTATTAGTAGTTCTGCTCTGCTCCTGGGTCTTAACTGTACTTGCCGAAAAAAAAGTTTACCAAACGGGATTGCATACACGCATACTTAAAAGTTTACGAAACGAGACTCAATGTATGAAGATCAAAATGGTTACGAAACCGCACTTTTGTGATGGTATTTTTTTAGTTGTCCAAACGGGAAAGTTACCAAACGGGATGTAGCCATAATATTCAACCAAGTCAGTTCAGTTCAGGCTGATGAAGCAACTACGAGCTCGACATTACATTGGACAAAGCGGATATCCTTTTTTGTTTGTCGAAACAGAACTGCTAACGATAACTAATCCAATGGTTATGTTTTAACAACGCGAAAGCCAATGTGATCATTGCCTTGAACTTGCAACACACCAAACCAAAGGTGGACAGAATTAGTGACAGTTTATTTTTTGTAATTTCTGTTAAGAAAACCCTAAGTACTAAGTTCCTCAAAATAAATAAACAACGAACTTTATTCAAGGGTGTATCTATCACAAACGCCGACCTAAAAAAAATATACTCCTGTAATATTCCACGTTTATTTTCTTATCAACCGAACGGAACATTTCCATTGACTACATGCAAATAGGCATAATTAAACTATTTACCAAGGCACCAGTTGTCATTCGCTTTTATAATATAAAATCAATTTCACAAATAACGTTTGAATCAGTGGAAATTAGGTCAATACGTAATTTATTCGTTTTCAGAATACAGTCGGGAATATGAGATGAAGGTACTTGGTGAGCTTTAAGGGCTTATAAGTTCCATATTGGGAGGAGCTCGTGGTATTAACAGCCGCACGGGTCGATCTTTAGGTTAAGCCACGCTTGCCAAGGTCGGTCCGTGGATGGGTGACCATACTATATCGAGTTTCCTCCATGCCTTGGAAAGCAAGTTAAGCCCGGCTGTCATTTGTAGATCTTTGAAAGACGTTACAGGTAGTCTTACCAAGGAGTATCGTGGTATCGTATAACACAGTACTAACTGGGTTGTGGAAGTCAGATAGGCAGTTGTTCCATGTAAAATACTGTTATTCAGCTGCATCCGGTTAGACTGGAATCCGACCCCAATATAGTTGTGAAAAGGCTAGGCAGATAATGAAGTGTTAAGGCTTCGTTTTCTAGTTAGCCATTAGTTTAGATTATTTCCACAATAACATCAAATCTGTAGAGAAGAGCATGGTTAATAGAATCCCTATTTTTTCGATAAGTGGTTGATAAACTATTCTCTAAATGTACCCTACTGGACAAGTAGTTGATATTTTTCTACAAATCATAAATAAGTGATTGTTTTATTTTAGAAACTTTAACAAAGTAGATTTTATAAAGAACTAGCTGTTGCCCGCAACTTCGTTTGCGTGGCCGAAGTTTCATACAAACTTTCAACCCCTAATTAAGCCCTTCGGGGATGAATTTCCTAAAATCCCAGTAGTTCTTAGTACACACATTTAGGGCACATTTGTGCAAAATTTCATGCTTCTAGACCCAGCAGTTTCAGCTGTGCGTTGATCGATCAGTCAGTGAATCAGTCAGCCAGTCAGTTTCTTACTTTATATATTATATGTATAGAATACCATACCCAATTAACACATACATCACCAAAAACCCTAGTACCTATTCCTATGCATACAATTTGATTACCAAATTTTGCCCACGTAATTGTTCAGCTAAACACTGATCAGATCAGATTAATTAAACTACACCGTTGACAGAACACTGGCAGGTATTAATTCCAATTAAATTCATAACTGAAGATAAATTCAGACAATTAGACTACTCAAGTGTCATATTTGTGAGGTAATAAGCAAGGCAAGGCCATTATTGGAATACTGGCCTTTCCTCGCGAAATTGAGGAAATGAGCATATCGTTTTATAAATATTCTCTGCAAAAATAGGTTTTATGTTTTCCAGAATCTATCGAATCGTGCAGAAATGCGTGTGTCTTTTTTTCCAAAATCAACGGAATTTTGATTTATCAAAAATCCAATGTTGCAGCATTGTTGTTTTCGTTTTCATCAAAATCGGGCCCGAGACTCCTTTCAGTATTTTTGCTATACCTTATAGTTTCAGATTTCTCCATCCACACCCACTTGAAAAATTCAACCTGCATACGGGCTAGCCTGTGCACCGCTGCACCCAAGTCCATTAAACAAAAGCTGAGTGGATACGTGAATTAAGTAGGTGGAATTATAATTTTGTTTTCCTAAGCTTCGCACTACTCCGCCTCTCTGTACTCCATTGAACGACCAGCCTAACACACACAAACACATCCTATATACATACATGCACATGATAAAACACACACATACAAACATTCACTTAGACGGAATGTTCGACAAACTCAAGTTCAAGTTAGTTGGAATGGCAGTTTCTACTTTGACAGGTACCTATAGTATTTATTATGTAGCTTAATAAATAACTTATGTCAGGAACTTAGTGACTGCAGCTTAATTGAATTAAGGGGTAATACCAACTATTTGTTTAGGAAGGAAACGCAAATCTTAGTTGACTTTGAAGTTGTCAAGGGGTGTGCTTTGGTAGTCATAATATTTTTTTCGTGTAGTTTGGTGGACTTCTAAGATTCGTAAAAGCTTTTTCTTAAAGATAAATTTAGATCTAGATTCTAGACTAACAGATTACACCATGATCATAAATATTCTGGTACCTGAAAAATACGAATTTTCCTGAAGTGTGTAGCGAATATTGCTTGTTTTTAAATCATATTTATTTCTGCAAATTGGTTTTAAAAACACTTTTACATGTCACATCATGTTATGTTTTAAAGCTAGGTGGGGCTGGTGTTTCGTATCTGACTACTCTGAGAAGAAACAGCCAAAATAAACTCAGAGGTCACTGCCTCTTTTAAAGTCCAGACATTGGTCAAATCATTTGAGGACCATGCAGATTAGAGTCTGAGGTGGTCTTTTGATGAAAGAATCACACAAATGTGAGTGGACCTGGCCAGTGCAAGCATTTGTCAGTGATCGTGTAGCTCGACTCATAACCCAAGCACAACCTGAGCTCAACGACACGACGAACAATACCAAAGAAAGGACATTTGGGTAGGCCGCATAAAGTACTCAAACTGCCAGACAATCGCTAAATCGAAATAGCAAAAAATAATATAACCCACATAGTCCACATATTCACAGAAATTATTATTATATTCACAGATATTATTGAAGTGGGAAACTAATGTTTTCTGTTCGAAATTAAAAGTCGTAATTCTTTAAATCTTTTTTTTTCAATGTTAAAGGTCAATGATATTTGATAAAATCTAATATTTGAAATTTTGTTTCAGTTACTAAACGAAATAAAAATTAACCTTACAAGTCTGTAGCCTTTGAAAAGAATAATAGGTATTATTTTATTAGTACCATTTTTCTTTACACAGACGAAACCTCTCGAGATTTCAAACATTAATGTTATTGCTTTTACAAAGTATAGGCTAAAAGAATAAACTCCTAATAGCTAAGACGTAGGATATTTTATTGAACCAAAATCCTCTTTTCCTATATAAATAATTCTTTTAACTTGGCATGCTTATTTTGAGACAAAAGTAAGAAAAAAATGCCATATTATTTACACGTTATGCTGAATCTTTCCACTCAGTTTTCCCAACTTTATTGTGCTACGTGTTGTGTAAAGCAATAAAATTGGGATATAGTAAATCTATTTTCAGATAGGCACTCGCTCCATGCAAAATACAGGTATTCAGCTGCATCCGGTTAAACTGGAAGCCGACCTCAACATAGCTGCATGGTCGGGAAAAGGCTAGGCTTATGATGATGTTGTAAATGTAATCCTTGACATTTTGTTTTTAAACCTATCTACGAATGTAACTTTTTCTCGATCAATTTAGTTATTGATTGTTTCGCAGACGAGGCAATTTAAAGTAACACTTACCTAAAAATATATCGACGATAGAATGAATGAATGAATTTTTAAAACAACTTTGCATTTTAACTTTTTTTTTAGGTTTTGTTGTTTACATAAACACAGAAAACATAGTAAAAGTGCAAAAAGAGTGAAACTTTAAAATATGTCTCGCTATCACACTTGCTCCACAACACTATAACTACTTCAGTATCGAGCCCACTCTGGGGAAACAAACTAATAGACGTTATCGACTATCTAACAAAGCAATCGAAGAAATTGAAACGTGTTAATGTAAATTGCTCGTATAGACGTTTAGAATAAACAGTCGAGTACAAGGCCCTTTTATGCAAGATTACGAGTTTTTTAACCGACTTCAAAAAAAGGAGGAGGTTCTCAATTCGGTTGTGTTTTTTTTTTGTGTTTGTGTGAAAAATTCTTCTTTTATCTGAATGGATCTACTTCCCGATTGGTCCCATAGAAATTTCATCAAAATCGGTTCAGCAGTTTGGTTTTGAAATCAAAATAGCTGGAAAAATGTCATCCAAGTAAAAGAAATTGCGAAATTGATACTTGACAAGGATTTGTGTGTGATAATATAACTAAAAAGGGTAACATAAAAAAATTTTTGCAAAAAAAACCGACTTCCAAAAAAAACACTAATAAAAAACTGGAAAATAACATTACTTTCGGAAGTCGGTGCCAAAAAAGTCAATGAAACAAACCATAGTCACCGACTTCCGAAAGTAATGTTATTTTCCAGTTTTTTATTAGTGTTTTTTTTGGAAGTCGGTTTTTTTTTTTGCAAAAAAAGTTTTTTATTTACTGACGACCAAGTCATCATCAGTTCTATGAAGTTTCCGTATCAGCTTCATTTATTTCACTTGTAGTTATTAGTTTATTTAGTAAAAGATATATTTTTCCTTAGCCAATGAAAAATTGTGAAAAAAAATTACCACATTTAAAATCAATAGCAAAACTGATATTTCTTCATAATCTCTCAGAAAAATGACCAAATCAAATAAAAGCGGACCAACGAAGTCAGTTTTGTACGTTTTATTGGTATCGCAACACTAGCTAAAGGATAGGACACTAATAGAAATGCGACACTTACCCGAAGGCGAAATGTATTCGCTAATTAGTATCTCGTTCGAGTTTTTCAGTATATTTACAGAGACTCACTAGCTAAGTAAGCTCTTAATGTAGATATTGTATGCGAACAAATATGGCCAGGTATCGATGAAGCAAAAAGGATAAAAAAAGAAAGATTTTAGACATTCATTGAAATGAATGTTTTTCTTCTTTTATTTATGATAGAATGTTAAATGAGGAGGTTCTAGCTTTATATTTTTCCGTTCTATTTTCATTATTCGTATCTGTTGTAAAGTGAATACATATGAGTCTTATTCCTTCTTTATCTTATTTCATCTCTTTTGATGCTCGGTTTCAAAGACTAATCATAGTTAAAACCCGAAATCAATTAAAAGCGTCATCACTGAAGTGGAAAGTGTTTTAGCAGTAATTATGGAGATACAATCTATACAAAATACACCATACTTACCTACACATCTTTTAGAAGCGGCTAAACGGCCGTTCGGACGGGGCCATCTTGCACGATATTTTGTGGTAATAAGGAATTACACGTCAATATCCCACTGCTGTACGGTTAAAAACAAATGCAGTATGAAACTGCTAACTGATTCCAAAATTATCCAGTACTATTTGGTATTGATCATCGCCGTATACAAAAGTTAAATAACATGAAAAGGTACGCCACCTAAAACTAACTCTGCAGTATGTTAGTAATATCTGTCTATGTAATTACCAGTGATCGGAGTAGGTAGATTGAATTAGGGTCATTGATCCGAAACGTATATATTAATATGGACATTCCTCCGGAATTGGTTGATTATTAAAAAAAAACCGGAACTTAGGTTGGAATTGTATTAAAATGAGCAAAATTTTATTCTTCATATTTTTTTTAACGGCACACAGTCACGATTTGACACAACCCAACCAATCAGAACAAAGGATCATAGGTGGTGCACTAACCGGTTATCAAAACAATGCGTACGCCCGCCGACGACATGCCAGGTAACTCACTCGTTTACTTCGGTTCGTAGAGTGTGCTTCTGTGTTGTTAAAACGTTACTTGACCCTGGCTTGTGTACATACTGACTTCTGGAATCTGCTCAAAACCACGATTTGGCTCGAATATACGGACTTAGATTTTTCACTATTTATTTATTCAACAGATAAATTAATTTAGTTTTAATACCTTCCTTAAAATTTTGAATTGAGTAGTAATAATATCACTACCAACATTAACAATATTTAATTGAATCCGAAAATACCGGAATTACTTCCCGGAAAAATGGCTTATCCATGTTATTCTTTCTGTGTGCATTTATGATACAAGTACTAAAAATCAATCTACCTACTCCGATCCCTGGTAATTACCCACCACCTTGCCGCGCAATCCAGCACCCACCACCCTTAGCAAAGAGTTACGTTACGCACGTCACATGTCAGGAATAAATAATGCTCACTCTGAAATATGATAGTGGAAGACACAGTAACAATGAGCGACAGCGTAAGTCCCCGCGGCTTAATCAACGTACGCAAATGACACTGTAATGCTATGCTACCCTGGTACCGTGCTTTGTTAAAAATAATGTTAGCTTATGAATTTCAAGGAAATTGTTGGGTGGTGTCCGGAGTTTTGGTAGGTGTTACAAAAAAGTTATAATGGATTATTATATTATGAGGGTAGGTTCCCTAGACTGCTCGTCTTCTATTTTCAGTCGCTTTTTACCGCTCTTGGTAACTGTGATTGGCAAATCACACTAAGTTTCTCTCGAGAAGGCTTGGATGAAGTGAAATCGATGTAAAAGACAACATTTCATTTGACATGAGCTACGGAAGCTTAAGCCAAACCTGTTAAAGGTCTTTGTGGAAATACGAAGCGCTTTGGAAGCGATTACCCTTAGTCTAGGCCCTCAGATTGCTATAAGTCTGGGTCTCACATCATAGGCATAGTGAACGGCCCTGAGAATGGTGAATCATTCTACAGGACTTGTTCAGAGATGCGTACGTGTACGCTTGAGTGACCAAATCACCGGCCAACGGCGATAAGCTGGACTTTTGGAAGCCATCTTGGACTCTATACATTATCCTCGTCAAAGTGGACGTGACACTTGTCAATTTTACTTTCATTATAAATGAAACAGCGGAATTAAAAAGCTTTAAATTTGCTTTTTTTCTTTTTAAGTTAAATGGAGTTCCGAATACGGCCTGGCCATGCGCCAAGAGATTTTTGTACAGCTATATATTGTAACCAATGATATTATTCAGCTTCTGGATTTGGCAACATCGGTTAACACACAACTTGACGGATCGACTGCGCGAGCTCAAGATTTTCAAGTAATCTTCACGTTAACAACGAACGACTGCAGAAAACTCGACCAGTATTTGCACTGACATTTGAAACCGTATCGTATTCGTTATGATTTTTTTCCATATAAATCTTTGCTGAGTCTACAAGTTGTGTCAGCATTTTTGTAATTACCAACAATTGTGAAAATAAACAGGTTTTCAATCGTAATGTCCAAATTAAGATGCGACCGACAAGGCTGACATGATTGAAGTGCCACGGTTTTAAATTATTATAGACTGTAAAAGGCCACCTTGACACGTGTGCCTGTCCCATGGCCTGGATTGCAAAGGCGGTGTTGTTTCACAAAAATTAGGCTACTTGATGCCTGCCTGCTCTGATACCTGCACGCTACAGAAATTGATGGACTCTTGTGGTAGTGCCAACCTCGTAGCTAAGTGCAGGGCCGACTCATTATAGATTGCCATTGATGCACTATCATTTGCCTCAGGACTGCTCAGTGTGTCTTCTTCTTCTTCTGTAAGCCATCTTGAAGGTGTTCGAACACCTTCCTTCACCATTCAGTTGGTTATGCGTGAAAGAGCAACAAAAATTAATACATTCATCCGTGCATTTATCCACAAAACCTTTCAAATTTATAATAAGTAAGATAAGATATAAGTCGACCTATGTTATGCAGTGAATATGATATTGTAATGACGAGAAAACATAAAATGTTCAACGTAGCTTTAACAATTTACGTACCGTGCAAAACATGAAATCCAACCCGACAATTACACGTAGCATATGACCTTTTTTCTGTCATAAATATTCCTCGCGGTGCCCCTGAGGGTAATATTCTGGAAAACTCAGTTTAAAACCAAAGCAATAAATTAAAACGTAGGTAATACTTATTGTAGCAATTAATCAGAGTAAATAAACACTAATTTCTTAAAACTTGAGTCATCCTTTAAAGTGTGTTCTTGTATGTTGAATAAAGCACTATAATATGCCTTATTAATCCCGGCCTCAAGTTTGAACATAACATATGATTTATAACAGTATCCATCTCTGTGAATTACTTTGAGTACCCAGGAGTTGAACTTGCTTAAAAATATGAGTGGTATCTACTTCACTACATGAGAATTTTCCACTCGTTTTAATGCTACTGCTTTTAGTATTAATTTTATACGAAAAGCTTGTGAAGTAAGAGGTTACTGTGAAACTATACTTAAGAAAAAGAAAAAAATTATGAAAGAACAACTTACTTACGGTCACCACGTTTAAAAGAAAGGAAATAATACAAAGATTGTACAGAGAGCGACTGAACTAGTTCACAATGTGTTTAAGAATGTTAACTCAACCGAACATAGATGTAATTACCCACGATAAGCAAATATAAACCTACCTGTAAATATTACTAAGTTAATCATCAAGTTCAACTCATTAGTCATTACATACCGAGTTTCCTCAGTGCCTCGGAAAGCACGTTGAGCCGTTAGTCCCAGCTGTCATTTATAGATCTTAGACAGTCGTTCCAAGTAGTCGGTGGCCCGAAAGTTTGACAACCAGTCTTAAAAAGGGGTACCATATTACACAGTACTAATTAAGTTGTGGAGGATAGACAGGCAGTTGCTCCATGTAAAATACTGGTAGTCAGCAGCATCCGGTAGGACTGGAAGCCGACCCCAATAGAGTTGGAAAAGGCTAGGCAGATGATGAATCATCATGTTAAACTACCTACCGTAAATTGAACGCACTTATTATCTCATATAGCAAAATAGTAACATAATTAGCTTAATTCCCCACTGCTGGAACACAGGCCCTTCTATATGAGAGGGAGTGGGTAGTAAACTACCACGCGGGCAAAGTGCGGGTTGGTAGATGTCACATGTCTTCGAACATAATATAGTACAATCAATATTTACATTATATAAGCGCACACGTGACTTATTTATTATTTTATTATTATGAGCCTCATGTGTCCCACTGCCGGGCAAAGGCCTCCCTTCCCTCTTTCCATTCTTCTCTATCTTGGGCTATTTGGGCCCAATCCAGCGCAATCCATTCTGGGCCTACCGCGTCGGCGGGTTGTGTTGTTTGGAACCCAATCTGTTGCCTCTTTGGCCCAATTTTGATGCGACATGCGGCATATGTGGCCAGCCCAGTTCCATTTTAACTTGGCGGCTGTGTTGCATACATCTGCGATTTGGGTCTTGCACACGTGACTTACGTGAAACAAATTAGGATAATTGCTTAAACAGACTGCATTCAGTTGCAAACACTAATACACTCATGTAGCATAGATCCAGGAATCGCAAGCGTTAGTATTGTAGAACCAAAATTCTATATTATATGACTTCTATTACATTGACATAAGGTTTACAGTGCACTACACTCGTGACATGCAACAACTATACCGCACATCACACACGAGACATTGAGAAATGTATTCCTCGAGAATTCTGATGTGTAATAATACAACATCGTGAAATGTTCAAGCAATTTCAGCTTGTATTAACATGCATGATGTAGGCGTGTACCGACCATTAGGCTTCATTCAGAACTGAGGCCAGTGGTATAGCGACTTAGGTGTATAGTGGAGTGACCACATTTTCTATGTTAGCCAAGGCAACTCATGTCTGCGGGTGGGAGATTGTCAGGTGAAACGAATGAGTTAAGTAGGGAGTACCGACTGGCAATAGCTTAAGGGTTGCGCCTCATCTAGCAGCACGGAATCGCAATTTTCCATGCTCCTATTTGCAAGAGCGAGAAACAGTGCGTGCTGTAGCAAATGACGGTTCTAAGCACTGTTCACCTCTCAGTACTGTTCACCAGGGGGTGGGAGGACACACTTTTAGAACCTGTTTCAGCTTTCCGGCCTTTGCATGAGGGCATTTTCGCGGAAAAGGTATATAGCCGAAATGGTTTTATTCTGAGGTAGATGAGCATTATTGGGATACAATGCAGGCATTTTTTTTGTAATACGATAGCAATCTAATGAATGTACCAGTTGTAGAAAAGGCCATTTCAATTTGACATTCCTAAACACAAACATCAAAATAAAATCATAAAATGAACACTTAAAAGATTTCATTCACTTTTCACTGAACTTTCATTTGATTTCCGTCAGTAACAGGCATAGTCGACAAAATGGAAAACCCGTTTTCGACTATTAAATTGTTTGAGTAAAAGGCGTTTATTAAAGTGCTACCTTTAAACGTCAGACACAAAGTAAACAGTGATCGATAGGTCAAACACGACCCTGCCCATAATTTATTTAAACGAAATTAGTAATTGTAGATAATTTTGTCGAAGGCCACGCTTCCTTGTCAACTTTTCTCACATTTCTGGTAATTTTAGCAAAGCTTTTCACTAAACAGTTAACAGTTTTCTGAATCCTGCAGAAGATTAACCTCACCATCACCTGCCTAGCCTTTTCCCAACTATGTTGGGGTCGGCTTCCAGTCTAACCGGATGCAGCTGAATACCAGTATTTTACATGGAGCGACTGCCTATCTGACCTCCACAACCCAGATAAGAAGAAGAAGCTAGACTGGTTGTCAGGCTTTCAGGCCACTGAATACCTGTAAGGACTGTCAAAGATCTACAAATGACAGCCGGAACCAACTACTTAATGTGCATTACGAGGCATGGAGGAGACTCGGTAAGCAAGGACACAAAGAAATCTTATTTGGTTAAAAAAATCCTCATTCAAAGAACGCTTTAAAAAAATGTTAGTATCTGGATATCCGAGAGACCTGTTTGTAAACTAAAAAAAATGCCAAACAGTAAACAGCGCATTATCATTATCCAATTCCGCTAATTAACAAAACAAATAACAAAGCAGAAATTAACGAAGCCATCATTGGACAGTTTTGTAAACACCGAATGTTTGGAGTAAAAACAAATGAAATCTACGAATTCCTGGGATCGAGAAGCAGCAAGAGTGTACAAACCTAATTGGAACTGGAGAAATTCTCTGTGAAAATGACCTCTGATGTTTACATTCGCGGTTTATCAAAGTAACGTAACCGGTTTTTGAGTCACAAATGTAACACGTTTTCTCTTTGCTACAAAATTATGAATGAGCATTAATTATTAAGTCTTAAAATTTTGAGAATAATATAACATCACGCATGTAATCCCCGAGGGGTTAGGCAGAGGTGTACTGTTATGTTTTAGAGCCCCATGTTATAGGGAGCGAGCCTATTGCCGTCCACCGGAAACAAATCCAGACTCCGTGGCTGCTACTGAGAAATTCCTGATGGAAAAAAAATAAATAATCTTGTGGGAGAATACAAGCAACAATGTACATAACACTAAAAATCATGAAGACAAGATCTTGGATATTATCATATGGTCAAACAAAGCATGTATGTACCAATAACTGAACCCATTTAAGGAAATTGTTCAAATCGAACGGTATCGTATTATAAGTATCAGAAAGGCAGAGTAGTAGAATTAATTATTACATTGCTGTGATTTTTTAATTAAATAATAACAGCCGCTATCTATGACATACTGAGTTTCCTCCGTGTATAAGCACGTTAAGCCGTTGGACCCGGCTGTTATAAATAAATCTTTGACAGTCGATACAGGTAGTCAGTGGCCCGAAAGTCTGACAGTCCTATCAAGGGGTATCGTATTTCCCAGTACTAACTGGGTTGTGGAGGTCAGATAGGCAGTAGCTCTATGTAAAAAACTTGTATTCAGCTGCATCCGGTGAGACTGGAAGCCAACCCCAACATAGTTGGAAAAAGGCTAGGTAGATGATGATGATATTTTAATAAAAAACCGACTTCAAAAATGTGAAACCCATTTTTTTAACATCGTTTTCTTTTCTTCAAAGCGTGGCCTCATATAAAATTTCATATCTTTTATTATGCCCAAGTGTATAGTATAAAAATCTTCCTGCAAACAGTGCTAGGAATAGGTTCTCTAACAATAGGGGTCAAGCTTCAAGGGTCGGATTCAAATCCGCTGCCCTACCCAAGCCTGTGGGCAATTTTCCCTTCATTAATATTAATTTGGTTAGCTCAACGCTTTTCTTTGAAAACTCATTTTTAACGAAGTAGACATAAGATACATATTTAACTGTAGAATTCTTTTATATGTATGATATAAGAAGAGTTGGATTTTATGGAGGCCAGCTTCACCATTTAAGTCAAACTCAAAGCATTTATTTAAAATAGACCTTTACAGGAAGTTTTGCATTATAAAAACAAAAAGATGACTAGAGTCCCAGTCACAACGGCAAACTGGGAAAGTATTACAGCACTATCACGTTTATTATGCCTTTTGTCATGGCGTAGATCTCCTTCAGTCTTCTCCATTGAGATCTACGTCATGATCTCAATGGAGAAGACTGGAAAAGAAACTGCATGGACACTCTTTTAAAACCAACTTAAAGCATTGCGCTTGCCATTCCAAATTAATCCAATCGAAATCAATCTACTGGACTAGAGTTGGACAGGAGGGTTCCAATTGGTCATCAAAATAATCTGCTCCGATTGGTCCACATGAAAATTAATATAGACCTTGCAGAATAAAACTTATACGAATAGAAGACAATTTTTCACAAAAGTTGAGTGTGAGTTTAAAGTTTATCTTTGGAATGTGGAAGCTTTTTTGCAAATGCCCTTATAAATTCACCAACATTAAATAAGGCCCAAAAATTTCAGGCGGCTAAAACACACTTTCCCGTACCTTCAGTCCGAGGCCAAACCCTTAGAAAATTCACTCGACGCCAGTTCACCCACAAGAAATGTAAATGATCCTATTTCGGGACCATTGGACAGAATTTTGAATCAAACTGGCCTTACCTGTACCGTAGCCTCATTAAAAAACAACCTTCTTACAAAATAATTCAAAGTTAGATTGTTTGACAAAATAACGTTGTTTACGAATAAAAGTATGATTAAATAATTGTATCCGAATTTCATTACCATAATCTGTTTTTTTTTATGATAATTTTGAATGAAGATTATCTTTTAAGGATAGCCTGAATCGAATTTGTTTGACGAGTACTCCCATCGAATATTAGATTTTGTCTTATTTACATTTTCAGATCTATGGAGAATTGTAAATTGACTTTTTGGAAAGAGTTTCAGTTATAGCGTCGCTAACTGAATAAAATTAACACCATTTTGTACTTAATAAAATTATGTGTCTTCTTTAAAATAGCTGTCTTATGGTGCCTCAAAATTTTCACGATTTATAACAATCAACAAGTGAGTGTATGTTAGGGAACAGCCAATAGTCATCGTATATTTTTCCGATCGTTACTATGTATCGGTATATCGATTAACAGGTAACGGTAGATTTTATATGGACAGTATACGGTTGGTAAAATCGAGTAAATCTGAAAGAAGCTGACAGATCCAATTGATTGTCAAAAATGAACACTTTCTTGGAAAGTGATTTAAATGTTGCAATTTGTTATCATAAAGACAATTACAACTAAAAAATAGGCAATTAGTTCGTATTGGTTGAAAATGCTTATTACGAGTATGTTTGTATGTACTTTTGGATTGATTATTACTTTACTAACAACAAAATAAAAATATTTTAAGAGCGGTCCAACCGAGCTGATTGTGGACTGCCTATGGACTCCGGACTTTGACAGATATTTTAGAACATTATCCGTCAGAGTCCGCTTTCCGCAGTTTAGGTCGCACTTCAGAACGTCACACAACGATAAAATCCCATGCTACGCTTTGAATCCGTTACAGCGTAGCACAGAACGAGCTACGCCAAACAGTTTATAGATAAAACTTTGACGTACCTTCTTTGATATTTTAGAAGCCTAGCTGAAGCACTCGCTGGAACCACAGTTGATATGTGTTAGTAGGCTATAAATAATATTAAAAAATAAGCAATATGATCGATATATTTGTTTTGAAAACAATGCAGAAAGCAAAGCTCATCTGGCCATCCATCGAGACCAGGACGTTATTTACTTTCTGTTTTGCTATTTACCTTGGAAAATGAATAAGCTAGTAATACATTTCCATTATTATTGTCCCTGATCAATGCTGTAATATTGTTTTCGACGAAAAACTAGAGATTTGAGGTAATAACAATAACTTTCGAGTTACGAAGTGAAGGAAAATAAGAAAACTTACGAATATTGCTTAAGAGCTATAAAGAGTTATATATATTATGGCTAAAACTTCATGCAAATATTACGGCCATATCGTACCGTAGCAATAGTAAATTTAAACGAATTGAAGATCATTCAAAAAACAATTGGCAAAGTATTAATTGATATACGCTTCTGTCCAACCATTCGGATAAGGGCGTGATGACGAATCTGAGCACTATTTATTTACTACACAAAAAAGTCGCAGAATCAACATGAAAGTACCAGGCTTCCATAACTATAGCAGAGACCATGACAGCAAACTCAATGACCGAAAAGATTCAATCATACATGCTACTCCCATTAAGAAAATGGCGTTAGGGACGTACGACAAATCCATGACAAAATATCACAGATGGTTCTGAAAGAATACATTTTGAAAACATACTAGGAGATTTATTAACAGTAATGAATTTACAAGAATTAAAGACCAAAATAAACGTGGGATACATCTCTACCCGACAATTTAAGAAAAAAAACCCTCAGTTTAAAAAAATCTCAGCATTAATTTCTGGACAAGAACGCTGAGAAACCAACATGAAACTACCAGGGTAACATAACTATAACAGAGACAATGACACAACAAACTCAATGACCAACAAAGATTCAATCATACATGCTACTCCCATTAGGAGAATGGCGTTAGGGACGTACGACAAATCCGTGACCAAAATACACAATGATGGGACCGCTAAGCGACTAAGCACACATACATAGAATCGTGATCCTGCTTTGTGTTCTAAATTGCCGCGTTATAATAAATGTAGTTTTGGCCCAGCAGTTACAAAGGTGATAGGGATGGGCGAAAATACTTGAAATGGTAATTTTATCGGTGGCTTTTAAAATAAAAGTCGATTATGGCAAGAGTTTAGATGCAATAGGTGAGACTATTACAGTTCTTTGGTTTTTGTGAAACCTGCATTTTACACAGTCAAAAATCTACCTGAAGTACATGATCAAGATTTTAATAGACGTGTGAAGTTTTGTTGTAGTAATGACACGAAGCCCTTAATGGGAAATATGTACATATGTATATCTCGAAAAATCACTGCGTTAATCACGCCATAAGAGTGCAATTCAATAAGTGCGCTTAGTTTTGAATCGCTCATGATGTTAATAGCGACTTTCAAAAAAATACTTTTACCATAGTAACTAAGGAACATTGCTAACATTTTTGCCACAGTTTACATGAACTTGTATTTACACGGAGCTATCACACAGATAGCACCGTGTCAATCGAAAAATCGAGTCCAATCAACACCCAACAACCATAAGATATCGATTTCCGTCGAGCAAGCCTGGCCCATCACTAAAATATGATACAACATAACCTGCGTAGTGTTTAGCTAATATAATGGCGCTGTCATGGTGGATCCGCGGACAAATGGCCAACATTTTTTTATTACATCCATTAGGGGGAAACGCTAGATTGATATTAATATAATTTTAATATTAATTTTGTGAACGAAATGGAAGAGCAAACGTGTCAAAGTTATTTAATTATGGATATTGGTTTTGTTTAAAAAATACGTGTTTCCTTCAAGCAAACAATGTGTGAACGTGTTTCATAGTATTATTATAGGTAAAAATACGAGCTGAACTGACTTTTGCTTTCTCAAATAGCATAAGTATCTTCAGGGTTTGAAGTCGCGTAAACGATGTGTAACTGCTTTGGTACATAGCGCTAACATTGCATAAAAACTACAACGCGTTGTCGCTACTAAAGGGGAAGAAGACACTGGAAAATTCAGTACCATTAATATTTGCTAATACCTACGCAAAAAGACATTAAAAAGCGTTTTTTAATATCAAATTCGGCCGTGATCCTATCCATTTTACTTTGTCTCACCGCTTTTCAGAGATTGTCATTTTTTTTTCTTTTATTCGCAGCGAGATTTTTTAATCATTGGTGTCATTATTTCTTAACTTTTCTACTTCGGCAAATATTTTCTCAGGTCAACGAATTCGAGAAACTTCGTCTGCTTTTTTTTCTGTTTGTTATCCATGTTTTTGAAATGGGAAACGTTTTTAAACTGTGGAGATGATCGTGCTGACTGGTACCTGCTTGTCGCAGTCACGACGTGCAAGCTGTCAATTTTTTCATTTTTTTTGTTCCGTTCTGTTTTAGTTTTAAATGTTTGTTATGCGTTGCAATGTTTAATGTTATTTTTTTGTCATTTTATATGCATGTCGATGCGACAGATAAATCTTTTTTCTATCTTCTTTATTTCTTCTTCTTAGAACTATTTAAGTAGAATAAATTATGTAAAATATTTGACATGTTCAAATTTGATCGGAGGTCTGGTAGGCAGTCGCTCCATGTAAAATACTGGTATTCAGCTGCATCCGGTGAGACTGGAAGCCAACCCCAAAGTAGTTGGAGAAAGGCTAGGCAGATGATGATGATGATTTGATACGTTTAACTTTGCATTCGTATGTAATTATTTTAAGCAAGTTAATTTGATGAGTCATTAACAAATAACATAAGATTATAATTTTTTTTATTGGGTTTTTCTAACAGGAATTTGTCAATAGCAGCCACGGATTTTGGATTTGTGCTTGGTTGATGCCCTTATGGCACTTACGCACACATAAATGACGCTTAAACAGAACTGGCTAAATGTAAGTGTACTATTAGGTACACCTCTGCCTAACCCTTATGTTATGTTATGTTAAACTGAAATCTCTGAAATTTAACTTACTGTACTACTGAACTTTTTTAGAGCCTAAAAACCTGTCCATTTGTGTAAAAATCTCAACTCTATTTTTAGTGTATGGCAGTGAAGAATCACTGTAAACATTCCGGATAAAAATGGAGCATAGGATAGATACCAGATTATGGAAGCTCGTCTTTTTATAATCAAGAGCCATTGAGACTTGTATTTATGGATACTGTGAAAATATCAACCCATGTGTATAATTATGTTCCACAGTTTCGTATTTCAGCTGGTGAGGTTCCATTGTGATCATAGTTTAAGAATTCAATGCACGTCCCGTTTTTCACAGTATATGCTGTTCTGATTTCCTCTTCACGGTTGTATGTATTTCGGTACATTTTAACTCAGAATTCTTCGTTTCCTATTTTTATTACATTATTGCTGTTTGCAGAGGACATAAGGGAGGGTTTTCCAGTATGCGTTTATGGTATTACCGATTTATTGGGGGATATACTCGTATGTCAAATATATTATTGAAACATATTTTGTTGCGTTTATATTTGACATTAATTGTGTACGTTCACGATATTTTTAATAAACAATTATCTTTCGTTTATATTATTAAAATAACTGATTTTCTTTAGTTTGGCTTCCAAACATACATATATAATAAAATTATTGCTTTAAAAAGTGTAATAAAGCGTTATTGATTACTGATTTAAATAATTCAGTTTAATTCACTGTATCCTGCTTGCTTACCTAGCGTCTCTCAATTTATATAATCTTTGACATTTAAATTGATGGCCAAAATACAATCAATTATTCTATAGGCACTGGACTCTCGCTCAATTATTAACTCTAAAGACTCGTCAATAATATGAAATGCCGAAAGCTTAAGCAATTAAATATTGACACTTTAATGAAATTATATTTTGGGGACCATAGTTTGGACCGATCCTTAAAGCATGAATCTTGAATTAAAAGAGACAGATTTCATTCTTATCTATAACAAAATCTAGTTGTAATCATAGCTTTCCAGAATAGGGCCTTGTGTGGGTTGGAGCTATTTGGACTAACCATTTCGATGTGCACGTTATATAAACTATTGTTTACTCAATTTTAATATTTAACAAAAATCCCTCAATGAATTTATTTTTGAATGTAAAATTCACGTTCCCTGAAACAAAAAATAAATAAAACACAAATTAAACACACACACACACACACACACACTTTGTCTACATATCTTTTTTTAGTATCTCCTTTCGCACGTATGCTGGAAGAGATTTCATTAGAAATAAGCAATACCTTTGTACTCTCTTTTCTGTTCCTTTCTTGATTTCTGTATTTAGTGTGTACATAAATTGTTAAATAAATAATAAACACCCCGTGCAGTATTAGTCTACAAATACCCTTTATAGTTTTTACGGCATAATTGCATTCAGGCGTCCAATGTCGTCCTTGTTTCTAAATAGTATTTTAGCTGGCACAAAAATAAAATACATATAATTTAAAACAAGCATAATAAGAATTAAACCAAACTGAAAATAGACAATGAATTGAAATTTTAATACTGTGAGTGGTTTTCTTTGTAACCCGAGCACACGGTCCGAACGCGATTTTCATACATTCTGCTTAGCTGAGAATTTTAGAAACCTTACAGCTAGGTCACCAGTACGTTTTCTAAAATTCTTCAATAACATATTTAAGTAATTTCCTAACTGGACAAGGATCTACCCTTTTCCTTCGGATATTATCTATTAAGGGACAATGAAGGTCCGTTAATACGTCCGGTATGCACACCACGGACGATCTCATTGGAGTAAACATTCATCGTTTTTAGGTTGATTTTAGAACATTTATTTTAAGTCTCAGAACCAGACTTACCAACGGGTATTACCCAGTACTAACTGGGTTGTGGAGGTCAGATAGGCAGTCGAATCATGTAAAATATTTAGCTGCATCCGGTAACTCTGGAAGCCGACCCCAATAAAGTTGGGAAAAAGGCTAGGCATATGATGAAGTAGAATTTTGAAAATATTTTTTTTTATATTCCTTCAAAAAAATAATAACATCCTTCTTTTTGTTTCCAGATAATGAGGTGCGTTACCAACACACCAAGTAAGTATAAATATTATAAGCACGCAAACAAGGGTTGGTCTCCAACGAAAAATATGATAATTTGTTGGTGAGTGGGTCAAAAGAAAATGGCGAAGTGTAGGTAAACGAGCTTCGAGGGGAAGGTGACATTGACGACGAATTTTGGGTGAAAATAACGCGTGCACAAGGGACCACGGTCGTACTACTGAAAAATGACCTTTATAGAGTACATGCGAAGACATATTACGTGTACGACACATATCTAGATTAGTTTTGTCTAGTGTGAAAAACTTACCCTTAGTTCTTTTTGTGTAAATGCTACAGTGATGTTTCAACATCATAGTAGTTGCATAACAGTCATTCGGAAATCAAAAACAGAAACCAATATAGCGCTGTCTGTGAACGTTTTTGCACGAAGCAATAAATGAAACCGCTTATATATGAAAAATCCGACATTAACGTAGTTCAGAAACACCATTCAACTGATGAAAATACTCGACAATTATTGGACGTGGTAACAAACGTGGAAATATCGCATTTCATATCCCGCGGCTGTCAACACTAGCCGACTGTCAACAACCACAATTTCCAATTAATAGGTACGATATCACCCCAAATATGGGCTAAATTATTATTTACTCGAAGAAGTAATAACAGTTTGAAACTAATATTGAGTGAGCCTGATTTCTGGCTGTTTGGCCGACCGGTCCTGGGGCTGTTCGAATTAAGGTATAACATTTGACCACGGAATAAAGACCAAACCAGAAGGCGCAAAGGGTTCAAAGAACTTTTCTTTTTAAATGATATATTGAAATCAGCCAAATACTTTATAATGAACTACAGCCTGTAAGAATAATAAGCAATTTTAAGGTAACCCAAATTTTTTACCTGTTTACAAATTGTTGCATAAAACTGAGGCAACTGAAACTCTCTTAGTATGTTTGGAATGGCAATGGAATGGAGTTATACAATTTGCCCCAAAAATGGTGAAAATTTCTCTAGCCAGCCATAGATTCCATTAAAACGGTATGAGTGATGACTAACGGCAAGCAGAGATCAGGTACTGCCGAATCTATACGTTTTATTTTCGGACACAATGCGTGGCATGGAATTACCATCGGCTTTCTGATTTATTCTGGATTCTGAACTCTGGTTGTGTACTTCGATACAATGAAGGGAGAGGTGTCCGGTCAGCATTAATATTTCGTTTCGTGGTGTTACCGCGTCGCAGACATGAACTGGCGGAGCCACGGTGTGCCTCCATATTTAATGTTTTAAGTGCTTTTTCGTGTTGCCAGGTACTTATTAAGCACCTCGCTAAATTGGAGGGCTATTTTAGTGGTGGTTCACTTTGTAACTGCCCGTTATAATGGTGTGTCAGTTTGTTTAATTGTTATATTAGTGAGACGGTGATATTAAATGGACCATGCATTTTGGCCCGTTTTGTAACTCATTTAGAAGCTAAAAAGTCATGTTACGAAAGTTTTCGTATGTTTTTTTTAAACCAAGCAAAGGACAGGATATACTATTGTATCACTTCTATCCGTTGAGATGCTTGAATCCAAAGAGCCAAAACATTAAAGAATATCTTTGTTATTTGATCTCAGTACATTTAATTTTCTTCATTTGAAGTAAGAATAATTCAAAGAACATCAGTGACGCAAAACCGAACTTGTTCACAAAAATATTTCCGAAGTATACGGCGGTCACCGGATGAAAACTTTTGTTGTTGCGGTCATGTTTCGCCCGGGGCATGTTCAACGGTACCGAAATAGGGCGGATCGGGGCGTGACAAAAAAAAACCCTCAAAATCTGCCGGACACTTTTGAAAATTGGAAAAATCTTTAGATGAAAATTCAAAAGTCCTTTTGCTTTGGTGTATGGGATATGGATGTTATGCTAATACACAATTACACATGCCAATAATTTGAAAAAAGTTATGCAAGTAGCTTGCACACCTCTCATATTAAAAATATTAAAACTCACAGCATCCGTTTAGAAGAAGGTTTTAAACCGTGTTTTCAGGTTTATTTTTACCTACCAACTTGTGTTGAGAGACACAAAGGCAGTTAATACTAAAACGGTACCTGCCTATTATAATGTTAGTGGTCTGTATACTCCTTCAATTAGGGAATTTGGGGGCTTAGGGCAACATTAGGGCTTCAGAAAACGAAACCTAATGATCGGAGATATGATCTTAATTGTGAAGACTTCAGGAGAATCCAACATTTAGTAACTAATTGGAGTATTTTGTCCAAAATAAATAATGTTTTTTTTATTACGTTTTAAGATGTCATAAAAAGTGTGTCTTCTGGGGCATGATATGTATGACATGAAAACTTATCAATATAATATAATACCCAGTATTTTTACAGTGTCTTATAAAGTATGTAAGTAAGTAATTATATACATGTGAAAACATCTAGATGTGATGCGATGTGGTTGAGTTCTGGTCAAAACAAATTTAATTAAGACACAAAGAAGAAGATTAAATACCTAACACACGTTAAAACCGGAATATAAAATTTGTGTCTCTTTATTACTTTTCCATATAAAACTAGGATATATTTAATATAATCTTCTTACATCATAAAAATAGTTCCCCATATTAAAATTCTTGGTCGCGACGCATGATGAAAAATGTTTGCAATATTCTGTCGTTAACATAAAAACGGCTCCAAAGAGCCATTAATTTATGAAGTTACCTGAAACGGTTAGGAGAAGAAATTAGAATCCTTTGCCTTATAAAATGTCAACCATCTTGAAGCAGCGAGTAGTTTTACAGATTAAGTATTCTAATTAGTAGTACTAGTACTTAGTAGTACTAGTAAGTAGTAGTTCATTTTTTTAATAAAATGTTTGAATTGAACCTTGTTCTATTTGAAACAAGTCAGTTTCAATCTGTGGTAAGATTTCTGACACACATTATATTTTCAAACAATAAAAGGAGCCAAAATTAAATAGGCCAGTCTGTTTATAAATGCTGGTATTGTAATTTTGTGGTGTCTTCATTTCAATTATCAATTTCAATCACAATACAAAATATAATCGAATTTGCGAAGAGACTCCAAAATTAGATTATTTACAAACACATTGTGAGAAAAGGCATTGAATAACAAGCATTGTTTTTCCTACGATATTCGAAGTGGAATGCAGAAAATATAGATCAGATAAAACGTAATAATGCTGTAAACCTCAATTGGATTGCATTGAGTCTTTTGCGAAGTCTTATTGCATATTCGCGTGCTTCTCTAACGGTGTTTTATTTTACAAACAACAATAGGAATTGATTCGTGTCATTCTAATTGGGTTTCCTAATTTGGGCTTTAGAAGATTTCACACGATTTTGTTACCCCATTTATTTATCAATAAAATTTTATTTTATTTTAATTTTTATACCTTAGCTTTTGTTTACCCTAAACTTCCTAAAGGGTTATTGTACTACTGATAATGATGAAACTATGCTTGTTTTTCAATACTCGTACATTGATGCAATTTCATTCTTATTAATTCCTCTGTTTTGTTTGCTGAGGGGTTTGAAATCTCACAGCAATTCGTGTCTCATTGAACAAGGTATGTTTTAAAGCATGCTTAAGTATTAAAATAAACTTGAAGTTGTCATAACCGTCTGGTTGAAAACTATAAGCAAGGAGTATAGTTATTTTTTTAGTTTCAGTTTAGTTAAATCAAATTAACTGAAACGATAACTTAAAAAAAGAAAATGAAAAGAAAATAATGACTTTAATTTTAAGCAAACAAATGATAACACTTCTGAGATTGACATAACCAAACTTAGTTTTCACTTATCGCCAGCGCTATCCCAGAGAATTTTAATAAAATTCACTTTATTACTAAGTCGACGTTTTCATTTCGTTTACCTCGTAAACTAAGCCATATAAAGTATATGAGACAGGTACATTATGAAGGCATGTATGCCATTCAATATAAACCAGAAACGTGAAGTTATACGTCAAGCTTTTGAATAAATATTCACATCTTAATAAAATGTGAATGCGACAGTTGGTAAAAGGTTAAGATTTTGATTAACACTTAAAACGAGATATTTGACATAGTAAATATCCCAATATACTGGTGAAATACACCTCTGTCATTGGATTACAAGGCGTGATGTCATGTTATATTCCGATGACAGTTTAAATACCTTATAAATATTAATATGATTGTAATTCAATTATAAATAAAACCTTCATTTCAACGCTGGGCACCTACATAGATCATGTACTGAATCCATACTAACAACCGTATCTATAGACAAGTCAAAGTGTTTCCTTGAGGAAATGTAATTTTTTTAAGATACAATTTTTATTATGTAGTTTAGTAATTGCTTGAAGTTAGAACTATAATAAGTTAGAATTCTTAGTTTTTCTTTCTTTAATGGTTCTTACTTCGTTTAAATTCTTATCTTTGGTATAACAAAATTGCACAAGTAATTACTTAAGCTCAAGTTATTACTTTAACTTGACTATAGATACGGATGTTAGAGTTTGTTTCAAGGTGTTCACTTACACTGTGTAGGTATTTTTTATCCACTACTTTATTGTTGTTGAACTGTTGACATGACCGGGCTTGGTGGCGGGAGAAACATGAGCAGCGTTGTGGATTTGGGAATAAAACACTTGGAGTACTTTTCCTTTCTTCTTATTTATTTTCATGCTTTATTCAGAATGCCTGATCACTTTTTTTTATGAATGGCCACTCGCAACTTGACAACTTTGCTAAGGTTGGTTTACTGCTTAAACGGACTATCCTGTGGTGAAGTCAAACGAATTTATGACTCCCAGCCAGGGCTTACAAACTATGTTACAAAATTAAATGACCGCTCGCTAAGGGCACCCCCTGTGGGGCTCGGACCTCGGCTTAGGGCGTCATTGAGAGGAGGGCAGCAAGTGGGGACAGGCTGGGTCATGTTATTATTATTGGGGAATTATAAGCTACTAATGCCTGACCACCGAAAATGTCCCTCTTTTATAGTTTCCTGTGACCAATCACAGTCTTTGAAATTTGCACACGGCACTAATGTGTATTTTGTATGGGAAACTTTGTCTAGCGATTTTCAGTGGTTAGACATCTCTAGCAACATAAAATTTTATGTCATAACTTGGGCATTGACTTACTTTAACCTTATACAAAATATCTAAACGATATCTCTTAATTTAAACCCTAAAATTAATAAAAAACTGAAACTGCTCTCGTTCAGGTAAAGTTTTTAGGTGAGCTTTGCCTCTTGGGTTCAAGTGGTGCCAACAAGCGGGTACAATAAAAAAAAACTTGAGAAACGCTTACTTTATTTTCCAAATATAATGTAAATCCTAATTAAATTCACTCTTATTAATTTTAGCTTAAAATTATCATTGAGCATAATCAACTTAACATAGATTGTCTTAGCCTAAACTTAATGATGTTCGTCTAATTCTTAACTAGTGTTTCGTCGCTAACTATTGTATTATTTGGATCATACGGTAATTGCTGAAGTGCTTAATGGTAAGCATAGTTATTCGTAACATTTAGTGATTAATAAAACAATAAACTAATCAATATGAACGGATAAAGTGTGGGCCACTAGAGATAGAATAGCGAGGGCGTTTGGATAAATAGCTATATACCCCGTGGGACTGTTAGCTCGAAGTCCCACGCCATGATACGGCGTAAGCGGTCAGTAAATTAATCCTATTTATAAAACTGGGTGAAAAAAAAAAATTTTTTGAAAACTAACAGGCTTATACCGAACCTGTGAAAAGTTAGGGAATTTAATGATTGACTGAAACTAAATATATGCGGCCTACAACCGCTGCGATTCTTTGACAGTTATATGAAATGGCTACAAATTGACAAAGTGTGTCAGTTTTCTAAGGAATTCAACCCCTGATAGTTCAATGTGCATTTTTTATTGTTAAATTAAATAATTTTATTTTTACAATACGTACATTATTTACCAACCATACAGACCTAACATAATAAAAATAGTAAAAAAATTAAAGACCTCAAAAAGTTCTTGCGCATCGCTCAACTGAAAATAATATCTTACTTTTCCTGCAAAATGTTTCAAAGATGTTACTCCGATTCTGTGTAAAACTCCTCCCTTGTGCAGTTTTTCTGTACCTAATTTGTGCGCACAGTTCTAGGTTTTAATAATAAACATAACATTAAAATGTAGTTTAAAAGACTTTCATATTTTTAAAACAGAAAATGGCAAAGTCGTTTTTGCAGTAAATAATTTTACGCTAAACCCAAGCTTTCGCTGCAATTTTCCGAGAAAACACAGGGCACAGTTAAATTGCTATCATATCTCTAATTGGAGGAATAGTTGGAATTTCGCGAGTTTTATGAGCTCAAGATTTACCTCGAACTCTGGTGGTGCGTTTGTATTCCGGTGTATAATTAAAAATGTTTTGAGGGCAGGCGTTTATTAGTTTTCATGTTTATTTTACAAATCCCAGCGAGAATCTAGACGGGTACAAAAAAAAATCACTTCATGATTTCTGATATAAATTGAAATTATTAATAATAGTCTTTCCTTTAATAATGTTGATAATAGATGTTTTGTAATTTTTGAGCAAAAGTAAGCTGTCACTTTTCTTGGTTTAAAGGCTTTCAACGGGATTGTTATAAGTTTATAAAAGACATATATGTTTATAAAAGGCAAACTACTTTGCCTAGCCCACTAGGCGAGAAAATTAAGTCATACTCTTACTAAACCCGTGAAAATTACTTGCCAGTCACTTAGTTACTAGTTCTGAATTAATATAGACTTATCACTTATCAGTCTCCTGCTCTTTTTCTTTATTTGGGACCTTCATCTTCCATACTTCTCTATTACTCGTCATCTTATCAGACACCTAAACTTTCTTGCCATATCCTTTACACAGTCCATCCATCGTTTCTTTGGTCTTCTTTAGTCTTACACCCATCCACAGTCATACTCAAAACTTTCCTAACGTCATATGTATTTGAGTTAAAATAGAGTGTAGACTGTAGAGTTAATATAAAATAATACTGCTTTTAACGAGAATCTGGTAATACTCCTCAGAGTCACAATAGTCTGGTAGACCGGTTGATCTTTAGTACATTCATTTGGCGTAATGGGTAGCCGAAAGTAAATTCATGTGGGCAGTCCAAAACCGCAGCTTTTTGTACAATGGACACAAAATCCTATAAATATTTCTGCGGGTGCTTTACTTACCCAACGCTGTTAAACTTAAAAAGGAGTATTATTTTTTTTTTGACATTAATGTCCCACTGCTGGGCAACGGCCTCTCCCATATCTGTCCAGGTACTCTTTTCGTATGCCACCTCGAACCAGCCATCACAGTTCGCATCCAGATCTCGCTACCTTTTTCTGGGCTGGCCCCGGCGGCGACTCCATCTGACACTTATTACAGTTGGAAAAGATAATCATAGCGTTTGTAGTTTTGTGAAAAGAAAAAGAAAAAGTGTCTGTCTCTGCTAGCATATTAAAACCATAACCTAGCCTATAAAGTTTAACGGTCTCACTAGTGGGAAACAAGCCTCTTCTCTGGGAGAGGGATTGGCTTTGACGGATGGTAATCCACGTCAGCCCAGAGCGGGTTGCTGGGGGTTCTAGAATACATATGTACATATACCTATGTACGTCACGTTAAAAAAGCCACTGAATATCCCAATACCTGCTACACACTCAAAAGCCGTACACTGCTAGAAATAAGCCACCCACAGGAAAAAATGCATATCTACAATTACTATTGGGAACAACAACATTATTTTAAAAGCACCGTCATTTATGTACCAATTTTTCATTGAACATACAACTAACAAAAAACAAAACATATTGAACACGAATTACATCATCTCCATTAGTAACATGGAACATTACATTCAATACTGATTTCAATAACACACCAGCGAATTTATAGCAGCCCTATCAGAGATCAGGTCATGCCCTTCGGGAAGTTTCAAGTAGATCGCTATTCAATTTCCTTTGCGTTGGGGGGTGACGACAGCAAACCGTGCTAGGGCTGTCGAAACAATTGTATTTGAGTATACATTACGTAAATACCAAATGTACGTAGATGAAATCAGATCTTACCTACTCACAAGTCACAAAGCATTTTTGTAAAGACTATCTTAGAGGAAACCAAATTAAGGAGAGTGAGGTTAAGGTTATTCACATTAACCTAAATCGTAAATTAAAATAAAAGTGATAGTGATGATGAAACGGAAAATTCCAGGCTATCCCTCAATTGAGAAAAAACAAAAAAAAAACTGTAAATGATACTGCAACAACAGTACTACAATAAAGAACGCTCATAAGTATCAAGAATTCAAGAAGCAGGAGATTGATGATTCATTCTCCTGCCCTTATCACAATTTATTTCTTCTTCCATACTTCTCTATCAATCTTCATCTCGGAATTCACCTCTTTTCCAGCCATATCATCCTTCACACAATCCATAGCTCTTAAGTAGTCAAAAAATATTTTTAATACCACAGTTTGAACTTCAGGTCATTCTAACATAATTATCACTATGCTTAGCAAGCAGTTGCCGATTGTATGAATCGCCTTAGAAAACAAGAGGAAATATCTTTGCAAGACATTATTATGAAAATCAATTCAGTGGGTTCTCCCAACCCTTACCGCACAAGGTTCCAACGATATCACTAGCCGCCAAGCCCTTACCAAACTGTGTTGGTGCGAGCCCCCAATCTTCCGTCCCAGGTATTGTACTTGTCATTGAAATATTTTTTATTGACTATAAAATCCTCATAAATGAAGTTATTATTTAAAACGCAAATGCGAATTTGAATGATTTTTTTTTCACTCATACAATAAATTATGTCTACGAATTTACAAAATCCGTGAATCAATCATGTTATTTTTGTCTGTGAAAAATAATATGAATAAACATTCATACCAAGACTATTTTTTGGTCATTACTCTGTACAGTGAAAGCGATAAAGTTCTCACGGTATGGAAATTCTAATCGCGGGTCAGTTGACAGCAGCAGGCAACCATTTTTAACCGACTTCAAAAAAAGGAGGAGGTTCTCAATTCGGTTGTATGTTTTTTTTTTTTTTTTGTGTTTGTTGCCTCATATCTCCGTCATTTATGAACCGATTTGAAAAATTCTTCTTTTATCTGAATGGATCTACTTCCCGATTGGTCCCATAGAAATTTCATCAAAATCAGTTTGGTTTTGAAATCAAAATAGCTGGAAAAAATGTCATCCAAGTAAAAGAAATTGCGAAATTGATATTTGACAAGGATTTGTGTGTGATACGATAACTAATAAAAAGGGTAAAATAAAAAAATTTGCAAAAAAAAACCGACTTCCAAAAAAAACACGAAAAAAGTGGAAAATAACTTTACTTTCGGAAGTCGGTGGCAAAAAAGTCAATGAAACAAACAATAGTCACCGACTTCCGAAAGTAAAGTTATTTTCCACTTTTTTCGTGGTTTTTTTGGAAGTCGGTTTTTTTTTGCAAAAAAGTTTTTATTTGGTCACTACCCGCTTTAGTGGTATATATGTTCTGTGGTCACTACTCTGTACAGTGAAACCGATAAAGTTCTCACGGTATGGAAATTCTAATTGCAGGTCAGTTGACAGCAGCAGGCAACCATTTTTCACACTAAATGACACGGTTGCAACTAAAATTCAGGGCTCATACGACTCTTGCTCGCACAGCAATTTTTTTATCCACATCACTTACTACGAAAGCTTTCCTTTCAGAACGATGCATTAGTAGTTTCAAAGAGCTGTAATCACATTACGTCATGAGCTCTCTAAAGGTATTATAATAAAACATGGTATCCCTTGCACTCAGCAAAAAAGGCGTGTCACAGTTGAACCTCTCATTTAGTTGATGTATATTGAACCCGAGGACCTTTTGTATTCAAAAGACCGCTGCCGGTTTATTTTTGGGAAGGAAAAGCAGAAATATTGAGAAAACACGCATTTCGGCTAAATTACGGCCGAGTTTTGGGTTGACTCCGTATTTTCCGTTGAGTGAATGTACTGCATTGTTAGAGGATGTTTTAATAATATGAAGTGTATTGATATAGCAGGAAGTGTAACTATAGATAGATGGGTCAGTCAAAGTACACAAAAAAAACGTCACAAATGTGCACATTTTCTACAGTTTTTATAAATTTATGTGCCTAGCCTTTTCCCAACGATGTTGGGGTCGGCTTCCAGTCTAACCGGATGCAGCTGAATACCAGTATTTTACATGGAACGACTGCCTGTTTGACCCTCACACCCAGTTAGTACTAGGTAGTACAACACCCCTTGGTAAGACTGGTTGTCAGACTTCCAGGCCACAAAATAAATAAATATTCCTATATAAAGAGGTTAATCAATTTACGAATGCTGCAGTAATCCATTAATAAATTCAAAAACATTACCTAATTAAAACTAGAGTTGGCGCATGAAAAGTTACTGAAACTGCAGTGTGCAAGCATTCATTACGATAGAAAATTGCCTACTAAACTTACTGAGAGATATATTATATTAATCTTCGTAATTAATTTATCTGTGTACTAAGTGGATGTCATTTGTACTTTGAGATAAAAGCTCATTTATTCACGTGTAGAATGCTGCAATATCAAGAGTTAAAATGTACTCAAAACGTTTCAAAGAGATGAAACTAAATATTAATTACACTTTGTTCTCTAAATACAACCTTCTCTAACCTTCTAAAAGGTACAATAAGAGATGTTCCACACGAAACCTTTGAATGGACGTTTTCTTCGCTTTTTGAATAGTTCAAGTAGAAAGTGGTTCTGTTGTACTTTTTGTGTAAAAGTTCTCTTACTTTGTGACGGTGATTTTTAATTACCAATGTGTTTTAAGACAGGGTGAAATGTTTCTTGTTTTGTAAAGGTGACTCTCTTATATGTATGCTTGGGGGAACGTCTTTCGTAATATTTGACAGCTTTTATGAAAGTTAAATGCAAATAAATGTTTCCAAGAAAACACTTCAGATATTAGTATATCCCAGATTGGTCTTAAAGGAGACATATCACTTTATGCAGATGACACAAGTCTCTTCTACTTTGGGCATTCAATTAATGCCATGATACCTCATATACAAGACGATTTAAACTCACTAAATGACTGGTTTCAATCTAATGTACTCACCATTAATACTACAAAAACCAACTACGTCTTGTTTGCCCCCAAAAATAAAATAATAAGCGATAATATTGAACTAAAAATAAATGACCAATTAATTCAACGGAAGACTAAAGAGAAATATTTAGGCCTAATTTTAGATAACTACCTGTGTTGGAAGCCTCACATAGAGAAAATCAGATGTAAACTGCTATCACTCTCAGGAGCCCTTCACAGCATAAATAAATGTCTTCCACAGAAAGCTCGATACATCATTTATAATTCTTTAGTTAAACCACATATAGACTACTTAATAGAAATCTGGGGAACCGCAGCTAAATCTAATTTAGAAACATTACAAATATCACAAAACAGATTAATTAAAATATTATTTAATTACAACTTTAGAACATCATCTCAGAAAATATATAAAGACACAAAAATAATGAACATTTCACAAACATATATGTACTACACGTGTATACTTATACGTAAAATATTACATAAAGATATTCACACAACACTAAATTTCACCAAAAAATATCAGGTACAAAAAATTAAACTTCGAAACCACAATCACTTAGTAACGCGTCCTCCCAGAACAGTTAATTACGGTAAAAAAAATATTGAATTTGAGGGTGTTAACATGTACAATAAAATACCGATGGTTATAAAAGAAGCTAAAAGTATGTTTTGTTTTAAAAAAATGCTGAAGTCATACATAATGAGCAAATAAAATAAAATAAAAATAAAGAACTATTACGTTGCCATGTATTGCCACATCTAGTACTACAACTCACTTTTAGTTTAGATCCGTGTATGCTTGGTTGGTGATTAGCTACTAAATACATTTGTTATTTGTTGTTGTGATCGCTTACCCTCATATTTTGTTATTTTTACAATGAACGTAGATTCTGTACGCTTACAAACATTTTATTTAAATTTAGTTTCTCAGTAAGTGAATTATTGTTAATTCTTGATGAGGAATAATAAAGTTCTTAAACCACATATTAACCTATTTATTTTATTCTGAATATTTTTTTATCTTAAACTAGTGGATGAAAAAGAACATCTTATCATAACCGTATCAACTTTAATATCATCATGAACTAAGGTGATCACAAAGGTCAACCCAATTGCAGAATGTAACATTATATTCCCAAAATCAGTGACATGCAGATTTACCCGTTATGGTCTCTGTAGTATGTTAACCGCATGTTACAAACTAACCTACAGGGATGTTATTCAATCAAAATAACAACATAATGCACGCGAAACCACAAATATTTGAAGCCATCGAACCGAATACCCAGAACGTAAAAATATCGCTAAGAGGATTAGGTACATTTCAAAGAAAATTAAAGTGTTGACAACGACATGACTACCGTTAAATGTGTCTGGAGTGAACTTTAAAACGGCAAAGTGATATCTTTAACGTAAAATCTCTTTTCCACGGGCTTTGATCGTTGCTTTCAATAAATACAAGGATAAGTGGGGATCAAGTCAATACTATTGAAGGGCTTGTGCTTATTCATTGACATTCATAGAAATAAAATTAATTTTATTTAATTTCGATGAAGGTCTACGATTATTGTTCATTTTTTTCATGTCAAAAATATGCAATATACAGTTTCGATTTCACTACGATTTACTATATCTATGTATTGGGGTACTATTATGTCAAATAAAGAAATTAGTGAAACAAAAGGAAAAAAAATTGAAGAAAAAGAAGTTGGTACTGCGCCGAACCTAATTACGTAGTAGGTGGGTTGACGACATTTCCAGTAGACTTTGAAAGCCAATTAGGCTTAGCGATAAAGTCAAATTGATCTGCTTCAAAATACTTATGAAATATCTAATACACAAGGGAAACCAGATCTCGAAAATGAAAGGGAACTTAGAGAAATAGAGAAATAAATGTTGGATGCTGCAGGGGACGCCTCATTAGTTTGCCTTCAAACAGATTACCTGAAAATTGTGTAGCCGACTTTACTAGATTTCCGGGTAGTTATTTCACTAACAGCGAACGTTTCGACGTAACAAGAAGATTTGACATGAAATTATATTAGTTATGTATTGGCGTAGTTCGATATGGGTATATCACTAAGTTCACCACATAACCGTTTGACGCATTCTCAAACTGTTAGTGTGTTAGTGTATACTGTGTGTGTGTTAGTGTATTATCCTTATATTGGACAAAGGCTGCCTCTCATATAGAGATAGCTTCTGCATTGATCACCACGCTTGCTCAAGTTAGATTGGCATAATAAACAGTGTACTAAGGGAATATTAAGTAATTGGCTAAAAACCCAATAAAAGATTATTTTGGTAGTGTAGAAAACATAGACAGCAGTCACTAAGTCTCTCTAAGCCCGATGTTGGAGATGGAAAGGATGATTTTTGGGGTACTCAAAATAGACATGAAGCTCATTTCATTGACAGCCTATTTAATAGGCACCTAAAGTGGATAGGCGGATAAAACTTGATGTTTTTGTATTAGGCTCACAGTCATGAGTGTTTTTTTTTTCTACCCAAAACGTACCTACCCACAATGATGAAAAGTAAACATAAAACCAGGCTATTCAAATGAGAACGCGATAGTGGATGTAGCGAAATGTCAACGATTTAATTAAATTCGTTTGCATATAAAATACTTAATTGCCTCAGTCATGTTTTGAGCCACTTTCTTGACTTTATTAAAGTTTTCAGTACGTTGATAGCGATAAAATAGCTCAGCATTTTGCAAATGAAGAGAAATTAAATCATTAATATTGTACCTACTAAGGAATTTTAACCAAGGCCGTTCAAAAGCTCGTTTGGATGACCATATCGTCAAAGTCAATGGTCACTCCTGGATGAGAGACACACGGAACCGGGAAGTATGGGGAGGCATAAACACAGCGGTGGGTGATTCTGGTCTGAAACGACGATGATGAAGTAATTTTAACTTTAATACCTTATCATCTTTATCAAGATTTAGATACCATCAGAAGTGTTTAAAGGATAAAAACCGCACCAATATTGACAATATTATTAACGATGCGAGGCTAACCTCTATGATGGCCGCGCTTGAAGCCAATAAGTATATTTACTCAACCATTGCTGCAGTTGAGAAAATTATACATAATTATTAGAGATAAACAAAAATTGGAAAACCACAATACACAAAGATACAGACATACCGTTTTCTGTCTTGATTAATTATTAATAAAAAGATATTGAGCTAAAAAGCAAAAACTAATTTTAAAAAAAGAAAAGGGATTATTATCTAAGAGAAAAAATTACTGAATTTTCAGCGACTGTTCTTCAACTGCAATAAAACTTGGTACCTACTTACATACAGTAGATAAGTGGGTCTTGTAGTTTTTTTATGTTAACTTTATCAATATCAACAAAAACTTTGGTCTCATCTCAGAACACAGCGCAAAAAAAGGGTTGAATGTATTTAATACATAACATAACATTACACCTGTAATCCGCGAAGGGTTAGGCAAGAGTATTCGTACACCTAAATTTCGCCAATTATGTTTAAGTCTATAACAATTTGCCCGACCGGGGAATCGAACCCAGTACCTCATGGCTCAGCATTCGCGATAGCAAAACACTAGACCAACGAACGAAGAGGCGAGGGGTTTAATACCTAGCACTAATAATATCTGCTAAGCTGCGAAGCAACTCAAGCGCAGACTAAATTTATTCCAATACGCCATACCTACCACCCTATTCAAAACTGGTGCAAAGCTTTTCTGATCAGCGTATATTAAAGTCTGTAGGCAGCTTTCGTATTTCGCGAAGCAATGATCGCACATTAAGCCTGGATTTACTGTCAGACTAAACCTTCATTTTATCGGAGCTCGATACCAAGATTATCTGCTCTCGCGTTTCTTCTAAAAAAGAACTAGCCCCTTGGGTCATTAGTAGGTATGTACGTACGTATCTAACAAAATGGCCACTTTTTCGGTCCACTACTTCGTAATCGAAGTGCAAAAACGAATAAAGCCTTGTTGTACGTTTAGGTTTTTTTTTGTGAACTTCAAGTATTTTTATATCTTGTACGTGGTCTTAACGCTTTGCGATAATGGATCGACATTATTTTTATTTTGAGCATTAGCAAATCCATAAATCTTTTATGTTAGTATAGCAAAGGAGACTACATGGGTTATGCAGGTCGGATATAGGCAGTCGTTCCATGTAAAATATTGGTATTCAGCTGCACTAGTTTAGATAGGTAGCCGACGCCAACAAAGTTTGGATAAGGCCAAGCAAATGGCGAGGAACAAAGAAGTATATAGTTATATTAAAAGATATCTATGAAAAGTCATAAAATCCAACCGGTTACCATTTCTTCACTATTTCAGGTCAATAAGGGCGCTTGTACATACATCCTCATATCACGTTTGAACCGTACCTCCATACGAATGTACTTATTGTTTCATATAGATGTTCGCGAGAAGGCCGGGAACCGATAACAAAACTCCGTGGCTTGTTCCGACTTTACAGTAACACGCAGAAACTAAACGCGAGTACGAAATAGATTGTATCAGTTTTCGTCGTAGATAAAATGTATTCTATGTCCTAACCCAGCGTCGGAGCTCGTGGATAAATAATAAAAGTCGCTCGGGTCGATCTTCTGGTTAAACCACGCTGGCCTAAGTTGGTCCATAAATGGGTGACCACGCATTACATACCGAGTATCCTGTGCCTCGGAAACCACGTTAAGCCGTTGGTCCCGGCTGCCATTTCTAGATCATTGACAGGTAGTCAGTGGCCCGAAAGTCTGACAACCAGTCTAACCAACTGGTATATCCCAACACTAACTGGGTTGTGGAGGTCAGATAGGCACCCGCTCCATGTATAATACTGGTATACAGTTGCATCCGGTAAGACAGGAAGCCGACTCCAACATAGTCAGAATAGGGTTAAGGAGATGATGGTATCATTACTTTATGCCGAAAATACTAATGCTATGACTTTCACTGTAATCGAGTGCAATTAGACAAAAAATACTCAAGAGGTGGAACGTAGTTTATAATGGTCGGATTTTCATGAGGCTTTTTTGTAGGGCTCCTAGAGGTGTGAAGAATATCCTATAATAGACACAAAAGAATGTTTAGTTTTTCAAACATCTCTTCAACTTTTGTTCGTGTTATAAACAAAAAAAAAAATGAAGTTGTCGAAGCCCTACAATATAACTTTTGGCATTTCACAAAGTTTGCTTCACCTAAATGCCAAGAGGTACTGCAAAAAGTTTGTATTCAGAATTCTAAACAATGCTTTCGTATTGTTTACGGTATAATGAACAAAAGGAGAATCTGTAGAGCTTCCTAAAATTACAAGTTATGTTGGTACTAGTAGTTAAGCTAACTTTTACATGTAGGTACTGCCCTGTTGGTCTCGTGATGAGAGTACTGACCGTTGGATTCTGTGTTCGATTTCCGGACAGTGTAATAGTGTCTTTCCGTTAGAAATTGCTCAGTAGTAACCCGGAATTTGGAAGTTTGGGGGTATAATACCCCCTTGTGCCTCTGAAAGCACTTTAAGCTGTTGATCTTGCGCCTGATCTCGCTCTGAGCGCGTTTGATTACCGTTCTATTAGACTAGGTACGAGAATGAAGGAAGAGAGAGTGCACCTCTGTTTGCGAACACACTTGTGTACTTTCATAACTCCTGCGTACTTGGCTAATCTCCGTTGAAATTGGCCATCGTTGCCGAAATGCAGTCGGGAGGATATTATATGATTCAACTATCTGTTGCCCGCGACCTCGGCCTCGCGACCACGACCCCGCGTGAGTTTATTATGAAAATATTCCTTTCCTATTTGTTTGCAATAACATTAAGTATAAATTTTTTCGCAAGGAACCCTAATCATTTTTCGAAAATAAATGTAGCCTTAGTTACTGCTTGTAACACCAGTTATCCGTCAGTAAAAGTCCCGTCAAAATGATGTCCATCCGTTTGAAAGATTAGCCGGAACAAACAAACAGATATACATAGATAGACAGACACACCGAGAGACAGACAGACAGACAAAATAAAAACAGACAAAAACAGATAAAAACAGACAGATAAAAAAAAAAATGTTATAATTACCGTATATACGAGTACTTTCATATGCATTCAGTTAAAGCTGTTATTTTAAAATTACAGACAGACACTTCAATTTTATTTATTTGTATAGATTGTATAGATATAGATGAATTTCTGTAAGAATAGGCGAAGACTAAAAAAATGTATGAACTGTGTGCAAGATGAGATGGCTAGTCTGTGCTAATATTGGCTACCATGTTGCTTGTAGGTAAGTACAATATGCATTGACACCACTTTCAGCCACTTACAGAAAATGCCAGGTCCTCGCAACACCACATTATTATGATGGCTATATAAGAGTGGACCTGCCATTCGCGGCTCACACCCACTACTCGATCCCTGTTAGATTGGATTTGGAGTGGCTAGCTGTGAAAATATAGGGCTCCAAAACTTGGCAACCTCTTGGTGCGCCATGTCCATGTAATCTGTTTGCAATAACGTAGGATAAACAATTATGACTATTGAAAAATAAAAAATGAGGAAAGTTCAAGTGTTAAACGTGTAAGTGCAGTGTGTGTTAAGTTATTGCACATCTAAACCGCGTGCAAGAATTGTCATTGTCAATATTTCATAGCATTCAATTCCCTTAGAAGACAGCGACAGATCAGATGGGAGATGTAAATTGTGCAGGAACAGATATCAAACCCCTCCGCACTTCATCAATGCAGCAGAACACCTCCCTCCAGGCAAGGAGCTGCAGTGGCCAATCTGTAAATCTCTTAACTGTTTGCGGGCCCAGGTTGGCCGCTATAGAAATAATCTGGCCAAATAGGATATCATCGACCCTTCCCAAGTACAATGCCAGTGTGGAGCCCCTCTGCAGGATATGCCCCACCTCCTCTCTTGCCCATCCTGCACAGCCACCTGCACCTTTCAGGATTTAAACGAAGCCAACGAACGATTGGGTATTATTTGAGTTCATCGAAACGCAAAGATATGATGAAGAATATGGAGAAGAATTATAACACTGACAGCAATCAGTTTTTTATGTGAAATTCGCCCAAAATATTACGAAAAGAATGTTACCGTCCTTTTTTGCCTACATTTTAGAGCCTTGTAGGACACCTGTCCCTACATCAACCTTCAAACACACTAGTACCTAGGGTTACCATCCGCTCTGATTTGCTCGGCCTTGTCATTTGTCCGATCACTTTAAGATTTTTATTTTTAAAATAGAAAAGCTAAAGCTCATAGTGAACATTGATTGCAAAATTCCGGCACATACAAGTGAAGTTAAATAACAGCTTTTAAAAAGGAGTAAAAAGTACAATTACTTAATTTTTTTTGTAAATGTCCGACTTATTCTATAGACTTTTCAAATTATGAAAATAAGGGCGACTCTACCGGGGCCGCAATATACGCGGTTCAGTGTTCGAGTCGTAAATGTATCATGGGACTTACATAATGCTTTCACTCTCCCTTTTCTGATTATTATGCTGTAAAATATGATGTTACATGACATGAAATCGGGATAGATGTCTTTTTTAACATTCAATAAATGATTGATTGATATTTCTTTATAAATGGGAATTAAAAGGATCAAATTGAAACCGATAAATTCAGTGAAAGATTACGGACTACCTTTTGCCCTTGGCATCGTTCATGTCGTATTTGGAAACTAATCCACGGGAACGTACTTCTGGGATAAGAAATATCCTACGTTCATGTGCCTGAAATCCGTTCAGAAGTTTACAGGTAACAGACAAACAGAGACTGGATTATGAAATGAAATGGTTAAAAATTAAAAAGAAAAAACAAATTAAAGATTATGAAAAAAATGTAAGTGACAACTTTCGTTATTGAAAATTACTAATTATCAATTATATAATTATTTTTTATATATATATTTTTTTGAACTACACCCAGCACCTCAATTGCGTAACACAGACACTTTCCCGTCGCATTCTGAAGGATTTTGAAGTTTATAATAATAAAATGCATCATAAGTTAAAGAAAAACTGTTGAATTTCAAAATAAATAAATAGCATTGAGAATGCAAGTGTGTTACTTTCATCACCCGGCTGGGCAGTATTATATCAACCAATAGCGAAAATTGTCAACTACATTTTTTTATTCAAAAAAACATTTCACCGTTCTCTTCAAATTGAAATGGAACAAACATTTTCCAACGTTCAGAAACAGGGTAGATATACTCAATGCAGCCAACAAATCCTCTCCATCCATTTATCCATTACCATAGCACATCCCAGGCTGACGTAAAGCCAATAATTCTTTATTCTATTTACTCCACATATACCTGCAGCGTACGCTATAAAGCTTTTATATAAATCATATTTACGGGGCAACATCGGATGATCAGTCACTTAATTTTGATTTACTCAATTTCCCCTTGTCAATTTGTGCTGTATGGTTTTATGAACATGGGTTACTTGCCAATGTTTTGTAGTTCTGTAACGGAAGTTCACTATGAAATCTATTTATCTAATACAGAAGAGGCCGGAGTAAAAAAATCATGTGCATTCTTGCATTCGAAATTTTGTTTCCAAAAAAGTAAGCAAATATTGAGTCTTACTGAAAATAACTTAAACGGTGGGTTGCCCATACTCGTGTATGGGCTTTTTCCTACGTAAAAATATCGAAAGGTTAATCTAAAATAAGTACTCGTAGCTCTATTGTTCTGTCGTGGGCGAATGGCTTAAAAGTTTAATCTCGACCCTAAATATAGAGCCCACTACAAAGTTATGGTTCCCTAAACTTTTCCATGTATAATTTCGGAAATGAAATTATGATCCCACATAATAACTTAAATAGTTAGTATATACATTATAATAATTAAAATGACTAAAATAAACTAACAACAAACTATAAAAGGGCATCAAAAAACTCCTCCTCAACGCTGTCAGCTGGTAATGTGCCCAAGAGACTGGCGGCGTTGCCACGTTGTATGGCAACACTTAGCCTCTGGCTAAGGTAAAAGCCAGCCCTTGGGTCACGGGAAGCGTCAACTAGACTTTTGAAAATTTCCTTAAAAAGGCTGTGAGCACTCGGACCCATGGCCACAGAGTTTCAACCCCAAACGGCTCGAAAATATAGTTTTCACAAAGGTTATACTATATTTACGCCACTTGAGGTTCTCCGCAGCCGCAGCGGCAGCGCCAGCACAGCACGATGAGCTTGGAAGATGTGATGGCGCAAGAGTATCGACACAAGTTGCGTTCCACACTAAAGGCCTACCCATCTTCCAAGGAAACAAAGACATGCCTTCCGGTCTTTTGCTATCGTCGCGTGCCAAGCCATTGGGCTCTCTGATAGCTGGAACGCCGACGGTAACAAGAGCTCGTCGGATGATGTCGTTTATGTTCGCGTGCCGCGCAAAACGGTCCGCACTTCGGCTGCATGACAGGCCGTGGTGTCCGAGGCTGTTGACAGCTTCACCACAGTAACAGCGAAGAGGAGAGCAGCAGGCGGCTCCAAGACGTTAAGAAGCAGCGAGGCGGAAGGTCGTGTCGTCGAACAAAGTGCCTATGCTCGACGACGGCTGTGCGTGAAGCCAAAGACCCGACTCCCACTCACCCACAGTCAGCAGGCGCGCACGCTCAGCAGTAGTAGCAGACGCGTTGAGTTAATTGAGCTGAACTACTCGGCTCGTCCCACCGTCTCTGAGAAAATGGATTGTCGGGTTCTTCAATATTCGGGCAAGCGAGTTTCCAAGCATCGATAGCCTCGGAGAAGCACGGCACATCAAAATCAATCAGTGTGGAAGCCAGGATATTCCTGATTAATTTCTCAGTACCGTGGACTGAGGATATGAAAGCCGGTAAACTCATACTAGAAATTTGAGTCCTCAGATACGAATAGAAAGACTTGCTTGTGCCCAAGCTCGGTCGTCCAAAGCCACATTTAAAATGGATGATAAAGTGTCTCTGATAATTTTATCAATTTTTTCCAAAAGATGTGAAATATTCTTTTGTAGCGAAATCACTATAGTGATACTGAAAAAATCGTTTGAAATATTACTATCATTTGCTCATTTTAACTCATCATTGGCCTTTTATTTCAACAATATTTTTAACCGACTTCAAAAAAAGGAGGAGGTTCTTATTCGGTTGTATTTTTTGTGTTTGTTACCTCATATCTTCGTCATATAAGAACCGATTTGAAAAAGTCTTTTATCTGAATGGATACACTTCCCGATTGGTCCCATAGAAATTTCATCAAAAGCGGTTCAGCAGTTTGGTTTTTAAATCAAAATAGCTGGAAAAACTATGTCATCCAAGTAAAAGAAATTGCGAAATTGATACTTGACAAGGCTTTGTGTGTGATGCGATAACTAAAAATGGTAAAATAAAAACGTTATTGCAAAAAAAATACCGACTTCCAAAAAAAACACTTATAAAAGTGGAAAAAAACTTTACTTTCGGAAGTCGGTGCCAAAAAAGTCAATAAAACAAACAATAGTCACCGACTTCCGAAAGTAAAGTTATTCTCCACTTTTTTAAGTGTTTTTTTGGAAGTCGGCTATTTTTGTTATTAACAAAATAATAATGTAAAAAAAAGTTTCTATTTAAATCAGTCACAGAACTAATGACATTCAGTTCATTTTTATGATGACACAAATATAAAAACGGACCAACAGCTTTTGAAAGGAGGTTTTTACTAACTCTATAATATTAAATTTTGGTATAACAGAGGTCCTTGAACATGACTAATGTAAGACAAGCTGTCACTTCGGAGGTCGTCGGTGAAAGCGATTTATTTGCCGAGGGACCTCAACTTTGAAGGAACATGAGCATGGAAATTAATTAGGCCATGTATTTTAACATTGGGGAATGCCAACGTCTTATTAAAACATTTTCCGACAAAACCAAACCATTTTCAGATTCCTTTATGTCTTCCCAATTATATGAGAGAAAACGAAGTAAATGATAGCGCGACGACTGACAACGGGATAATGGAAGAAAAAAAAAACAAACTGCGCCGACCCCAAGTAATATAAGCAACGGCAGGAAAACGACGCATATTACCAAAAAGAGTTACAAGTTATGGGTACTCAAAATACACCGACTGTTCGCTCGATTTGAATAAGTCCCATGTATTGCCTATTGCCCTCAATAAGGCACAAATCCAGACCTCGATTAACAATAACGTGCATTACAATGACATAATCATTTTAATTTGCAAAGCATTGGAACACATTCGTCTTAAAGTCAGTTGAGGTTCCTAATCCATCACAACATCAATACATTCACTTTGGACCCTATCAGAAAACCAGCACTGTGACTTTTCCTTTTAAATTTTAATGTGAAATGGACCAATTTAATTAGTCTTATTTTTATTTTTTCTTATGTTTTCTATATAATTTTGTTGAATTGTTAATTTTACCATTTTGTTTTGTCCTGTGTGAGACGAATAAATACTTTTTATTTTTGTCTCTTTCGTTACATACATAAGCAGATATAGATATCATTGTTACTAATAGATTTGTCTGCATTGAATTAACCAACATGTTATGCTGTGTTGTCCCTAGAACAGTGTACTATCGTAAAGTGCGCGCTGGCAGACTATTTTCCACACGTACCTGCTAGTCTAACACTGGATTACGCTCACCTGTTCGCAGAATAATAGATGCCTACAATGGGACTTTTGAGCATTTTTACATTTTTGCATGCTCTCCTAGTAAGTTCAAAGGTCTTATACTCAATAAGCTCTATTGATTGATATGTAAAAATACAGATAAACATGATAGTTAGGTAAGTAAGTTTAGTTTTTAATATTATTATGTATTATTTACCCTAGCGTTTAATTAATCGTCTACTATATTCCACAGTTAAATGTGAACAGTGCAGTGGGCTACAATATTGTTCAAATGTTATGTGTATCTCTTTTTTATACTATATATTGTAGCTGTTTGCTGTTCCTTTTGAATAAAAAAGAAAAAGAAAACCAAAACTTTACAATGTATTTTTAATACAAATACATTTATGTTTTGAGTTAGAGTTTCAGTGCAGGTTTCTACATTCATTACTTAAATGTTGACGTTATGATGTATATGGATATAGTACAATAGGCATAATAGCTAAGTAATTAGTGCTAACCAAGCTGCGGCCTGATTACTAATAATTACTGCCTGTCATCCGCCTTATCAAGCAGATGGATACATCTGTTAATATTATCTAATGTGTGTTGATATCTACATATTATTATTACATATCAGAAATTAGTAACAGGAGGATTCTAAACTCTTATACGTTTCCACCAAAATACACAAATAAATAATTTCTTAAACAAAAATTACAATCTCAGTATTCGTATCTAAACTAGGTAATCATAAATCGTTTAAAAAGACATCCCAGCCCAGGTGCTAAGCATAAACTATGCCCCTGTGTATAAGCTCCTAAGAAATTAATGAGAATTAATTTGCGCGAGTATTGAGTCCCCCTTGGGGTTGCGAATAGGCACAAACTTCGCTTCCAACCCATTTTCAACCCTATTGTATGTCGTTATACCGAGGAAAACGTAACTGTTAATCAAAACACGCTTTTCATTGTTCTCTCGTCATTTGTTTGTGAATGCTGTTACGAGAAACACCATATTTCTGACGGAGGGAGAATACGGACCACGATTTTATGAGACTGTTTTTAGTACGTTGTTAAATTGATGTTGCTTGATTTTGAAGATAAAATCTTCATTGCTGAGGATGGACCTTTGGGCCTTTGGACCTTTCCACGAACTTAGCCGAAGTAGAAACTTCAAACAACCACAAACCACTTCGTTTAAACATGAAACATCGAAAATCAACAAGCGATAACCGCAAACGAATAACAACGGTGTAAAATTTTACGAAATACACCGAAAATCAATAGAGGTGATGTTTAACGAGTTCGTCGTCTATATTGACTTAGGTTTTAATTGAATAAGCATTAGTGATCGAGCATGGCCGTGGTCGAGGTAACGCAATAACCGGGGCTCGTTGCGATGCAAATTTTGAACCGAAGCGTTGGATCTAACACCTCTCTCGTTTCGTTGTAATTACTAAAAGGTTTTTAGGTGAAAGTGATAACCTTTGGCTGTATGGTTTGGTTGTAATTTGGGATAATATAGAGTGGGTGTACTCAAAGTCCCTCTGTTCCCCCTCTGCCTTAACTTTCGTGGATACAGGCGTGATGTTATGTTAGGGATGTAATGTTATTTATAATCCCAGAGTAAAGTTGCACTAATAATAACAGCTGCAATTTACCCAAACACACTTTTGTAAGTGTAATGTAGAACAGAAAGGCGAATGAATAAAATTGCAACGTATAGAGAAAAGTACCTACTATTAAAGTTGATTGAACTTCGAAAACTGGCAAATGAAACAGAAACTTCGTGAAATAGTAACTCTGCAGTATAACAATGGTGATGAAACAAAAAACAAAATAAAAGTATAAGGACTTCGTCGAAACTTTCAGAATGTTCATTGTTGTTATTTGTAGTCAACTATGCTGTCTGAAAAAAGTAATCATTCTTATAGGTTGTTTTATTTGAAGATGCGAGAAGATGAGCGTTTGTTTTAGTTTTGATAAACTTGCTGAAGAAGAAAAGATTAATAGGATTGACCTTTCCACACATTGCAGGTACAAACATACATAAACCGTACCATCACATATGTATACCCAGCATTATTTATATTCTTCCCCAAAATACACCACAACGACCGAACGCCCGCGGCAAAAAATGCTTACATCACAAACGCAAACCCTAAAAGGGTGTATGAGGTCAAATTGTATATTTTTATGTGACATTTTGTGTATACTAGTTTTCACGTTAAGCCTTTTCGTGATATAAAACGGAGCACATCCAAACGAGCATTCAATTACGTAAATTGAGTAGATGGAACTTGCTTGAATATTGGTCTTTTCACTCCGGACGCAAAGTAATAGGTGAGCGCAAAAGAGCTTGCGAATAAAAAGTAGATGTTGTGGACGTATTCTCACAATTCTTATGTGTCCTACTTTCTAGCTTCTTTGTTGGACATCTTTGTGATATAAGGATATAGAAAAAACTTCAATGAACAACCTGACTACCGTAACTTCATTAAAGCTAGTTAGTAAGACAACATAAGATACCAGTAACAGTAATGTTACTCTAACCAACAACACACAGGTACCTTCTCGCTCTCAAATAGCTAGATGTAAAAAAGGGGCTAACCTGAATTCCATGCAATTATTTCACCAGAATATTCAAGGCTTCTCTTCAAAGCAATAAGAAATTTAATTGTTTTTAGGAAAAAAAAACAAAGTTTGAAATTGTTTGTTTCACTGAACATTAGTTAAAAGACTTTGAAATTCTTATTAATTACGCAAATTACAGTGAGGGCAGTTGCTATAACCGGAAATTTAAGATGCCCCCCACGCATCTTCATTCAATCTTAGTTAAACATTGTATTAAATTTAAGTCTCGTAATGATATTGTTGATTTATCGGTTGAGCATAATATTGAACTGTCTTCTGTTGAGCTAGATAAGCATGTAATAAATAGTGTGCGTTTACAGACCCCCAAATTATCAGAACTACTCTTTATTTGAGTCAGTAATGGAGGATGCTTTAGCCAAACTTGCAACTGGTAATAAATCGCTAGTTATTTGTGGTGACTTTAATATTAATATTTTAGAGAAAAATTCAAGTAGCAGTACATTTTTACACCTTTTTAAATTATTTAATTTGTTAAACGTATTTTCGAAAGCAACCCGAATTACTAAAAATGCTGCTACATGTATTGATAATGTTTTTTATTGTTGCGACTACTTAGATAAATCCATTGTAAATTACCTTCCTTCTAATCACAGTGGTCAAACCGTTGTTTTTGAGTCCTACACACCATTACAAAAAATCCAGATAAAATCTAGACAAAGAACACCCAGCAATTTGAATAATTTTAATATTAACTTAATTAGTAATTTAGCCATTTCGGGATATATCATGGAAAATGTAAATAAATTTTACGTGGAATTCTTTTCATTAGTTTACATAGAGTTCAATAATACAATAAAAATGAAAACTAAATCTATTTGCCCAAAATTTTTGTTCACATACTGGGCAGCTAAGGGAACTAGAAAATCTAGGGAGCGATTGTTTGATCTGTACGGCCTTACACCTTACATCAACTCAGAAACTTTTAATTGCTAATTGCTGTATCAACTGCTTAACCACATTAACACCAATAAAATCTTACATAAAAACAGTATGGTTTCACCAAAGGACGTTGTACGACTGACACCACCTGATGTGTCACCTTATTAAAACACATATTCACTGCGTGGGAAAAGGCACAAGATGCCCTTGGAATCTTCTGGGACCTCTCGAAAGCATTTGATTGCGTGTGCCACGAAACTCTACTCTTTAAAGATGAGCATTACGGTTTAGGGAAACTTGCACTCAGTTTAGTGAAATCGTATTTAAACGATAGACATCAGCAAGTACAAATAGATGGCGTCAATTCAATGGTTTTAAAAGTAAGGATGGGTGTACTACGAGGCTCGATATTAGGTCCTTTCCTCTTTTTAGTCTATATTAATGATCTACCGCATTATTTAAAAACCAACCACAACTGGTGTTGTTTGCTGACGATACTTCTTTAATATTTAAGACTAGCGGCCCGTCCCGGCTTCGCACGGGTATTTAACAAAAATGGGACGGGATAGGACGGGATAGGACGGGATAGGACGGGATGGGACGGGATAGAACGGGATAGAACGGGATAGAACGGGATAGAACGGGATAGAACGGGATGGGACAGGATAGGGCAGGATAGGATATAATAGATTTTTTTTTTCAAATATGGGTTATACACAACAGTTGCTATAAATAGCAGATTTCAGCCATATTTTAACATTCAAACATGCAAACGTTTACATTATTTTTAACACATTTACTCGTAAAGGGTCTCTTATTTCACCAATTTCAATATCGTTATTGTAATGTAAAACGCACGAGTTTCTTTTTAATAAGGTACGCACGGTTTATCAAGATGCTCCGTCTAAAACGATCGGTACTTTTTAAATCTTAGCAAAGAGTTTTTATGTCAGAAAAGTGGTCAACATTTAATGAATAAAATTAAATTTGGGAGATACAATATAATATACATATAAACGTTTAATTAATTATTTAATTTTATTAATTTTGACAATAAATTACAACCATTTATCTGTAACAAAAACACAAAAATATTAATTTACTTTATTAGTAGTAATACTGGCTGTATTTGTGCCTTTGCCGAGTTTTAAAGTCCGAGTTTTATTTATTTCCTCGCAAATGTGTTATAAAACGCCGTGTGACACACGTGCGCTTTGATAATTACAGCCTCTGCTTTCTTGTAGCAATAGCAATATCGCCTCGGCTGTAATTTTCAACTTACCGCACTTATATCATAATGTACTATTATGACACATGTACTTAAATTTTAGGTAAAAGGGGTCGTTTTCGACCCACGGACAATTGATTTTATCTTTTTACTCTGGATGCTCTTACTCGCACGTCTTTCCACATCGTTCTCACATATATGTATAATCTAGACATGAAAGAGTGTCCATGAAGTTTCTTGCCCATTCTTCTCCATAGGATCTACGCTTTCGAATAGGCATAGGTATATGGAAACAACTTGTCTCTCTCAACTCAAAAATCTCTAGCCTACTATGATGCACCATTAGGCGTTATATATGTAAGTGCACACCTCATTTTTTTACGCTAATGTTTTAAAAGTGTATGTGCCTGTTGTAGTCTGCTGTTTTAAAGAAAAGTCCAACCATAAAAGATCCAAAGAAGCAAGAATAAATTAATGCCAACATCACATTGAAGAAAATTCGTTGTTAGTCGTGCTTGTGCATGTACGAGGATCTATTGGCCCGAGGGCAAAAGTCGAAAACAAAGCCGTCATCTTGTCGTCATCAAACAATTTGACAAATTTTTACCAGGAACGCCCCGCTGTCAATGTTATTTGAGCGTCTAAAGACTTATAAAACTGTATTTATTTTATTCAATCGCTCCCCAAGTCATCATTCGGAAATAGTAAAACAAAGTGCTATAAATCAAAATGGGATTCCATTACGAGAATTGAATTTACGTTGATGGAACCCATGGGCAGACATTATCTCTTGCTTTATATTTATTTATTTGATCCCCCCTAGATTGAGTTTGGAGGTGCTTTACTTTTTTACTTTTTAATAGTAAGCAGTTATAGTTTAGTGGTGTGACCGTTAGACTGCCAACTCATAGGTCTCGAGTTAGAACCCAGGACACGCACCTCCGATTTTTCGAAATCATGTGCGTATTGTATAATTATCAGTTGTTTCGGTGACGGCCAGCATGCCTGCGAGATATTCCTCGACGGCATGTAAAGCTAAGTCAGAGGCCCATGGGCGGCATGAAAAACTCTGACACCAGGTTAGGCACTAACCACATGATAAAGAAAGAAAGAAGACTTTGAGTATTTATTAAATCACTACTGGTCTCAAAATGGTGAAAAAAAAACATCGTGAGGAAACTGCCATGACCAAGAACCAAAAATTCGTAGTAAGTCCGTGTAGTGGATCACGACCCGTGATTTAGTCTTTATTCTTGTTGAGGAGCCCAGGGCTAAATAATAACAGCCGCACGGGCCGATCTTCAAGCCGCGATTGCCAATGTCGGTCTGTGGATGGGTGACCATCATTACATACGGAGTTTCCTCCGTGCCTCGGAAAGCACGTTAAGCCGTTGGTCCTGAAGATCTTTGACAGTCGTTACAAGTAGTCAGTGGCCCGAAAGTCAATCAAACAGGCAGTCGCTCCATGTAAAATACTGGTATTCTGCCGAATCCGGTAAGACTGGAAGCCCACCTCAATAAATTTGGCAAAAGGCTAGGCAGATGGATGACTCTTGTTAATTTCAAATTCACAACAAAATGAAAATTCTGAAAGGAATAATCTCCTGTTAAAAACAAGCGCAACTAGACTGAGCTACTTTCAAATAATTGTAAATACTGAAATATTTGAATAAAACCCTCTTGAAAATTTTATTCTCCTTGAATAGTACTTTTTTCGATGAACTATATGAGAATTTATAAGTGCTCTTATGAAACTATTTCAGTGTATTGATTTCTATTTTATTTGTATGTCATACTTACATTATGCTATTGACTCTTTATGTACGAGTAATATTTTTCACAGTTCAGACGAGTATTATATTTTTTAACCTGTCTCATTGGTCTAGTACGCTACTGCTGGGCATGATATCTTGGGTACGATTGCACATGAGGGTGGGTAGTGTTATTGAATTTGACTATTTATACGATATTTACAGAAGTAGTCCACGGCATGTAAAGCCAAGCCAGAGGCCCATGGGCGGCATAAAAACTGAGACATCAGGTTAGGCACTAACCGCACGAAAAAGAAGAAGTAGTAGCCCGGAATCTAGATTTGTGACCGATTGATGGCAATAGGCTCGTCCCTATTACATGGAACTTAATTATAACTTAAAGATTAAATGTTGTACTACAAGTACACCATTGCTCAACCCTTTGGAGAATCCAGACAAATATGTTCTAATACGTTTCAGCTAAGCTTTTATCTTTGAGTTTTTTGCTATTTTGAGTCTGCACAAACCGCTGTGACCTCAACCGCCCAATAACTGGGTTATACCGATAGGCTAAGAATAAATAGCTGACGGTTCGGTATCACAGCTTTAATTAAATAACACTTTATATTCGGTGGCTTAAGATTTATAACAGAGGCCCTAGCACGAGCGCGCGGTGGAAATGTAACGTAAATACGTCAAATTATGTTATGGCTGATATTGATTGTGCTTGATAAACTGTAGAATAATTGGATTTATTTTCGATTCAAAAATCGACGTATTTACAATACGCTTATACTGTGCGATCGTGCTAGGGTCGTAAATACCCGAGTATTTATAGATGACGCTGGTAATCGTACACTTATGAAATGTCTTGTAAGTGTGCAATCATCATTACCATCTGAAAAGTTTTTTTCCAGATTACACTATTGGTGTATGGCTTCCTGTCCAACCAGACGCGGGTGAATTCCAGTATTTTTTGATCGACTACCTAACTGACGTCCACAACTCAATTACTGGGTAACACGACAGTCCTTGGTGCTTCTGTCTACCTGCAACGACTGTCAAAAACCGACAAATGACGATGATAAATAAGTGCGTACTAATAATTACAATTTAAACCTTACATAAATGACTTAAAAAATACATACTTTTGTTCACGATTTATACAACTGTAATGGAACAGTGAAAGAATAATGTTGCAATAAAAAAGCGGTTTATTTTTTAAATCCGTTGAAAACGTTTTCCGAATGATGATGGATGACAATAATTATGTCATTTACGGAATAATTCTTCCACAATTTTACGATAAAGCTGTGAGAAAAATTGAGTGTTTTGTGTCTGTAACAGTATTATCAATGGTAGCGGAGAATACTATCGTAACTATAACTTTAATTTCTTGGCACTTGGGACCTAACAACGACCTTAGAATCGAAAACCATTAGATCTTGACCCAAAAATAATCCAATAACAAAAATTAAAAAAGTCGAACAAACATTTCGTTTTCTCGTCATCAAAAACTTTTCCCATCTACAGTAAGTAGTCTATGCCATTTGCCGATTGCCCGATGTTGCCCCAAATCGCATTACTTTCGTTGTTTACAAAGCCAATAAAAATTAAAAATTCATTACAAAATGTTACCTTGGAACTTTTCTTACTAAAGGTTAAGTTATATTGTGAAGGGTACACGTCATTCGCTTATTAAACATTTTCGTAATTATAGTTGAGAACTTAAACTTTTGCTCTCGGATTAAAATGGGAAAATTACCCGACTACTTGTAGTTGACTGTAAAGTTGAATTAAGGCGGGGCGAGACGAGTATAACTCGTTATTTGTGTCGTTCAAACTATAGTCAGTTTTGAATAAAGATAAACTATAGTGAATTGCTTTTTGAACTTGAATTTTTGGACTCAATGCAACCTCATTTCGGCAACTCATTTCCAACGGTGTTAGACGCTTCAGTCTTCACTTTATTGTCACGGTCAGAAATTATGTAGGCGGGGTAGTACACGGTGAATTCTGAAACAGGTTGATGCTTATGCAGGACAACTGTTACGGACCAATCCGTTGATAGAATCTAACTCCGTTTCTGGAGGTCTACTCTCTAAGCACGAAACCCGTAGTTTCGGCCGAAGATACGGGCGTTTGCTACTCCGTATCACTTACGGACATACGAATAGTGAGAGACCTGAACTAAAATCGAATGACAACACGATTGGACAGTTGTCCCTACTCCTGATGTATTTTCAAAACTCGTGAATCCAAAAATAATAGGGCGTAGGGTTCATTTCGAAGTTTCGATCTACTTTCGTACGGGCGCGTATCTTCGTTGACGGACTTAGAGAGTAGACCCCCTGGTTCATTTAAAGTTTCACACTTAATTGATTGTATGGTTAATAGATCGGAAGCTAAAAGCTTTAAATAAATACTGTCCAAGCCATGGTATATGAGCACAAGTTAATCCTTTCAACTAAATATGTACATATGAATCTACAGTATTTGCGCAGTACATCTACAGTATTTATAGTATGGGCGAATATGTTTGATTAACATCATCATTAAATTGCAATACCATCCTTTTATAACCGGAATTAATAATTGAAAACAACGTCACACACAGCATTTTACATATTATTTTGCTTGCCAACATCATTATTTCCACGAAATATTAATTATTGAAATGCATCATAAAAACTTTGTTGAAAGCTGCTTCGTAATATTTCATACCTACGTTCTCCAATTCGAAGTTATTAATTGAATTTTCTGTGAAGGATCGCAACCGATGCTTTATAATTATGAAATAAATGAATCCTTTGTACTGACCAGAGACCTTAGCACAAACGCGCGACGGAAAAACGGCGACTGAAAAATCTCTTTATCACGCTGAAACTATTCAAGAAAAACTCAGAACGCAAGCCCAGTTCTTTTAATTTCTAGGGCTGTAAGCAAGCACAAATAAAATATCGACCAAAATGCTGTAGAATAGTTGTATTTTATGCAGATTTTTGTATCGAAAATAAAATTATCCCATAGCATTTTGGTTAGATTATTTGCAACTAGCAAATAAATTAATATTACATTAAAGTACAAAAATTATCTTATGAATAACTATTTAAACGAGTGTTTTCAATTAATTTTGGTTTCAATTTTACAGACGCGCATTCGTGCTAGGGCCACAGTAGAGCTTTGTTAGGTTGAACAAAGGGGCCCTTAAATATGTTTCGTGATTCAATAGCATGGTGTTAATGAATATTTGTTCCGATATACGCACAGAAGGTGCGACCCTAATATTTATTCAGTTAATTTGTAGAGCCATTATTCAATTGTTTTTTGTACACCCTTTAAACGTTCAGTGAACATGGATTGTGGCTGTTGCCTTAATGGATTTTTTATTTTACTTACAATACCTACCATTTTTTTCACTAAATACAATAAAATTCGTATTTTATTTTTAATGCAAAATGTTTGAGGATTTATTATAAAATTACAGCAATATCAGATTTTTTTTAACTGACTTGGTTACTAACACACCGAAACGGGATATTTAACCTACCGTTGTTTGTGTCTGCATCACCCAAAGGTTGACTGGTAGAAAATGTCTATGGCATTAAGTCCGCCTCTGTACATTGTGCTTGAAGTGTTAAATAAATTAATGTTTACTATTTGTTTTGAGTTCTCGATATTTTGGCGCTGTTGTTTTAGTAAATTTGGTAAATAAACCGTTTTCAGTGATAATGCTAATAATATCAGATATTGGTAAATTAATTATTTTACTGTTCTCAGAATAGTAGATTTAACTGTTTCTAGTACCAGTGCAAAAATATAGATCGTGTAACATTTCTTCATAACTTTGCTATTTTAAATAAAATGTTTTAGGGTGTTACCTGATCGACGGAAACTGTCCGGCTATATTTCATCAGTATCTTCCAAAATGTATTCAGAAGAGGACATGTTGTTGTTGGCCAGTACGATGTTGTTACTCGTTGCTGTATTACGGAAACGCAAACGCAGAAGACTTTGTATCACTTATTTCATCCAAACGTCATTTTATATTTAATAGCAGTTTGGGTGCTTTTCGAATGAGTAACAGTGATATTGAAAATCTTTTAAACACGATGGCCCCTTCTATTGCAAAATTGGATACTAATTACAGACAATCAATTCCACCTAAAATTCGATTACTGATAACACTCCGATTTCTGGCCAGTTCATATCAAAGTTGAGTGCTTACGTTTAAAATTTCGGAACAATGTATTTCTTGTATAGAAACTATCGATCGACGTCGACTAATCCATTCTACTGTTTATCGACAATCGATCGATTGGTGTGGTAACCCTTAATTTAGCTCTGATAATTGTTCTTGCTCATTTTGGAAATCTATATTCTGAATTTTGTTACTCAGATGATGAATATTTGGATGACTAGATCGCATTACCAAGCTTTTCGCAACCATTTCTGTAACAAAGATTCAAATATTATTCCCCGCACGAAAATAGATTGTTACACTATTCATTCAAACCATTAAATGCGAAAACAGCATAATCTATAAAATTTCTCTTCAAAGACCAGCCACCATAATGAAATTGCTTCGAAACCTACACAAGGAAATACACCCCTAAGAACATCACCCATAATACTCAGTGAAGTATTGTCCTGCATCATGTCAAGATAAACGATGAGTCGTAAAACCGGGCCGAGAAGGACAGCCGGCCCGTCGACGGGGGCCTTTATAGCCCCATTATCGTACGTCTATATCGATTTGATACATTCTACCCAGCTTCAGCAATCTGTTGCTTTCTCGTCTCGGTTATTGAGACAGTTACTTGGTATTTTATTATTTGCACTGCGCGGGATGCTGCGGATTTACCCGATACTACGTTCCAATTTCTATTTACTGTCGGTTATTGAATTGTTGTTCGGTTGATTCCTTATTACTTTACTTCAAGACTTTCTTATAACTTTGTAAAATGAGTTGCTACGGGAGTGCTGGGGCGTAGCGTGGCGTAGCATGTTGCGGCTACGGCGTAGCGTTTTACAAAATACATGGTGTTATCGTAACAAATTATAAAAGAATATTTCGATAGAAGTTGCTTTGAAGAGTCCAACTCGCATTAAAGCCAGTTTTTTTTTCTCACTGCCAAGAACTTTTGACTTTTATCAAAATATTTCACGCAGCAAAATATTCTAAATTAGCACAAAGCTATAATCCGACACGAGTAGCATTAGAGTATTGCGTAACAATTTGAAAGGCACTTCTTAATCTCAACAACTTACAAAGCTGAAACGCCGATTCAGAAGCTTCAAACTCAGCACGCATACAAAACTGAAACAAGCGAACAATTTAAAGTGACCTCTGACTTTTTCCTGAAATCGCTGACACAAACAAAAACGTAAAAAAAACAAAATGCAGTGAATTTCAGTGCCGCTATGATTGGTAGGTGTGAGAGAATCATAGACTTAATAAAAACAACCGCACGCGTCTATCTTCATCGGGTTCGGATAGGTACTAGCTGTCATTTGTAAATCTTTGAAAGTTTTTACGGGTTGTCAGAAGCCCGAATATCTGACATTCAATATTTCCCAAGGGTATCGTGTTACCCAGTAACTAGTTACTGTTACTCCAACCTACTTACCCCTAGAAGATTACCCCTAGGAGTACCCCTAGAAGATCAGTTAGGCAATCGATCCATCTAAAATATTTTTGCTCAGCAGCAATCATTTAGACTGGAAGCCGACCCCACTGATCGATGTATATTTCAATGAGTCCTTGTCAGTCCCAAGTCAGTCCAAACAACCATAGAAGTTAAACACCACCACAACAACGTACTAAAACATAAGGATACGTGCACAAAGATGATATTAATTGATCACTCGTGGCCTGACTAGTACACAAAGCTTTCTATTAAGAGTGTTCCAATAATGTGTGTTCCGGACGTGTATGCGTCGATACACCATGTATAGAGAATTGAATTCACCGCAGAAATTGTGTGCCTACCCTGAACTACGAACGTAGCTATACATTTAATTGTAAAGGTAGGTGTATGCTTCAATGATGTAGTTGTCACGACAGTGTAAATTGCTTTACAAAAGTGCGTGCTTTCTTCCAGAATTACTTCATTAGAAGAAGACGCTTTCGATAATATTATTAACATTTCGAAGATTTTTTTAATTTGGCTAAAGAATTGCTGATTTTAAAGTAGCTGTTCAAATTTTTTTTTAGCTTGGACCTTTTGTCAACACTTTCACCACTTGAAAAACGCGTAAAGATCTTGCTTGGTCCAAAAACAATCGAAATATTTGAATTACCAGTTTAAAAATAGTATAACAACACACAGTCTTTTGCCAGTTATATTTAACAGAGGACCAAAAACCCCAATTATTCATAAAACAAGAATTTAATACCATAATTACTATTATTTTCTTGTCAAACCTTAATTTAGTTAAAAGAAATTTCTAAAACACACCTTTTGACATTATAACCAATATCTCGAAACAATTAAATGTTACGTACAATCAAACCCAACAAGCAATTAAGACCATTAATTGAGAAACCTTGATTCTGAATCGGATTTCTATCAATTCAATCTTATAACGAATTTACGTTTTGGGTTTGCCTTTAAATTATGTAGGTACTTATCTAGAGAGCTCTTGATACATTATAATATTTTACCGTATTTTACTGTTCAGTCAGAAGTATACGTTTGTGTTTAAAAATTAAATAAAAATTAAATTGTTTGTGTTAAGAAAAAGTTATCCCAGATCCCTTTGAATACACTAATTAAATCTGCTGAGATGAACACATAAAACAAACAGACATAAGTTTTATCTCGGAGATTTAATAAGATGACAGTAATATTTTATTACAACAAACATGTTAAAAAAACGTTGACGCAGCACGGTGAAGCGGATTTCACGTCGCGTTGGCTTGTATGAAATCCGTTGATGTCTAACACACGAACTGCTTCGCCGCTTCTTCCTGACCGCGCGGACGAGGGACGTCGTGTTATGACGATGATCGTGTGGGCTAATGCTGTAAAAAATTAACTGATACACATTTTGATTCAAATGAAAAAAAAAACTAATGTAAAAGACAACACAGTTAAAACCAAATATCGCAAAATAAAAGGTTTTTACTCTTCTTCTTCTTGGAGAAAACTTTAACAAACATAAAAATGTGGAACTTCCGTCTTCTTTCCCTATGTTGAAAGGACTATTTAAAATCATAGAATAAACGGTGAACCTAACAACTGGACATAAAAGTTTGGACAAACATTTGCCGACAGCTATTTACTCATTTCCATGAAAACCGGTGTCCATGTGCCTCAGTGGTTATGTTTGATACAAAATTTTTAGTAACAATGTTCGTTATTTTGTTTTCCAAACGTCAGCCATTTTTTATCTATACAAATAAATAAAATTGAAGTGACTGTTTGTAATTTCAAAATAACAGCTTTTTACTGAATGTATATGAAAGTGAAAATATATACGGTACTTATGACAAAAAAAAAAACTATTTTTAAAATGTGTTTGTCTGTTTGTTCCTAATCTCTGACACGGCTGGAGCGATTTTGACGGGACTTTTATTGGCATAGGTATAGCTGTTGTTATAACTTAGACTACTTTAATTTTGGAAAGTAGATTAGAGATTCGTGCAAAAAAATTAAAACCAGTGAAATTAAAGTAAAATAATTTAGCAAAATCCGATTCCAGTAGGAAAAGTAATATTTTTAAAATAATTTCACGTGGACAACAGTAGACACTGTTAAGCAAACCGTACATCAGTGGTAACAATTTGATATCGACACCGTCTATATTTCTCTCCAATATATTTTACACGCTTTTGTATAGAATCTGGTTCTTCTAACCTAACAGATAGATGTGTTGCTGGGGAGTTTGTTCCGACACTTCTTCTTCCCAGCTAAAACACTAGGAAGTGGCGAAGGGCGGGCGTTTTGGGGGACTGTCTCTTGTAAACTCGACGTTCGAAAAGTGCTGATTATCAGCCTAATTTAAATAAATGACTTTGCCTTTTTTTCTGATGATACGGCTTGCTTTCGTAGTGCAACTTTTTCCATGGTTTTCATTTGTCGACGGGGATTCGCGTAAAGCGGGGTGTTTTACCTATCGCTGGACTGGAAGTACTGACGTCGTTTTCATGCAAAAATTCGCTGAATAAATTAAGGATGCGGACTGCGGAATGCAATTCCTGAAACAGGTTTGTCCGCTCAGTAAATTATGAAGATTCTAACGATTTGCGGTGAAATTTTGTTTGCTTTGCATTTTCTTGCGTCAACGCGGTGTCTTTTGCACGGAAACTGCTAAATACAGTTACAAATATCAGGGGATAAGTTATATTAGAATAAGGAATCAGAAATTGTATTAACATAAACGGAACTAAATATTTTTGCGTAACATTTTACTTTTAAAATACGATTTATTCCGTTCTAATAACAAAAACTGGTACTAGTATTTGTTTCAACTCATTTTTATTTTTTATTCCGAACGGATACCACTCTAAATTTAATGTGCAAAGAAATACCAACAACTTGAATTTGGTAAAGTCAGCTCCAAAAAGAAACGAGAGTAAAGTCATCGAAAAAAAAAAGTTTTGTATTTATTTAATGTGATTTTGATTCCATAATCTCCCCTCGCTTTACATACATACATGACTGCATATTTCTCCACACCGAATTCCATCCTGTTGGCGCTACTAAAAGTTTCAGTTACTTTCAGTAACTCCATCAGTTGCAATTTGTTGGGAGCAAAGACTTTCAGATCATCCATGTTAAGAAAGTGAGATATGACCTGACCAACTCTCTTCAACCGGTGGCTTAGACCTGGATCCCCCAGCAATGTGCTTATAGGATTCAGGGCTAGGCAGAACCAAAGAGGACTCAGACTGTCGCCCTGGAATATTCCCCGTTTAATCCATACAGGCTCACGTTCTCTTGTATCTGTCGGCATTCTGGATATCGAAGGACCGTCCATTGCCCCATACACGATTTAAGGAACGTGCGTATGGCTGCATCTATTTTGTATAACTCCAGCACCCTCATGAGCCCTGTATGTGCACCGAATCGTAGGCCTTCTTATAATCTATACAAAATGTCGATAGATCCTTGCGGGATCGACGAACCTGTTGGCTAATGGCCATGCCAATGAGAAGCAGCTCCTTAGTACCGCGGGACCCGTTCCTACATCCATCTGACTGTACCTTATATCTCTGAACTTGTTTTGGTATTCGTTGAAACGATGGAATCCGTTTGGATTAGAAAATAAATATGAGTTGAAACAAATACCAGTGGTTTTCGTTTTTTGGTATTAGAACGGAATAAATTTAAAATACTTTCATGGCGCTGTTGTGACTTGAAAGTATGACATTATTTAATGACATGATTAAGGTAAACATTACCTTTACTCACTATATGATATTATATGACGGTTAATTAATCGAAACAATCTCAGAGATGGACCTATACTCAGTAATTAGCTATATGTAAGGCAACCGATGCTATGACCATAGTCATTAGCTAAGAGATTATAAATCGAAGATCCTTATGTGCGAGAACGATAAGACCGCCATTGTAACCATAAAATTAGCAATATTGTAAAACCGTTGTGTTTCAATTTTGGTGTACAATAAAGTATATTCTATTTTATTCTTAATCAAATATATCTTATTTCTTTAACAAATTTTATGTCTGTCCAATCCGTATGCCAGATTTGATTTTCCATTGGAAAATTGACAAACTTCAACATAGTTAACTATCATTCCATACATTAACACCTTTAGGGTGATTTTTAAACAATAACAGCCGCATGGGTCAATCTTGAAAGTTAAGCACTTTTTGCCTCGATCGGTCCGTGGATATGTGACCATTATGACATATCGAGTTCCCTCCGTGCCTCGAAAATTACGTTAAGCCATTGGTCCCGGCTGTCATTTGTAGATCTTTGACAGTCGGTGTCAGTAGCCCGAGAGTTTGATAAGCCTTCTTATCAAAGGGTACCTACATTTAATAAAAGTAATCTGTGGGGTACCTCCAGTATTAACCATTAAGTGGGTTGTGCAGATCAGATAAGAAGTCACTCCATGTAAAAAATTGGTATTCAGCTGTAAAAATTGTTTGGGAAAAGGCTAAGTAGATGATGAGGATAATTATTATACATTTTCATAAATCTTTCCGTTGAGGTCATATTCGTTGTACCTAAAAGAAATCACAAAAAATTTCAATCATTTCAACCCAGATAAGAGAAATAAGTAGAAGAAACGGCAACAAATAATATGAAACACTGTTTTAAGCTTTCACGGTTTATAACCAAACTTTCACTGTCACTTACGGGATATCTTCCGTGATTATTCCATCCACCCGCATTCTCCAGTCATCTCGTGATCATGACGCTTACAACAGTGTCCAAATATCGGGAGCTCAAAATAAACAATAACCACAGAAGATAAGTGACAGTGAAAGTTTAAATAATGTAAATATTGTGATTGCAAAGTGAGCCTTAACACATTCTATTCCAAAAAGTAATGTACTAAATCTCAGCCAGATTTCTCATCTGGCTACGAAGTTAGGCCTTAGAATAGAAACAGAACGTTTTTGTGTGAGCCCAACTTCTGTAACATCACCAGAATAAATCAAATCCTGGGCACAAAAAATAGGGAACGGTCAAGCGTGTGATTGATTCTTGCTCTTAGGGTTCAGTATTCTCCCCAGTTTCTCTCTGCAATATTATATAATCAACAAATAACACGTGGTATTCTGAAATCGAAATTACTAGTTAGTACTCGTATATTGAAATGTTTTATAGTTATAGTTTTGCGGGCAAGTCAGGAGTTGCGAAGGATATAGATTGTAATTTTAAAGCAGCTGAAAAGAAAATTCCGATACTCATTACGAATATTCACGGTGAAACAAAGGAAGATGACATAATTAAATACATTTACAGTAAAACGCAGGAAACTGTATGTCTTGAGAAAATTAAAATGAGAAAAGACAAGGGCCATAATGCTTACAAATTTTTTGTGTCTAAATCCAAAGTGTCGTTATACCTAGATGAAAATATATGGCCAACGGGTATCATATTTAGACGCTTCATGAATTTCAATCATCGAAATACGAACGGATTCTCCTCTGTGTACGGCGCTAAACAACAAAATAATGGTTAGACATAACTACCGATTTGCTAGCTTCAACTGTAAGAACGTCAAGCGATCAGTGGATAGTGTTCGGGAGTTGTGTCGCACCTGTGACCTAATTGCACTGCAAGAAACATGGTTACTGCCTGACGAAATAACGTATCTAGGCACGATCGACAGCGGCTTCGGATACACAGGAACGTCGGCTGTGGACACGTCCGCCGGAATATTGCGCGGGAGGCCGTTTGGCGGCGTCGCTTTACTGTGGAGAAGCAGTGTTTTCCAACAAGTGTCAGTGTTGCAGTGTGATAACGCTCGTATTAGCGCATTAAAAGTGACAACAAGAGACCGACCTGTGCTTGTGATGAGTATCTATATGCCGACTAATTGTACGGATAACCTACCGGACTTTACGGACTGTTTAAGTGCGGTAAGTGCTATTATAGACGAACACAATATTCAATCGGTTTTTATTTTAGGTGATTACAATGCTGATTTATACGAGTTATTTTATAGCGAGCTAATTAGTTTCTGTACCGAACAATATTGGTCATGTATTGATGTTGACATTCTCGGCGTGGACTCGGGTACATACACATTCATAAGTGATGCTCACGGTACATGCAGCTGGTTAGACCACTGTGTAGTTACGCAATCGGCGAAACGTTCTGTCACTAATGTTTACGTTAATTATGATACGCTGTGGTCTGATCATTTTCCTCTAATCATAGAGTGTGACCTTGACTTACTTACACCTAAATTAAAGAATACAGTGTTATTGAACGATAGCACTGTAGCGTGGGGAACTAGGAATAAGGAACAGATCGCGAAGTATACCACAGAGTGTCATAAACGTTTAAGGTTAGTTAACTTCCCAACTGAGTGTATAAACTGTGCTGATTTTCACTGTAATGATCCCTACCACCATTGTATTCTTGATGTGATGTACTCTGACATTGTGTCAGCCCTTCGTGCTGGGTCCTTGGCCGGTCGAGAGGGCGTTGGGAGGATTGGGAGTGGGCCACGCATTGTGGGTTGGAATAAGCACGTCAGCGAGGCTCACCGGAAGGCTAGAATAAAGTTTACGGAGTGGGTATCGTGCGGTAAACCTAACGCTGGCCTTATGTACGATGAAATGTGTGCCAGCAGAAGAATTTTTAAATCACATCTAAAATGGTGTCAAGATCATCAAGCGCAGATTAGAATGGATAGTCTGGCGGAAAAGCATGCCAAAGGTGATTTTCGAGGCTTTTGGAAAAATACCAACAAAGTTAACGCCAAACCTGGACTTCCGGTGAGTGTCGAGGGGGTGAGTGATTGTAAAAGCATTGCTGAAATCTTTAAGAGTCAATTTTATATTCAGTCACCTCTGGGTCCGGCGTGTGAGGTTTACAATGGTGTGTTACCTGAAGGCTTAGTAGGAGTGAGGTTTAGTGCGAAAGATGTGGCCGTAACCCTTAAGGGTATGACGAAAGGCAAGAGTCCGGGTCATGATTCTCTTTCCATTGAACACCTGGTTCACGCTGGCCCCCACATAAACAGAGTTTTAGCAATGTTCTACTCACTGTGTGTGAGCCACTCTTATCTTCCGCCGGATCTTATGAAAACTGTGGTTGTGCCTATAGTTAAAGATAAAACCGGTGACTTAGCAGATAAAAGTAATTATAGGCCCATTTCTCTAGCTACAGTTACAGCGAAGGTGTTTGACGGTTTGCTTAATACACAGTTAAGTAGATATATATCTCTGCACGATAACCAGTTTGGATTTAGACCCCGATTATCAACGGAAAGTGCTATACTGTGTCTTAAGCATACCGTCAGATACTATAATGACCGCGAAACCCCGGTATATGCGTGTTTTCTCGACTTGTCCAGGGCCTTTGATTTGGTGGCGTATGATCTCTTGTGGGAAAAACTTGAGAGTATCAACCTACCTCCTGAACTTATTACCATCTTTAAGTATTGGTATACGCACCAAGTCAACAGCGTCAGATGGTCGGGGGCAATGTCGGAGCCATATCGATTACAATGCGGGGTAAGACAGGGCGGACTGACCTCACCCACATTATTCAATATTTACATGGACGCGCTGATCGTCGCGCTGAGCAATCAGCACGTCGGCTGTCATGTTGACGAAGTGTGTGTCAACAATCTAAGTTATGCCGACGACATGGTTCTGCTGAGCGCGTCAATTTGTGGCCTAAGAAGGTTGATGGCGACATGTGAGGATTACGCTGCTAAACATGGACTTATTTATAATATTAAGAAAAGTCAGTACATGGTCTTTGAGGCCGGTTGTGCTAAATGCCCGGACTATGTACCACCTATACGTCTAAATAGTATACCCTTAGAGAGGGTGAATCAGTTTAAATACCTAGGGCACATAGTCACGGCTGACCTCAGGGATTATGCGGACTTGGAACGGGAGCGGAGGGCTTTAGCTAAAAGAGCAAATATGCTGGCCCGTAGGTTCGCGCGTTGCTCTGATAGAGTGAAAATAACTCTTTTCCGTGCATATTGCACGTCCATGTACACCTGCAGCTTGTGGGCTAATTACACGCAGAAAAGCTACAGCACTCTCCGCATCCAGTTTAACAACGCTTTCAGAGCGGTTTTGGGTCTGCCTCGCTACTGCAGCGCTTCAGGTATGTTCGCTTGGGCGCGCACAGACTGTTTCCATGCGATCATGCGGAAGCGCTGCGCGTCTCTTGTGCGCAGAGTGCGAGCCAGCTCCAATACCGTTCTGAGAATGATAGCAAATAGGTTGGACTGTCCTTACGTGCGACACTGCTGTGACAGACAAGTTACATATAGTGTCGCATGTAAGGGACTACTGTAATAAATATGGATTGATTTTGATTGGGCATAAATATTGTATTAATTGAAATTATTTTAATTTGTTTTTATTTTTTGATTTTTTTATTTTATTGGTCTAATTTGATTGTTTGATGTATTTAAAGTTGATTATTTCCGATGTATTTATTTGTGTGTTTTTGTTATTGAATAATTTAAGATGCTTTCTAATATGGGTTATGAAACCTGAAATAAATGAATTTAATTAATAGTTATTTCTGTTTCAACTGATGTTTTTACTTACTCGGATATTTCCGTGTCCTACATGTAAGATTTAGAATACTTCGGATTGTTCGAAACTGAGGTTTCTTCTTCTTACTGTCGCTGGCACGACAATTTTTATATTTTGTTAGCCTAGAACTTCTCCACTACCACCGCGTCGTCGGTGGCAGCGCAGAGGTCACTTCGGCTGCATGTTTTTGGGCGCAAACTATATCCGGGCAGGATAGGAGGTGGAGCGTCCACACCACACCCCACTGCTGTAAACTGAGGCGAACACTACCGAAACAACTAAGACAGACTTTGAAGTAGTGACGGTTATTTCTGTCGTGTTACTCGGGTGTTCCCTGATGCTCAAATAGCTGGCACCAAAATACTTTTTATTGTGATTTCTTCCATCTGTCACTATTTCAGATAAACTTACAATAATCATGAATCTTCACTTGGTGTTGGAGTTCCAGTAAGTTTACCTTAGTGGCCTTATTGAAAAAAGGCAATACCTTCGTTCTTCGTCTACGGAACCCTAAACCCAGTCGTTCAGTCCGGTCACGTTTGACAGACCCGCGGGATCGATTCGCGATTAAGTACACGTTTTTACGGTCCGCGGTAAATCTTTCCACCTTATTTGGAGTGATTATAGGCGTAAACTGGGGTAGGAACGCAAACGGCCACTACCATAAGTGAAGTTATATGACCAAAATTTTACAACTTTATTGGAGTGGTTTTTGATGTGAACGTGGAGGGAACTAGACTTGGCAGAACATTTTTCATGTAATCATTGTCTGTCTAGCCTTTTCCCAACTATGTTGGGGTCGGCTTCCAGTCTAACCAGATGCATATATTCCAGTATTTTACATGAAGCGACTGCCTATCTGACCTCCACAACCCTGTTAGTACTGGATAATACGATACCCTGTGGTAAGACTGGTTAATACTCAATTCATTAGCATTTGTCATCAGGCTTTCGGTCCACTGACTACCTATAACGACTGTCAAAGATATATAAATGACAGCCGGGACCAACGGCTTAACGTGCTTTCCGACGCATGGAGGAAGCTCGGTATGTAATGGGTGGACACCCATCCACGGGACAACCTGGGCAAGCGCGGCTTAACCTAAAGATCGACCTGAGAAGCTGTTTTTATTTAGTCACGAGAGGGTCCGAGTTCATACAAAATGTGACCCATAACATATACGCTGGCGTCACGTACTACGTCATAACAGTTAACAATAAACCTATACATTATTCATGATGATTATCGCCTGGTGAGGCATATCTAGATAATTAGGCCTTGTCACTAATAGTGATAATGAGCGGCATGTGTCCTGTCTGTTTCAATTGCACACATGATCTATATGTACTACCGAGTTCACTGACGTTCTGCCACTTTTCAGCCTTATGCTCTGAGTTATAAGGTTGACAAGTGGTCGACCGACTGTGAGCTCTGTAGTACCTACACATAGTAAAGACCTGTTCACTACGAGCCATGCGACTTGCCACAAGACTTGCATCATAAGACACGCGCGTGCGTCATTTGTTTCCAGTCTCTTGCTTCCTGGTGAGTAAAGACCACAAGTATAGTGGCGAGTAGTGAAAACGTCTACAGACTCTGTTAAATCTGTTGTCCGGCCGGTTTACACCACTGTCCTTACCCACTACCAGCTGCTCTAGGACTTCGCTCAAAAGTGGCACAATGTTAGGAGCGGGCTAGAGGGCTGAGGACCAGGACGGGTAGCGAAACCGTTCTGTGTCGTTCACTCACGCGTGTGTGACAGGCTAGAGTGCCACCCCAGAATGGGGGGTAAGGCAAAAGGGGACTGGACGGGAGAACGTGTACCAGGGAATCAAGAAGTGGCTGCTATGATAGCACGTAAATCTATCCAGGCTAAGTCCGCAGTCGTCTCCTCGATGTTTCGGCCCATATGACACGATGTCGGTGCGGTCACCAGTTTAACTGTGATCATGGTCCAACAGCGCCGAAATTTCGGGAACTGAAAATGGATTGTTAACATGGTAAATATCCCGTTTTATGTGTTAACTCAAGTGTTAGTGACCATGTCAGTTTAAAACCCAGTGTACTTAGCTATATATCGAACAGTTGACTAAACTTATCTATAATTATATCGCTAAACACTCGACCAATGTAAATAAGGCTTTCGCATGGGTACCGTCATGTCACTCTGACTCATGGAACTCTGTGAGCAATCCTTCATTCGTGTTCTTCGTAGTCGTCGGAACACGCTGATACCTTGAGCGTGTATAGTTCCTGGCTAAGCGTTAAAGGTATGAATACACGTGTTCTCGACATAAACTTTATTAATTTAGAGTGAGTATGTGTGGAGCACGAGCAAAGTTGACAAGTTTCAACATCTCTGCATATATGGTCGGGTGACTTATGAATGTGTTTAATTAGTGGGAATAAGTGGTGTTAAAACTTTTTGTGTTACAAAATAACCGACTTCCGAAAAAAAACACTAAAAATCTGGAAAATAACTTTACTGTCAGAAGTCGGTGCCTAAAAAGTCAATGAAACAAACAATAGTCACCGACTTCCGAAAGTAAAGTTATTTTCCACTTATTTTGTGTTTTTTTTCGGAAGTCGGTTATTTTTTTGCAAAAAAATATCTTATTTTACCCTTTTTAGTTAATGTATCACACGCAAATCCTTGTGAAGTATCAATTTCGCAATTTCTTTTATTTGGATGACATATTTTTTCCGGCTATTTTGATTTAAAAACCAAACTACAAAACCGATTTTGATGAAATTTAACTTTGGGACCAATAGCAAAGTGTGTCCTTTCAGATAAAAGAAGAATTTTTCAAATAGGTTCATAAATGACGAAGAAATGAGGTAACAAACACAAAAAAATTGAGAACCTTCTCCTTTTTTTGAAGTCGGTTAAAAAGGAAGAGTCTCGGAATCAATAGATCATTCGATGCTTAAAAGTAGTAGAAGTGCAGGACATACCACAAAAAAAAAGTTCATTTGGCACAGCATCGTCTGTCAGCCTTCTTATCTGTATCTGACAGCCTTGAGCATCTGTGGCTGTTAATTAATAGACAATGGGTCTCCAAATGAAGAAAAAGAATCCAGTTATTTTTATTCAAGGTAAATTACACATCAGTTTGTCATACCAAGTCCGTCATACTGAAAATAAGATCCTTTAAGAAAAAATTAAACAATTATTACAACAAATACACAATCCAAATCAAATGTCAATCAAACATTCGTTGTGACTAAAATAATGTTAAGACAACACTAATGTCTCCTGAACAAAACTATGAACAAAACTATGAAAGCCTTACAAGATGTCGAAAAAAAAATCGCCAAAAAAACTCACTGCAACTTAAAACAGACAGTAATGTATTTAATTTGTATGTACGTATTTAATGTATATTTTTTTGTAGCTTCATTATTCCTTGGCGTGTACTCAATAAGTATGAAATGAGAAAAGTTGCCTATGTTTGATGACTTCGGGGCGACACATGCAGATATATTTTTTAAATTACTCTCTCAACAACAATGAATAATAAGTATGGAGTTAAGTGTTCTGCTAGCTGTTTTTTCTGAGTCAGATTAGAATGGGAATACTCATGATCCTACGTATGTGTTAAAAAAAGGGAAGTTTTGAGCCGAGTAATAAGGGCCCCGACATGCCTTATTGTAGGTCGTGAGTTCAAACTCAAGCTGGCACTTAGCATAACATAACATCACGCCTGTAATCCCCGAAGAGTTATGCAGAGACGTACCTAATAGTACCCCCGCATTTCGCCAATTATGTTGAAGTCCCATGTAATAGGGAGCGAATCTATTGCCATCAACCAAGCACTAATCCAGACTTCGTGGCTACTACTGAGAAATTCCTAGTGGAAAAACCCAATAACGCTTTGCCCGACCTGGGAATCGAACCGAGGACTTCATACTCAGCAGTCGCGCTTGCAACCACAAGCCCAACAAGGCAGTCAGGCTCATTTAATGCAACACTAAACTTTACGTACAGACAACCTCATACTGCTAGAGGCTAACAAAGAGTACTTCAACATACATTTTATGCCTTAAAAAAGGGTAAAATAAAAACTTTTTTGCAAAAAAAAACCGACTTCACACAAATCCTTGTCAAGTATCAATTTCGCAATTTCTTTTACTTGGATGACATTTTTTCCAGTTACTTTGATTTCAAAACCAAACTGCTGAACCGATTTTGATGTAATTTCTATGGGACCAATCGGAAAGTAAATCCATTCAGATAAAAGAAGAATTTTTCAATAAATGACGGAGATATGAGGTAACAAACACAAAAAAAAAACATACAACCGAATTGAGAACCTCCTCCTTTTTTTGAAGTCGGTTAAAAATAAACTACACACATCAAAAGTGTCTAGGGATCAAGCATTTTTATGCGGATTTCTTGAGATTGAGATGTGGCTTTGTAATAAATTTATGATTTTATAAATTTATATGGATCCTTTTTGGTGCATTTCATAATTTGAATCAGGAACTCTCAATCAAATTCGAGTAAAAGATGAAAATAAGCTGTCAATATTTTCCCTATAAAAACATACAACGCATTGAAGACATCTTTAGTGCTACTGTTTCCCTACTACTGATTAAAACCAACGTTATTATGGAGCGGCGACGTCATTTAAGCAGGGAAGAAATGCTCAGAGCCGTGGGAATGATAGAAGCTGGTTCCCGGCAACGTACTGTGGCTTTAGCTCTGAATACAAGTCAGAGTGTTATCAGTCGACTTTGGACACGTTACCGAAGCACTGGTACCGTGGCTGAGCGCCATGGAGGACGGTATCGCTGCACCACACGGAGACAAGACCGATACATTCAAATCTTAACTCGAAGAGCTCCAACAATAACCGCCATGATGTTAGCCGTGAGGCTTCATCACTCTTCAGGGAACTTAATTAGCGACCAAACAGTCAGAAACCGCTTGCATGAAGTGAACCTTCATTCCCGAAGACCGCTACGGGTACCACCTATAGCAATGCACAATCGTAGGATTCGATATCAATGGGCTCTTGAACACAGAAATTGGGCAGAAGAACAATGGCGTTTCGTGTGCTTTTCTGATGAGTCTCGTTTTGGTATGAGATAGGATACAAGACGTATACGACACTGGAGAACCCCTGGACGCCAACAGCGATTAAAATCCTGCCAGGAAGTCCATCCTTATAGTGGTGGAACCATCATGGTATGGGCGGGTATTTGGATCGGCGGAAGAACTGAGTTGATTTGGATCAGAGGCAACCTCAACGCTCAAATTTATGCTGAGACGATTGTATCAGACGTCATCGTTCCTCTACAAGTGCAAATCGGTCCCTTATTTCAGTTAATGCATGATAATGCACGACCGCACACCGCAAGAGTTGTAAGACAGACTCTCGCCGCAGCTAACATCAATGTCCTGCCCTGGCCTGCTCAGTCGCCAGACTTGAACCCGATTGAGCATGCATGGGATATGCTACAGAGAAGAGCTCTGCCGAATATGGAGGGTATCCAGTCGCAAGAAGACCTTTTTTTGTAGTTGCAACGAACATGGGCGGCCATTCCACAGCGTGATTTGGATGAACTCATTTTGAGTATGCCTAACCGATGTTCTTGTGTTGTTAGTGTTCGCGGTAGAAACACGGATTATTAATTGTTTAAGTTACCCAATAAAATTTTAAAGAAAACTGTTATTTCAGTCTTTTTTTCGAACTTTAATGTTAGTGGTTCAAATGTCAAAAATCCCTTTATTAGGAAAATGGCAAATTTCTTTATTAATGCAAAGGTGACTTGGTTTATCGTTACTGTGACAAACGAAAACACTTTATTTGATGAATCCTTAAAGAAAATTTTAATTAATATCAATCAGGAGAAAAGTTATTGCAAAAATATATGTTGATCCCTAGATACTTTTGATGTGTGTATTTCCAAGCGAGTGCAGCTGCAAGAAATGCTAGGACTTTCATATTAAATAATAAATATTTTTATAACAGCAAAATGTTTGCTGTTATAAAAATGCACAGATCTGAAGCTCATGTTTGGTTTGTATGTAATTAAATTATACAAATATTTAATATTATCCAAATTGAACCGCTAATTGGTTATGTATATCAATCTCTTCATTAATTAAATTCTTATACAGAGTGGCGCCGACAGTACGACAATAAATGAAAACACTGGTAATATTAGTTCATAGGAATATGTTTAAACTATTAAAAAAATACTAGCATCGAAATTAAAAAAAAAGTTTTTTTTTCAAACAAACTAAATAACATAAAACTGATAACGAAAGACAACACCATTTATAAATATTGGTTTACTAACCTTGGGCATAATTTGCACTAATTCGCGTCTGAATATAATATTTGAGGAACGAATTTGGCAAAGGTTTTTGAAATAGCGAGTTGGTAACGTGTGTTTAGTGTTTATACCGATGCGGAGGTCGTTAACCTGTCAGTGCTAGCCTATTAATCTACATCATGTACAAAATTCTGAACATGCAGACTGGGAACGTCATGAGGTATACGCAGTTTAATTTATTGTCGTATTGTCGGCGCCACCCTGTATACCCTGCATTCTAACGAGTAAATGTTAAATTGACCGTGTGAGTACATCTTTTATTGGCACCAAAATTACAAAAACATTTTCGTATTTTAAATAGGTCATGCTCATCCTTGGATTCGCTTGGCCATTGAAAATCTACATCGAATAAACAGGTCAAGGTTTTTGTAACCTCACCTCATGACAATAAATAACATCTGATAAAATGATGGAAAGCGAGATTGACACCATCCCATCCTTCTTAATATTATAAATGTGAAAATAACTGTGTGTCTGCTAACTTTTCAAAACATGTTTCTTAAACCTGAACGGATTTCGATGGGACTTAATTTCAGATAGACTATGTTTTTATAAGTTAGAAATTTAGGACATTAGGTACTTTTTATCCCAGTGATTTCCATTCCCGTGGGATAATTACCGACCTCCACGTGGCCATAACCACGGGCAAAAGCTTTGAATATTAACATTTCTTTTTATACTCCTTCTACGTACTAAAATACAACAACCAATATTTAAAATTCAAGCACGCTTTCCGAACAAACACCCTTAAAATAAGCCTTCACAAAATCATCCAGTCAATTGATTACGAAAACACTCTAGTCAATATGCCATATTTACAAATTCACTTCAAATCTTGTCAGCAATCAGTAAACGTAAGAAGATTACGATTACGCCAGAAATTCCTTTTGATGGCTCCATCTTTGATGACAAGCCAAAATGCGCTATGAATTCAAATGGAACCTGGTTACTGCGAAAATATTGAACACGTATATACTTTGGCTTTCGTAAAAGCATCCTACCATCCTGGTTTATGGGTTTATTCAGTGAGTTATATGCAAAATCTTTGTGAGTATAATCCCTTACTTAAGGGTAAGTAAGGTTTCCATCTGGTTGGGAAACACTCTCAAGATTATTTTCATATGTCAGTGGTCAAGAACAGTTTTCTACCATAACACTTTCTTGAATCTGCCGCTTGAAATTGAATTCACTTTCTAGTGTAATGTGCGATAACTTGAAGAAGATTTGATTCACACTTTGAATCTCACAGAATGATCAAACGTCTGAATGATGGAAACATCGCAACGTATGACTTTGAAACAACCCTTAACGAATATTGGCTCCAATAATTGCCATTAACAATAGCCAATATTGGGACCAATATTCAGTCCAATATTGGGCTGTAAGCTCATTATCTATAGCACCCAACAGGTCGTCGAAATAGTAATTACCTATTAAGTTTGTGCACAGTCCGCTCCAATTGAGGCCTCCATTGGCCAGGTTTAATTATAGACCTACCTGCATAAAGTTACTTTATATGCTAATTAACATGTATAGCTAATTAATTTGCCTATAATTATACTGATATTAGACAATGTTAAGGTAGTTTGGTCCATAGTATCATCTACGCTAATTTTAAAGCGTTTAATATGTAATTGTTTGTGGTTTAGACGGGTTTAGAATGATGTTGAAATTAGATTATCGTGATAAGTTTCAATAGTTCTAGGAATAGAGGGCTATCATTATGTTGATTTACTGGGTTATCTCAAAGATTTGAATCATGAAATGTGGCCATACTCTACTTAGATCGCACTGAAAGTATCCACGGAGAAGAGTTTCCTCATACCTCAATGGCGATGGAAAAAACTACTCAAATGTCAGTGTTGAACAGAAACGAGACCATTTTTTAACAATTTTTTTATCTCAGAAAATGCAACTCACAATATTTAACCTAAAAATCACACATTATTACTCCATTCATTTCAATAATAAAAACTTTTTCGCAAAAAAAAAACCGACTTCCAAAAACAAAAAAAAAAGTGGAAATAACTTTACTTTCGGAAGTCGGTGACTATTGTTTGTTTCATTGACTTTTTTGCTACCGACTTCCAAAAGTAAAGTTATTTTCCACGTTTTTAGTGTTTTTTTGGAAGTCGGTTTTTTTGCCAAAAATTTTTTATTTTACCCTATTTAGTTATCGTATCACACAAAAATCCTTGTCAAGTATCAACATCGCAATTACTCTTACTTGGATGCCATATTTTTTCCAGCTATTTTGATTTAAAAACCAAACTACCAAACCGATTTTGATGAAATTTCTGTAGGACCAATCTGGAAGTATATCTTTTCAGATAAAAGAAAAATATTTCAAATCGGTTCATAAATGACTAAGATATGAGGAAAAATACTTAAAAAAAAAGGTTCCGACGAATTGAGAACCTCCTCCTTTTTGAAGTCGGTTAAAAAAGTATTCTTATCCGTCTCCGCCTGATTAAATATTTACAAAGACACAATGCAAGTCAACGTGAATAAAAAATATCTCAATTTGATTAGTGAGCCGTGGTCGCTTTCACAGAACCAGTGATCTCTGAAACGTGATTAAATATCAATTTGGGATGGGACCCGGAAAAATACCAGTCAACAAGATTGAGTCTTTTCTACGAATTCGGAGTATTCTTTGATGGAATTGAACTGGTTTTTCGCGAATCCGTCATTAGTTTAACGAGAGGTTAAATACTACCTGAACCCGCGGTTTCATTCACTTGACGATGTGCTTAGTTTTATAGGAGTAACGCTCGCGAACCAATACAGGGTAAAGTTTTATATTTTTAACTGTAAAGTGACATACATACCATACATATAATTATTCAGGGTGGTAATCTTATATCTTCCAGATTATTATCTTTCAGTCTTCAGTACTTCGATAAATTCGTAGGTATCAGTTACATCATTATAATAAAGACAATAAAAATATTCCCTATTCTTTCGACCGTAGTAAATTCATTAAAAATATATTGTATTATATGAGGATGAGCTTATTGAAATCATGTTTATATTCATCAACTAACTGTTGCCCGCGACCCGCGATACTTACTGCTTATAACATCACCTATCTAGCATTGAAAGTCCAAAGTGACCAAAGTGTCAAATTCGGTCCAGACGTTTTGGAGATTAGCTGGAACAAACACAAAGACAGCAAATGATTTTCTGTTTTAATTACCGTATATAGTTTTATGTGCATTTAGTAATAAGCTGTCATTTTGAAATAACAAACAGACACTTCAATTTTATTTATCTGAATAGATGTATAGATCATGTTTCGCCTAAACATACGAAATCGGTCACTGAATGAAAAGTCTATAGAGCGTATTGAAACCTTACCTGTCAGACATGATTACGGGTCAGTTTTTCCTTTCACAGTTGGTTAGTACAGTTCGGGTCACTGAAGCAACGTTTTAGTTTAGTTTTCATCAGGTTTAATACATTTTCGTACACTTGATACAGGAGGTGTCCTTTATTTAAATTAGGCTGACTTACAATATGATAAGGATACTTACTAATACATCGTTCTCACATGTATGTTTAATCTCGACATGAATGATGTAACCGAGACTTTGTAACAACATAATGATTTAAAAGAGTGTCCATGGAGTTTCTTGCCCATTCTTCTCCATAGAGATCTACGCTTTCGAATGGGCAACTACAGTACTTTCACAAGTTATTATGCCCTGTGACTGGGACTGTAGCTTAGTTTATTTTTTTGTGTTTTGACATTCAAAAGTGCCTGTAATGGTCTAACTGAAATAAATGCGTTGAGTTTGAATTTGATAAATAATTTCTATCAATATAATGTTCTGTATAATGTGGTCAGGTATTTTACGGTCATGATTAAAAGACTGCCTCTTTGGTCGATTGGTCGAAAGCACAACTGCTGAGCATGAAGTCCTGAGTTCGATTAACGGGTGTGGCATGGTGGATTAGTGTTGTCTGATCAGTAGTAGCTACGGAGTCTGGGTTTTTCCATCAGGAATTTTTCATTAGTAGCCACGGAGCCTGGGTTTGTGCTCGATTGATGGTAATATTCTCGCCCTCATTATATTGGACTTAAAACATAACTGGCGAAATGTGGGTGTACTGTTAGGTACACCTCTGCTTAACTCTGAGGGGATTTCAGGCATTATGTTATGTTATGATTAAAAAACTTACTTAGTTCAGAATTTACAGAAACAAAACAACTTCACTCTGAGACTTTTTTGAAGTAGGTTAAAAATGAGACTGTAAACGTTTGGCAACACCTTTATACTGTTTAGTATTAATTAAATTGGCATCCGACCCCTAGCCATTGTTGGGATGCCTTAGAAGTTGACAATGCTTGTATATTATTATCCCATCACTGGAGCGCGGAACGTATAGAAAGTCGTTTTAATTCTGTTAAGCCGAGATGCCCATTGTCCTTTGTATGAATCCGTTCTTTTGTTTTGGATTAACATTTAAGTTAATACATCCATGGCATTGGCCCGAAAAATATTTTTTTTTTGTAAATTCGTTTATAATTTTAATGAAAGTCCTAATTTTGTTGTGAATATTCGAAAACGTAGCGTTAGTTTTCAAGATGGCGTAAAAGCATCAAATAATTATTTTATCAGTGAACATTGAAATAACAAAATTCAAATAATTTACATAAACATTTTATTTCTAATAATCCTGCTTCCCTCGGTTGAATATGCATCATAAAATTGTATCACCGGAAAATGCCACAAACTCAACGAGAAATGATTTTCTGAGTGCATTCCAGCAATTTCCTTTACAGCGTCAACCGACATCCACGTGCCACAAGATTTCAGTATTGTGGGTACACACATGTACAATTGTACAATACGTAGATGTAACAATATTTACACTCACAGAAACAAATATACACACAATACATATACAGATAGGGTCTCATTATTTATAAACCACAAATAGATCTAAAATAAAAATAAATATGTACAAGTATCAGAATGGGTATAAATACATATATAAAAACGTTTTAGATAGTTGATAAGACAAGGTTATTTTCCCAGTAATTTGTTCATCCGGCGTAGTAATTTTTTCTGCACTAGACAACATTTTTATGAAGTGATAGCAAAAATTCCAAAAAAAAAGTTTGATTAGTGATCTTTTCCAAAGTTTTAGGCATTTTTGAACTTTTAATTATTAACAAAGGTCTACAACGGTATGAATTATGACAATAACTTAAATTTCAGTACAGTCGCGCCGTAAATCATTTTTAAATTGGCTTCAAATGATTTAATCTGGGATTATTAACTCAAAAACTACTGAATTTCGTTAGAGCATTTGGTCGCTTACTATGTTTCATTTTAGCCCAAATATGATGTCCTGCAAGGAACACGTCGAGTTACCAGTAACCCTGTATAAGAAACTTTTGAGAACAATAAAGTTCTGCTAGTCTGTTTTCGACATTAAATCATCTTTAGTTTAAAGTATGCTTACATAATATATTATACGTATTATACCTTGCTAGGACTTCAAGTAATGAGAAACCGTTTTATGCAAATACAATACGAGGAAAATAATTATTATAATCTAAGGTCCCTAAAGCTCAATGCGAAATTATGTTCATTTAATATTAAGTGCCCTTTGACCGGACTGCGAATCAATATCGACTATATAATAGCATTAGCGACGATGCCATTTATAGGTCGTCTGGTTTCAAATAATATAACAAAACAGGTCATCTTCAACTTGTAAAAAGAATTCCCAGTGGGACGCGGCGGTGCGCCACTTGGGCAAAAAACTCTGGGTAGGTACTCATTACTTAAAAATCTTTTTTCTTACAAGCCTTCGTCAAAAAATATAATTTTGACATTGCAGATTTATATGGCTTTATTCTTTGAGAATTTTAATTACAAAGGACTTTGTAGGGTCGGCTCGTATTACATGCTCAGGAGGGTTGTTTAGTTCAGCGTTAATTACCTAATAACGTTTCCAAATAAGTTTAATGTAGTTTTATTTTAGTTAAATGTTTAATTTCTCACGAGTTAGTTCGAAATTAAAATAGAGACGTATGTAAATTTAGAGTAGTAATCTACTTATTTTATTTGAAAATCAAATGAATAAATTTTAATATTACGGTTTCGATTTGTGATTCATTGAACATAGTTTTTAGTCGAGTTGCTAATATTTAAATTAAATTAATAAACTCTTAGAAGCTTATATAACTTTATATTTTAATTTGGTGCTGTATTCCGAAATCTTTGAGCGAAACGCAATTAATATTGCAAACTGCACGAAGAATATTAAACAAGTTATTTTGTAGTCTCAAATATTGGTTAACACACTGTGCACTTAATTAGTACAGTTTGCCGAGCAACGTTTTAATTTACGAAACACAGAGGTATCTTGTTAGCAAAGGGGGTGAAATTACTTTAGTTATTTGCCACTTGGGCTTGAATATAACCTACCTTGTCCTTCCAAAAAGGTCATAACTATTTTGAGGTCAAAATTAGGACAAATATGTTATCAATGCAAGTATTGTATAACAATAATAGCAGTTCCATTTCTAAAATGAAAACCAAATAGCACCTTTACCTAAGTTTCACATTGTGTTACCTGAGATCGTAAGTGTCAAACACCTGTCCCAAGTGCAAATAAGGCTATGTGTGCACAGCGGAACGACACCCAGTGTCGTGTCAAATAAAAAGATTTACAAACGTACAGGGATTTGCCTGAAATCAAACATCAGAATTCTCGCACAGCATATTTTCGTTTAAATTTTCTAGGTTTTTTTACCACTGTGCCCTCTGGCTGTATGTGAGGTTATGTTTTGTATGCTGAAATGGGGAACGCCTTTAATCCCGCAGATTAAAGGTCTGACTCTTCGAAACGTTCTATCTGGCAAGTATTTTTTTAAATGTAGTGTGCATCTCCACGGCGCCCGTAATTATTTTATTGTTACACATACATCTTTTTTTTAATAGGAGAACACACATATTTTATTGCTCTTGTATGTTTCTATACATTGGATGTAGCCCACACTTGGTCTACACACACAAGGTTACATTTGGCATCCTTTTTTAATCATAATTGCCATGTAATATTTTATAATAAAGCAATGGAAATAAATAAATTAATGTCGAAGAAAGTGATTTTTAAATTAATATTGAACAAAACTAGAAAAAGGAGTCTTAATAGTGTAATAAGAAGGTTTCTTAGGGAAAACAACTAAATCAATCAATTCTACCTACCGCTTTACACTGCTGGACCATGGACATAGCCGTATATCTCCCAGGCTGCACCATAACACCACCTTCACTGTGGCCGCTCCATCTAGATGAAGAGCGTCCCACGCTACGTAACCAAATTATTCCATCAAAACTAGAGCAAATTCTAAGTTTTCTCTCAAACAAATGAAGCATGACTGTAAATAAATCGATACTAATGTACAACAATACCCAAGCAAAATATTTACCATCGATATTCAAGCTAAGCAACTTGCTAAAATCGCTTCTTTTCAATAAAGTTTGATCTCAAGAAGTTAGAGTGGTATTCAGAACGTGCATAAACTTTTTATGGATCGATTTACTTCGCGAACAAAATTTTCATAACCCGATATACTGCAGAATGTTCTCATGTGAGAATTAAGTTTAACATCTCGTTACGTTCTTATTAAAATTTCGAATTGTTGTTGCAATTTTCAATGTTCGCCCTGTCGTATCTTTTGTTTGCTGAACTGTTGAAATATGAAAGATTGTTACGTAGGTATAGAACGTGTTTTATAAAGGTTAGTGTTTCAGTTTTATACGACGATGGCTGTACTTTAATGAGTGTTCCAAAAACCGTAATGTTTTCGAATCAGGCAATCACACAAATGAACATTTTCAGGCATGAGTTTCATCGTTTGTCATTTTTATGCTTTCAGTAAAAGTTGATGAGACTCATGTTCCATGCCATTAATTTAAATTAATAGCATTACTTTTTCTTTCTTTAATTTTCATAAAATGGTAATTATCTCGCGACATACTTTAAATTTAAATAAGGAACGGTATTACGCAACTGTATGGCTAATTACGGTCTATGTAGGTACCAATTTAAGTAGTTAAACCCTATGTATGTTACCAAGGCTAAGAAGCAAATTAATTTCATACAAGGTGAACCGCCACTGATCAGTGTCAGATATGACGTGATTAAGCCGAGCTTAGGTACATCATTAGACACCTTTTATCCGTCACCTTAAGGTAGACTAGCGCCTTGTTTCGGCATAACATAATTAATTAAATAATTATGTATAGTCGCTTTGGCGGAATATGATAATATTGTTTACATGTATTAAGTGGAAGGTGAAATTGTAGCAGCTGTCGAGGCAAATTACATGGTTGGTGCGCACTTTGCAAACACAATTTAATACATAAAAAGGAACAGGCTATAAATTGTATATAGCTACACAAGAATCTTTTGACGCCTGGTCAAAATCGCAACTTACAGCGCCATCTTGATTTTATAACCATGAAAAAAACATACACACAAATGTTTACCAATCTCTAATAAAATGGGGTTATTAATATATGACATAATTACAAAATCTCAGTTCATGATCAGTTAATATAATAAACGATTGATATAATTAAAGTAACAAATTTTTATAAGCGTATCATACATTCTCTCAACTTCTTGTAATCGTTTGTTTTTTTTGACAAATCCATCGAAGCATGAATCATTATAAAACAGTTGATAGTGAACATATGCGGTTTTTATTTCCTGTAAAAGACATGCAAACAAGCATACCCATACATGCAGCATGCAAGCATCATGCAGCATGCAAGCAAGCATGCAACATGCAGTAGGTATGGTTTCTGTCATGTCTCCGGTGCTGCGGGGCTCCAGCGGTCCCATGCGAGCTTATATCGTCGCAGATGTGTTTCACGCTCACCACCACGGCTTCGGCTTGCTGGCCGGCTTCGCCGGCAGCCTCAGCCGCGGCGGCGAGTGTTAGAACCACCTGCTCTTCAGATCGCGGGCCACCTCGCCCCTCCGTGCCTACGCGATTTTAAATAACACTCTAGAGGTAGGGCAGACATGACTACGTGGAGTCGGCTTTGCAGCGATTCGTTTCCGTCGCGCCGCTCCCGAAGCACGCTCGCTTCACTCGTTCGCCTTCGCGCGTTAATGGCCACTGTTCTAACTAAACCTAACCCAAATGATTCACAAACTTAGATGAGACCTGGCACTCGGCTCCGCTCCCGGTTAACCTTCTAACCTAATATAACCCATCTGAGTCGGATTGCTTTGAATCGGGGTGTTAACCATAAAGATGGTTTCAATATTATATATTTTAAACAAAAGGCCTAGTGATTTTCGATTAAATATATAATAATAACGTTATAAGAAATAAGTTTTAGAGTATATAATGTTATATCTAAAGAAATGATATCAACAGTTGTACGTTCAACTCACGTTTATTATATCTTGTCAACGTTATTGAAATGAAAATATACCAAATAACTTTATGTGATATGAGCCGCACCCAATAAAATGTGCTCTTAAAAATTGTACGTCAGTAACTTATTGACCGATTGACACGCCACTTTGTGATGCGTTTGTTCAGGCAGGACCACAAATGTACCCTCGGACAAATGACGCAACGTTTAATCATAGGCAACGATGTGCCCCTTTTATTTATTGCCTCGTTGCTCGTTTCGCCTCGATTTCCAGCTGGGGCGAGCATTCAGATTAATAAAATTATTCAAGTAGACCTATTTAATATCTTTAATCTATTTTATATAGGACCGGATTACAGGGATTTCAGAAATATTTTGTAATGTTACGAGCTCGATTTTTGCTCAAAGAACGATTCTTCCAACTATCCTGTGAAATTTTACGAATTGAATGTCTGATGTTTTTGAGATAATAGAATAAAGGTAGGTATACTAAAACATTCAATTTTTGCGTCAGTTCCGCATTTATTTAAAAATCAACTTAAACCATTCATTCGTATTCAGAAAACAGCTGCATTATTAAGCCTTTGTTTTAATTAGTTTCCTACCCCTTTTTAAACATTTTTAACAAAACATCTAAACCCTAACACATCTGCGACAAAAAGACATACCCTCGTTTCCCACTTTCCTATGAAAAATGGTTGGTGTGATCATATCATCAGTAAGCTTTCAAATGTACGAGAAATAAAAAGATGAAAAATTGCCTTTGTCTTAGGCCTTGAAAGGGTGTTCAACACTTTTGGCTTCGACCTCTAAGATGTTAGACAAGACTTTTACTTGGTTTTGAATGATTAATGGGAAAGATCAGCTGTTGAAATAAGAAGGATATATTCAAATAACTTCATGGTTGAATTTGTAGTTTTTTTTTTTTGGGTTTGCCTTTTAGTGTTTAACAGCTGACATGACTTTTTAAAGAACAATTCGATGGAAAAATTGAATATCAATTAGTGAGTAATTAAACTGACATAATGCCTTGTTGGTCGAGTGGTTGCAAGCGCGATTGGTGAGCATGAGGCCCTGGGTTCAATTGCCGGGTCGGGCAAAGTTCTATTGGGTTTTTCCATCAGGAACTTTTCAGTAGCAGCCCTGGAGTCTGGATTCGTGCCCGGTTGATGGCAATAGGCTCACCCCCTATTACGTGGGACTTAAACATTAGGTACACCTCTACCTAACCCTACAAGGATTACAGGCGTGATGTTATGCTATGTAACATTTATTTAAAAAAATATGGATATATGAAAAACAAAGTAGGTACCTACGGATCAGGGTCAAAAACTGCGTAAGCCAACCCACCATAATTTATTACAATGAGATAACACTTTTGACTCCACCCTACTTCTAAACTTCGATCTTATATAATACCCACGAAAAATTATAATCTTGATGGACGAATATAACGACTTCCTCGCCAAATGTCTATTCGAACCCCACTTCATCACAATTTCAATAAGCCAAACCTAATAACCCGAAGGCCGAAACACCTCTATCGCCAATAGTTTCATCAAAACGTTAGCATAAAAACATTTACGCCAAAATACGGCGTCATATACATAGGTACGAGTATAAGTTACCATGACAGGCAAAAACAAGGAGAGAAAAAAAAACGGAGGCTTCCATAAAGCTTATTTTTACCAGGCAAAGGAAATCATATTACTGTTTTCAGAAAGAGCTTATATCGATTTCTTCTTAACATGCCTTGCCTTGTGTGGGGTATTGTTAATTTATACAAACGCTGGACGCCATTGTTGGCTCCCAATCATCTTTGAAAGTGGTGATTCTTTACTTTTCTCTTTTTTGTTTGTGCTCGTTATTTTCGTATCTATAGGTAGGTATTTTGATCTATAGGTAGGTATTATCGTACAACCCAGTACTAAGTGGGTTGTGGAGGTCAGATAGGCATTCGCTCCATGTAAAATACTGGTATTCAGCTGCATCCGGTTAGACTGGAAGCCGACCCCAACATAGTTGCGAAAAGGCTAGGCAGATGATGAGGTAGGTATTTTGAAAACCATGGTATTCTTAAATCCAATTTGAAGCATCTCAACGCTTGGACCTATATACACACATATTTCAATTGTTAGGCTATAATTTAATTAATCATTGTGTCTAGAATTCTTGAATTTTGCATTGAAAAATGTCCATGCTGTGATTACTGTAACGCTTAGCAGTGACTGGACTTTTTAACAGAAACTAAATTACAAATCTTTTCAACAAACAACAATAATAACTGAATGAGCATTGTGCGATGATTATGAATTATTTATTTATTTATTTTAGGAATTAATTAGATGGCCGTCTTTTACGCTACAAAATAAAGAACATAGCTGAAACATAACCAAACCGATGCTCACAAAGGTCACTCTGACCTAAATCAAAAATAGACATAAACTTTACCTAAACTTCATCCCTTACCCACCCCAACCCCAAGACATTTCAATAAACAATAAGACGGCCATATCTACCGATACTCAATCATTCACTTTGCATACGATCTGGGTTATTCATGATTGTAAATGGGATTAACGCGCCATATTCAGTGGTCTAGAAAATTAACGCATCTGTGTTTAAAATTAGTGATGACACAATATAATGTGCGTACGGTTACGGGAACCGCTCGAGTGGAAATTTTGTATAGATTGCGTTATCTGATTGTTGAGCAGTTCGCTGAGAATTTACTGAATAGAAGCTTGGGAACGTTGTGTAGAAATTGTGCTGATCGAGATATAATGTAAGGTAAGGGAGGATGGTTACTTGTTTTTGTAGATTTCTGTCGATCATGCTACTATACCAAAAACACACCACAAGTTTTGTTCTTACTTAAAAACTTTTTTGCAAAAAAATAAATTAATAATTTGGAAGTCGGTTATTTTTTTGCAAAAAAGTTTTTATTTTACCATTTTTAGTTATCGTATCACACAAAAATCCTTGTCAAGTATCAATTTCGCAATTTTTTTTACTTGGATGACATATTTTTTCCAGCTATTTTGATTTGAAAATCAAACTACTAAACCGATTTTGATGAAATTTCTATGGGACCAATCGGGAAGTATATCCTTACAGATAAAAGAAGATTTTTCAAATCGGTTCATAAATGACGAAAATATGAGGTAACAAACACAAATTAAAAAAAAAAAATACAACCGAATTGAGAACCTCCTCCTTTTTTGAAGTCGGTAAAAAATGCGGGCAGCTTTCAATTTGCTAGTGATTTTGCTGTATTTAAAAGCAGAATAATGAGGCTTATAAACGCTGTTTTAAGTAATACCCACTATACCTAGATTTTATGTAAACACGATACACATAAGTACAATTCAACTGTCACCCAAACTTCATCAGTCAGTCGAACAAAATATCATTAATAACCATTATTTTGACAAACAATTTATTAATTAAAGCACTTTTCTTGATAGAGTATTATTAATTTCAGCCCAGGTCTATTTATCATTTTTTAATTACTAACAAAGTTTACCTATTACAGTTGCAATATACATAGGTGTTTCCTTACTCGAGAACAATGTTAATGACTGTAATGTATTATTTTGGACTTCAAATTTCACGAAGTTTCAAGAGACTCACTAATTAAGGGTTTGACCTAATTTTCATTTGTTTTCGAAACTGTTGCGTCTAATTAACATCCTCGATGCAGGTGTCTCCTAAATAGAAGGTTTTTTTTATAAAATTCAGCATAGACGTGTACTGTGTCTGTTTTGGGGTAATTGGTCCACTGACTAGAAGATAAAATTAGTTCAAAAACTAAAACCCGAACTACTAAAAAATCAAGCTCTAAAAAGTATGAAACAAGAAAATATTCTCGTTTGAAATTGTTATGTACCTAAAAACCATTCAATATTTATCGTCTATTAAACAAACAACTTACACGTTATATGTATATCCTAATGCATTTAATAAATATTCATAGTGATGTTCAGAGGATAGCCGTGGTCGTATACCACTTTGCCCCAAAGTTAATGATCCCTTACTAATGTTAGAATGTATTTTTTTTTAGGGTAGGTAGAGGATAGCCGTGGTCGTATGCCACCTACCCTTTTTTTTTTCGGATGGGAAATCATCAAATGACTTCTCCCGCTCTGGGCTGAGCGGGAGGGTGTGTCAGACTCTTACTGACTCAAACCCACCCATGTTCCTTCATCGCCCTTTGTGTTCCGGGGCCGCGGTATCTCTTTCGAACAACCCGCAGCACCCGGCAGGATGCCACCTACCCTTGCGTTACTTACTACATATGCGTTTCAACATACTTCATCATCTCACAGCCAATGAACCCCTCTTCCATCTTAATACCTTACTTCGTTGAACCCTAAGCCATCAAAGGAAGATTGAAATGCTCGTTCCATCTAGAATTCTAGACCATCTATAAAGCGAGATCGAGGTCAAGAGATTACCCACTAATGCAAAGGTGCTTGAATATGTACATGAGCAATACCTATTAAGATTCCGTTGCAAATATAAATCAACCTGTGACCTCTAAAACTCAATAAAACGGACGTTTCTCTACCGCTCCATTCGAATCTATCGGCGTCGATATCCGCTCGTAAGACTGTCATTCCGGGAAAGTGCACCTCCATACCGATTCCTTAGGGACCACGAACGTGATGTCGACGACTATGTATATCGAGTATACTGTCTTTCGTTTTACATGACCCAGCTGACACTAGTAAACTTCGGGACTACGCTGTTTAGAATTCTCTGAAGGAATGAGATGATTAATAATAAAATCAAGTAAGTACTTTTGGTGCTACTATAACGTTGAATGGGGTTGGTTAATATTTGTCTAAATTATCTTGTGATATATTTGAAAATATAAGATGGCCATGCATCAAAAGATCTATCAACTATACTTATTCTATGTTCAATAGCAAACTTTTTTTTGTGATTAATATGAAATGAGATTCAAATGGCTTCTATCGAAATGCTTTACATGAATTAGAATTTCACTGTGTTCAGAATTTTCCTAGGAATTTCAATTGGCGGATTGAGTGATATAACTAGTAAGCTCTGTCTTTGCAAACTTTTCCTTGGATACAATATTTATTTTAAGTAGTTGATAGAACATTTCGAGACGTCTTAGGTCCATTATAATTTCATAGAATGTAAATCACCAATGGTAAAAGAACATACCACTTTTTTGCTTATCCTGCTTAAATAAATAAGACTAAGATTGTCCCCAAACCCCGGTACAAACTTGACTGATTTGTTAAGTCAGCCACACGGTATGAGCTTATATTCTTGCACAGCTCGTGCGAGAGAAGAGACTGACTTTAACTTGAGTCTATATTATCTGCTTAGTCTTTTCCCAATTATGTCAGGGTCGGCTCCCAGTCTAACCGGATGCAGCTGAATACCAGTAATTTACATGGAGCGACTGCCTATCTGAACTCCACAACCCAGTTAGTACTGGGTTTTTAAGACTAGTTATCAGACTTGGGGGATTCTGACTAACCCGTAACGAATGTCAAAAGATCTTATCTCGTGTTTATGTTATTAAAAAATACGTAACCGTTAATAACTTTCAATAATAAGGCAGTAACAAGAAACCCACTCAGCACAGATTACGTATTGAGTGACCGTTACAATCCATTTTGTCGTTTGGGTGAACGACGGTTATGTTTCCCGCAAATCCCTTTAAGAGCTTATCAGCGGGGATTCCGCGCTGCGCGACTAGTGGTCTTGATATGACTCAATTATGGAATTGAACATTTATCTTGACTTCAAAATAATGGCTGGTTTTTCTTAGTGTACACTGGGTCGGTATATCTGTAGTGTAATTGTGGTAAGGGACAAACTCATAATAGGATAATATTTATGAATCACGTTACAATTCGTAAAATGATCACAAAGTAACAATTCATAATATTATCTGCATCTGTGACCATTTTAAGAATTTTAACGTGATTCATAAATATTATCCTAATAAGATTCTGCCAAAGCGGCCATTTTAGGCCCCCGGAACATTACATTCATAAATCAAAAAACCACTAAAGACGTTCTATTATTTCAAGCTGTATTCATTACTCACAATGATCTAACACTTTTGCTGGTCAATAAAGTTCAATTTAGCCTGGCCCATTTAAAGATATTTACAAGCTGATAAGAGTCCGTTTTACAAATGTAAGCGGCCCTATTTAGACCTTCGAAATTAATTCAGGAACAGTCCAGGGTAATCTCTAATTGTGTTAACTACCTCGTTTAGAAGGTAATTCGACTTTATAGTCATTTTCCTTTCATTCACTACCTATCTGTATATTTATCTCCAATTGAACAACTTTGTTATTTAAGACAAATAACGCATGATCGACATACCGAGCAGCTTATGAAATTCAGAGACTCGATCGCTTTTTCGAAGAATATTTTAATGACGGATGAAATTTTTAAAACTTTCATGGATGAAGATTTTTTTGTAGTATGATGCTCAGAGATTCATAAATATTATACTAACAAGATTCTGCCAAAGCGGGCATTTTAGGCCTCCTGTTATTTACTTAGAAAAGAAGTTATCAGTACTGCGTGACAGCTTATATACAACTACAAAATAATTAGTAAAAAAATATAGATTCCGAAAAGATTTATTTTTGTCTCTTTCTTTTTGCAGCACCCCGGGTCCTAACCGAAGCAACCGTTCGCTCGAAACGTAAATCTGCCCTCTATCAGCGTGACCAAATGTTTGGGTTCAAAGAACTGAATTAATGCGACGGTCAGGAAATCGCGCAAAAATTGCTTTGGTTAGGACGCAGTTTTAAACTTAACACATAATAATTTTGATTAACAATTTTGGTCCTGCTTCTGTCAGGCACCACAAGCAGGCGAAGCAAATGCGTTCTTATACAAAACAATCAAAAGACGAACATGTCTCTATTTGTGTATACTTGGCGAAACTTCAAATTGTTTGGTGAAACGACGCGACCAAGCCGTAACCAAGACGAGAATTAGCGGCACCAACACAAATATTATCCACGAAGGCTTGTTTGAAGTACGTGCCCTCTTTAACAGTAGTTGTCTGTATAAACAGTCTTGTTCATAATTCTAACTGTACAAAGTGTACATGAATTGGCCCAGTTTGTGGAGTTGGTGTTTTGTTTTTAGTATACGTTCGTTCCCACCCTGTAAGGCTCGTTAGGGCCTCGTGTCGGATACTATTTTTGTCTCTTCTTCTTAGCGTGTCGATAACAATTCAAATCGAGTCAGCCCAATATTTGGCGACGAGTTTGAATATTTTTGTTGGAACTTTGAACTGTGCTGTGGGCCTGTGGTTTGTGTGAAATTGCCTTTTATTTTATGGAACTTGTGAATAATGGGCTGCAGATGAATGCTAGTGGTGGGTAAGGCTATTAAGCAATGAGAACAGTGTTTAACTGCCACTCTAAATACATTAAAAGCATTTGCAAACTGAAAATATATGAAAAAATCTGAGTGAAAATTATCGTACACCGAACTCGTCTAGTTTTAAAACGTAATACTTAATACGTTTTTGACGGCTAAAAGTATTTTTAAAATCAATTCACAGAAATAAATACCTATTATTTAGCATTTAAAACCATAACTATACAGCATACAACTTAAGGGCTGGATAGTTTAATATAATACCTAAGCTCCTACTATAAAATCAATCATCGAACAACCAACTTTGGATTTATATCATGCCATAGCTCATAACATTAATCAATGCTCATTTTATGTCAAACCAATCAACATAAAACGATCATTATATAAATATAGTTTTATTCAATTAACCTAATTCTTGGTGTTGAGCACTGTTAATATCATTAATATTATTATTGAATGTCGGACCTACTGTTCAATAAACACGGGACACTACGGTAAATATGCCTTGAGTAATTTTTATCATTTCATTAATGAGGATGCCTTTGGATATTTGGACTCTCGTAGCCTTCTGGCTTCCAAAAATCGACTCCTTTAAATTCCTTCATCGAATCAGTTTTATGTTAAATTCTTACGCTGTCTCAACAATAAAGCTCTGGAACGCGCTACATTTTGGCATTAAAACAGCTGAAAGCAAATTCACTTTTAAAATAAAAGTTCGTTTACCACTATATACATAAGTCAGAGTAAATGCAATTATGTCATTTCGATTTTAGACGTCACTGCGAAATTATTAATACAAAACTTGGGTTAGTCACCAACTCGACACGAAAGACACACGTGTGTCCAGTTAGTGAAACTCACAATTAGTATGCCTTATTATTTCGTCATCTGGACACGCAAAGATTTTTACGCGCGTCGACTCAGTGAAAGTTATTGACGAGTCACAAAAACGTAACAAAATTGGCGGATAAAACGCTTACAACATCCTAAGATCAAGAAACAAGTTTTTTCATAAGCAATTACAATTTGTGTTCACTTGTTCCATTACAAAACCAAAAACAAACCTTGAAAAAAAAAAAAAAAAACGTATAAATAAAATCAGCGACACGTAGAGTTCGGCTAAACTTGTTATTTTATTTGACTAAAATTAGGTACGTTAAGTATTTCAAAGTAATCATAAATACTGAGGCATAAAGTTTAATCATTTATTAAAGTTTCTTCTTGCGGAGGAGGCGTAGATCAAAGGACACGCTCCGGTTTCCCTTTTTTCACAGAAGTGCGATTATCGACTGGCTCGGAAAGTTGTTATTGCGGATTAGTTTATGTTGTTATTTGATGAGTAAATTAGTTTTGTTTTTTAAGTAACTTGTTTTTTTATGGCAAAAAATAAATACCAACCTTGATAAAGTAAGTATTTTTACTACGTAGGCATAAGTAGTCAACTGGACGTTCAAAAAAAACACTATTAGCTTTTGACTTCTTATGTAGAAGCTTGTGTTTGTTAAACAAAAGTAGCTAACAAAATTAATTAGCCTCAAACAAATTAAACTTAACATCATAGCAAAACATCCCGCCTGTGACCCCCGAAGGGTTAGGCAGAGGTGTACCCTAATAGTACACCAACATTTCGCCAGTTATGTTTGAGTGAAATGAAATAGGGGGGGCGAGCCATCAACTGAATCCAGACTCCGTGGCTGCTACTGAGAAATTCCTGATGGAAAACAATTTTCCCGACCCGGGAATAGAACCCGGGACTTCATTCTTAGCAGAGGCGATTGTGACCAGTAGACAAACGAGGCAGTCAAAACAAATTAGACCTATTAATATTAAGGGTGATGCCCTATCTCCCCAAGTTTCAAGTCACACAAAGCTTATATTATTAAATGAAATTGTACGAATCTGTCTTGACCGAAATCTAGAATGGTACAGTCGTCGAATTAACTATTGTTTAAAAACTTTTATATTTTTACAAATAAAAAGTCGAGGCGGAGAAAGTAAAGCAGCATATTGGAAGCGAACTCAAAATGAAACACCTTGAAAAATCATAAAGAAAGAGAAATCAGTGTCTCTCAGAGATATTACTTTGAGAGGATCTTAGAAAAATACGGTATGCAAGACTGCAAACCAGTGAGTACCAGTAGAAATAAACATTCACTTGAATCCTGGAGAGAGGAATGACAATTTTGAATATCAAGAGATTACAGATTCTCTTGTGTATTTAGCTTGTAGTACTAGACCAGACATTTCGTTTATTTAACAATTTCAACAATTCTACTCATATGGCAGCACTGAATCGTGTGCTTAGGTATCGGAAGGGGACGATGGATCTATTGCTGTGCTATAGGACGTTCAACAAACCGTTGGTTGCCTATGCTGATGCTGGTTGGGGAAATGGGCCAGATAGTCATTCGTTTACGGGTTATTTCCTAATGTTTGGTGGTGCTGATGAGGTTAGGCAAGCTCTCAAACAGCGATGCGTAGCATTGAGTACTGCTGATGCAGAATACATAGTTCTTTGTGAGGCCACGAAAGAAGATGTAAATATGAAAGGTTTATATGCTGAATTAACTGATTGGATAGACAGTGTAATTGTTTTTAGTGATAGTCAAAGTTCTAGTATGTTAGTTTATAGTCCAGCTATTGGCAAAAGGGCTAAGCATATAAAGATAAGGTATATTTTTTTAAGAGATTTAGCCGATGACCTTCTTCTCCGTGTCGCTGGCACGTAACCTAATCCCAGAAGGGTTACGCAGAAGTGTGCCTATTAGTACACCCACATTTCTCCAGTTATTTTTAAGTCTCATGTAACAGGGGGCGAGCCTATTGCCATCGACCGGGCACAAATCCAGACTCCGTGGCTGAGAAATTCTTGATGGAAAAACCCAATAGCATTTTGCCCGACCTGGGAATCGAACCCAATACCTCATGCTCAGCAGTCGCGCTTCCGATCACTAAACCAGCGCGGCAGTCTTGCTTCATCTTGATGATAAGGTAATCAGGATTAATTATTGTCAGACTAATGTAATGCTTGCTCCACACAACACACCCACAACACAACATAACACTTATTAACCGACTTCAAAAAGAGGAGGAGGTTCTCAATTCGGTTGTATGTTATTATTATTATTTTTTGTATTTGTTACCTCATATCTTCGTCATTTATAAACCGATTTGAAAAATTCTTCTTTAATCTGAATGCATCTACTTCCCGATTGGTTCCATAGAAATTTAATCGAAATCGGTTCCGCAGTTTGGTTTTGAAATCAAAATAGCTGGAAAACATATGTCATCCAAGTAAAAGAAATTGCAAAATTGATACTTGACAAGGATTTGTGAGTGATGCGATAACTAAAAAGGGTAAATATATATAATAAAAACTTTTTTTGCAAAAAAAAACCGACTTCCAAAAAAAACACTAAAAAAGTGGAAAATAACTTTACTTTCGGAAGTCGGTGGCAAAAAAGTCAATGAAACAAACAATAGTCACCGACTTCCGAAAGTAAAGTTATTTTCCACTTTTTTAGTGTTTTTGGAAGTCGGTTTTTTTATTCTAACACTTTTGGAGACGTCAGTACGAGGAATGGTAAACTATGAACTTTACAAATTAATTCATTAAACATTTTGGGGACGTTGGAAATGAATGTATGAAAAATCATTTTGGGGAACTTTGAACTTGGGGAGATGGGGCAACACCCAAAATTAATACTTAGAAGGCAAATATTAAACAAAGATTTTATCTATTATCATTTCACAGCATGATAGCTATAACAGAATTACTATGTTCATAAAATTGCCATACAGTAAACGCTTCCACGTAAACACCAAGAATTTCACACTCTATTAAAGCGAAACGCTTTCATATATTTTATAAAGCATAAATTGAGTTGTTTTTCGTGTAATGGTCAATAAAAGTTGTCAGCTCAGGCGGCCACGGTCTTACGGTATGAACGATAAATCAAAAGGCCGGATGCGGTAACCACCTTAACAAAAACCATTAGGGTATCTTGGCCCTCCAATTTTCTTGAACAAAGATGGCGACAAACGAATCCCTGGGGTCTTTTTAATTTGGTCATGGTTTTGCCCAAATACTGTACACCTTCAGGATTAGCTCTTAATTAAATTTCCTTATAATTTAGGACAAGAGTTTCTTAATGCAGATTTTAATTTGCCCCTGTGTGTATTTTCGGCGACGGCTTTATATTTTCGAAATGTTTGTGTACGATTCTTATTGTTAGAGTCGGGTGAAAAGCACTTTTTCAGTCACAAGTCCGTTTTTAGAACAATAATCTAAGTCAGTCATACAATTTTATTTAAAACTAGGTATGATTTGAGATTAATGAAAGCTGCCAGTTTTAAATTAAAACTGATTACTGTGTAGTTCTAGAATAAATTGAATTTATATTGCCGAATTCAACCAGAGCATCCGTCGCCAAAATACACACATCAAAAGTGTCTAGGGATCAAGCATTTTTATGCGGATTTCTTGAGATTGAGATGTGGCTTTGTAATAAATTTATGATTTTATAAATTTATATGGATCCTTTTTGGTGCATTTCATAATTTGAATCAGGAACTCTCAATCAAATTCGAGTAAAAGATGAAAATAAGCTGTCAATATTTTCCCTATAAAAACATACAACGCATTGAAGACATTATTAGTGCTACTGTTTCCCTACTACTGATTAAAACCAACGTTATTATGGAGCGGCGACGTCATTTAAGCAGGGAAGAAATGCTCAGAGCCGTGGGAATGATAGAAGCTGGTTCCCGGCAACGTACTGTGGCTTTAGCTCTGAATACAAGTCAGAGTGTTATCAGTCAACTTTGGACACGTTACTGAAGCACTGGTACCGTGGCTGAGCGCCATGGAGGACGGTATCGCTGCACCACACGGAGACAAGACCGATACATTCAAATCTTAACTCGAAGAGCTCCAACAATAACCGCCATGATGTTAGCCGTGAGGCTTCATCACTCTTCAGGGAACTTAATTAGCGACCAAACAGTCAGAAACCGCTTGCATGAAGTGAACCTTCATTCCCGAAGACCGCTACGGGTACCACCTATAGCAATGCACAATCGTAGGATTCGATATCAATGGGCTCTTGAACACAGAAATTGGGCAGAAGAACAATGGCGTTTCGTGTGCTTTTCTGATGAGTCTCGTTTTGGTATGAGACCGGATACAAGACGTATACGACACTGGAGAACCCCTGGACGCCAATAGCGATTAAAATCCTGCCAGGAAGTCCATCCTTATAGTGGTGGAACCATCATGGTATGGGCGGGTATTTGGATCGGCGGAAGAACTGAGTTGATTTGGATCAGAGGCAACCTCAACGCTCAAATTTATGCTGAGACGATTGTATCAGACGTCATCGTTCCTCTACAAGTGCAAATCGGTCCCTTATTTCAGTTAATGCATGATAATGCACGACCGCACACCGCAAGAGTTGTAAGACAGACTCTCGCCGCAGCTAACATCAATGTCCTGCCCTGGCCTGCTCAGTCGCCAGACTTGAACCCGATTGAGCATGCATGGGATATGCTACAGAGAAGAGCTCTGCCGAATATGGAGGGTATCCAGTCGCAAGAAGACCTTTTTTTGTTGTTGCAACGAACATGGGCGGCCATTCCACAGCGTGATTTGGATGAACTCATTTTGAGTATGCCAAACCGATGTTCTTGTGTTGTTAGTGTTCGCGGTAGAAACACGGATTATTAATTGTTTAAGTTACCCAATAAAATTTTAAAGAAAACTGTTATTTCAGTCTTTTTTTCGAACTTTAATGTTAGTGGTTCAAATGTCAAAAATCCCTTTATTAGGAAAATGGCAAATTTCTTTATTAATGCAAAGGTGACTTGGTTTATCGTTACTGTGACAAACGAAAACACTTTATTTGATGAATCCTTAAAGAAAATTTTAATTAATATCAATCAGGAGAAAAGTTATTGCAAAAATATATGTTGATCCCTAGATACTTTTGATGTGTGTATGTGATGTAGTACGATGCTGACAAAATAATTATAATTAAGCCTAAACCCAGATCAATGACATAATCTGAAACACGTTCCATGTCGAATATTCCAGATTCCCAACTATTAGTAGCCAATAACAGTAACAAATCACAGTTTAGGCTCAGTAAGTTCTATAATCGCTTGCCAAAGACCTACATCAAACTTACGTGAAATACCATCCAAACTTCGATCGGTTATACGTTGTAACCGGTTGGTTAGTCTTGAGGTAAACCCCTGAACAAATTCTGTGGTAAATGCCCATAGCGTCCCAATTCCCTGAAATTGATGGTAACAATAATAGTATTACCAGGTATCGGTATTTGGTGGAGGCGACGGTATTTTGGTGGAGCCGGGTCGCCGATTGTGATATCTTAATACGTGATCCTGTGGGAATCGTGTTTGGTTCGGAAAGTCTGAAATTTCCTGAGCTGGGTACTTACGTGATTATTGAGATGTGGGTTAATATTAAATTAATGTGTTAGATTTCTTGTTATACTTGGGTACGTTTAGGTCATGATTGTGTTATTGCTTATAACAATTTTCGTTTTTGGGAGAATTAAGAGTACAGGTATTTTTCAAGGTTGGTTTAGAAAAGAAATGAAAATTTCATACGTTGCTTTTATTTATGAAAAACGTTAAAATCTTTTTGGTGTAAAAAACGCAGAGGTATCGCACCTTTTCAGCCTATAAATAAATCTTTGATGCGAAACACCCTCTGTGCCGGCGAAGGTGCTATTTTTACGCAACGGCCGTTCAGAAAATCTCGCTTACATTCTAATTTTAGCCTTGATCTAGCTGCTAAACATAACAATAGCTTTGAACTTTAGAAGCAAGCTACCTGAATTCTCAGAACCTTAAAATTCAATCATTTTCGTAGGCAAATTGGTGGATGAACCGAGAATTTTCATCGTCAGATTACAATTACACTGTGATTTAGACGGTGAGGTCAGGTGTAACGATCTTTAAGATCTTTAAGTATGCCATTTTGTTTTTAATAGGCAAAGAAGGGGTCCAGTGCTTTGATAGACAAGTAATCTTTTATAGTAGTAGGAGTATATTTTACGTCTGCTTGTCATTCATTCAATATCTGTCCCAGTCGAAGATAGACGGAAACTAGAAAATTAATCGTAGTTTCTTAACAAATTCCGACGAAACACAATTAATGGTGGAACTCAATACTGTCGAATTTTAACGAATTAGTTTCCGTCTTGATAACCGCTTGACTTGTCAATTTCCTCGGAGCTATTTAGAAACTTATCTTAATTGTTGCTGGGATACTAAACAAACTTGAATGTACTCTGGGACCTTTTGGCACGTAGAGAAAATCGGACGGAACAGAGACAGCTATCTTGGTTTTTACCTACATTTGACAAACGTTTATCAACAGTGCCATCTTGAGCATTACATTATGCAGCATTGTACCGAAACCTAAATTTTACCGTAAATGATACTGCGACTAGATTTCGAAAGTTTTTCATTACTGAAATTTGCTTTCGGTCGAACAAAATGTTTTTACGTTTTTTATTTCGAAATACTACACAGGAGCGCAGAAGTTTTGGCTTATGGCAATAATCATCAATTATCTTTAAAACTCTAATTTACCTGCTGGTAAAATGTAACGTCACCATAAAATCACTGCACATTCTTTTTGAGACCCCAAGCGGATGAACCCTTATGTACTCGTACGTACCTATATGAATTTAATATTATTACTGTAACACTGTATTATGTTCCAGAAAGACATGGAGGCCATTAGGTTTTTGTAATAAAAATATTATTTCTTAGTGGCCAAACACGTTATTACTTGAAAAGGTTTTAAGCTTGTAGAGAGGTTTTATTTGATTCTCGGTCGCTCCATAAAATATTGATGTAGTAATAAACTTACTGCGACAAATATGGCCGAGACGGAGTATAAAATTGGCTGACTGATTAGATTGATTAGACTGGTGATAGCATAAAGTCGTTTCAAGTTCATGTTTTCAATTATTACTTAGGGAATATTTTCAATTATTATACGTTGAAACCATTGTACAAAGCAGTAGGACTAGTCTTCCTGAGGGGCCTCTTCAATGGCTTCATGGAACGCATTCGCCGCCGATTCAGGGCTCGTAAAACGTGGGCCTCTAAGTTTGTCTTTAATTTTTGGAAACAAAAAGAAGTCGCAGGGTGTGAGGTCCGGGCTGTAAATCGGATGCGTCATCAGTTCCACATTTGAAGCTTTCAAATACGCTTCTGTTACCTTAGTGGAATGTGAGGACGCGTTATCGTGTACGACGCGTTTCGAGGACGCTTTTCGCGAACATGTTCTAAGACTCTGGGCAAGCAAGTGTTAACGTACCAATCTGCAGTCACTGTCCGTTGATATTCAAGCGATACTGTAGTGTAATGTCTTGATTTGCCTAAAAAAGAATCAACCATTTTTCTACCAATACTTCGACTTTACTTAACTTTCGTCCGCAAATCTTCAAAAGGAAAGACCCACTCTGTCGACTGGATTTCACTTTCGGGTTCAAAGCAGTACACTCAGGTTTCGTCACCTGTCACGGTATTATAGACAGCCAAGGCTCTCCGTTAAACTTTTTCATCATTTCAGGGCACCACTGGACGCGCAATCGTTTCTGGTCCTCCGTTAAAACTTGCGGTATCCATCGAGTGCAAACCTTGCGAACCTGCAGATGCACTTGTAAAATGTTTTGCACTTGGCTCATTCCAATGCCTAACAAAGTATGAATTTGCTGACAAGTAATTTTTTGTCAGTTTCAATAAGTTATCGTACGGAATAAATATTAGATTCTGTAACCGCAGTCGCCGGCTAACCTTCACGTACCTCGTTATGGTCATCACGCCCACGTCTCAATACTCCAAACCACGAATACATAGAGCTGTGACACGGTGCTTCATCAGCAAATACCAATTGAGGTCCCTGGCAACTCTCTTGTTCACTTAAGCCACAGCGAAAATAATAAAAAAAATATTGAACGTAAATGTTAACGAGTTAAATTCATTTTGATAGCGACACACAATTTTTGAAAGGATGCCACAGTGAAAAAACAAATGACAGTCTCGCAAATTAAAAAATTACATGTTCCCAAAGAGTTCCATTTTCGAATTCCATAATTGTTTTTTTTCATTCTTTTATTGTAAGTGGCCAGATCCAAAAACTTTTAGTATGCCCCACGTGCTATTAACTTTGAATTAAAAGAATACCAACTTTATGTGACTGTGGCTAAAATAGATAAAGTAATTTACTTCATAATTACTAGTAACCTACATAGGAAAAGTCATAAAAGTTTTTTCAAAAACGCAAATTTGTGTAAATACATGTTTGGAGAATACAGCGTGGACTCAGTAGAGGAGGAGATGAAGGAGAACATTATGCCACGGAAAAAAGCTGATGTGCATGATTTAATTTAAACGGACCATTGATTTACGTGCGTCATACACACATTATTACATCGTTGCTATTGTTACCAACAACCTCTTCCATTCCAAATTCGAATGTTATATTAAACCTCTGACTGAGTTTCTATTTCGCCTACAAACCAAATCTGGAACACCTAATTAACAATTCATTAATCAATTAAAAAGGTCGCTCTCAACCGTTGACAAAGGTCACAAAGTACCTAAACAATTCTATTGTTGTGTTACTAAAATAAATAGAGAACAGGCAAGTTTGCGACAAAAAGATATGGCCGCTAAAAGATCAATGGAGATTTGTGGGATATTGAATTTTCTCTTGAAAGCGAACGAACAATGGTGTTGACATGGGTCTGAATGGGCATTGCTTATGAGTGGTTTTGGGTGCTCTATAAACTTTCCTTGCTTGATTGAGTTTTTCATAAAATTACCAGAAAATCTTCTACAGTCGTGCCACGAAGTTTAATTAGGATTTCCATCTGGATGAAATTTAGATTTCCAACGTAGCTATTTCGTTTTTAGGGTTCCGTTGCCAAAACGGAACCCCTATAGATTCGCCCTGTCTGTCTGTCCATCCGTATGTCACAGCGCTTTTACTCCGAGATTATTGGCACCACACAGTTGAAAATTGGAGAGTGGGTGCTTTCAATGAACCGCAACACAATAATGAAAAAAAAAATAGGGGTGGCCCTCCATACATGTAATAGAGAGTTGAAAAAAATGTACGTATATAACTGTGTGGGGTCTATCGATAGCTTTCATATCGAGGGTCCTTCTTCTTAACTCAACGGTGGATGAGATATTTGCTTCCAAAGTCGTAAAAAGTGTGTCCTTCCCTCTAATTTCTGAAGTGAGAGGGAGAAAATTTTGAAAAAAAAATATTTCGTGGAACATCAAAAAAGCTTTCAACGAAAATTAGTTTGAATATTTGATATTTAGTTTTGCGATATGGAAGTTTTTCATCAAACTGCAGCAGTAACTTTGTTTTTGATTAAAATACTATTAAAAACAAATTTAGTTTTGCTGTTAAGAGTAAATTTACATCTGAATAATGGTTAAAAATGTTGTTATTATATTTTTGGTGCTATGGAACCCTGTGTGTGCGAGAACGACTCGCACTTGGCTGGTTTTCCTTATTGCAAGCTTAACCATTGGAACAGCATAATAAATTTTTAAAATTACAGCTTTAAAAACGATAAGCTACTTAAGAACACGTATAAATTCCGTTTTTCGTTTGTTTCAGATGTTCGAACGTAATGAGATGAACGTGAATTGGTAAGTAGGTCAAACTTTTAGACGGGTCACTAAATAATGCAGAGGATGAGTAGCTGCCTTAGAGTATGAGAGGAAAGTATATAGCGGCTTATATACATGGAAACCCATCTTAACTAATAACTATCTGAAACATGTTATAGTTCCCAGACTATGGGGGACATCAAAAGGTAGGGCTTTTGGGGTGCATCGAAGATAGTGCGGCAACCTGTGCTGCCGATTTCACAACCAACTTTTCTGAATGACACTTGGCTTTAACACCGCATGAACTCTTCTAATCCATATCTAGAATACTACAGATAACTTATTGGAACGGATCTACTTGAGTTTATGATAGCTGTTAACTGAAAAAATGTCTTTACACCACCACTCCATTCAAATATAAACATTATTAATAAAGTAAACGCAAATAATAATGCGAGTAACAAGTAATTATTTACCGATGCTATTATAAAACAGTATTTAAGATAGTTGAAAGTGACAAAAAGTGCTGAGTAAATATTTGTTGTATAGATTTGTTTTCTTCGAGAGGACTTCTCTTAAATGTTATAAATTGTTTGAATAACTGATTCAAACAATTTTCACTAAGTTAAATTAAAAAAAAAACATAAAAATTACACGTACCGATATTAAATAAAACACAACCAAAACCGCGAACAATTTCATAAAGTATTTTTACACTCCCGACCAAACAAACAATCCAACCTGAAGAACGCACCGACATAAATTCCCTCGCATATTGAACACCGAACTTCTGAGATATTCAAACGAGCCTATCATTTCTGTCCGAAATAAGAAAGGCCTACAAATCGACGTGAATGTAATAGGAATGTATGAGATACCAACCGGAGATTATTTATCGGGCCTCAAGTGTACTGTGATTTACTGGACGGCATTCCTTACGATCGTGACAGTTTATCCGGTGTCCCTGTTGTATGACGAGGGAAGTGTTGTGAACACTATAAATAATTATGTTGAAATGGGTGTAATGCATACTTTTATAGTTATTGTGAGTTTGTTTATTGGGTTAATAATATTTTGTAAATATGTCATTATTATTATTTTAAGTCATTGAGATATAATATCATCAGTAGATTTTCGTCTCCTATTCGTAGCTCCTTTAAAATTAAAAAAAAAAACATAATTTCCCTACGAACGCAAAAAGTTAGTAGCTGGCTACGTTCGTGTCTACGCCGTAGCACGTAGCCACATTCCGTGAAAGAACTCAACATTTCATTTGAAGTATCCGATTTCCACTTCATGGTACACAAAAGCTTTCTGAAGCGAGAGAGTAACATTGAATCTTTTGAAAACGCTCAACTGTAAGCAATTTATAAGAACATTCACACTTTTTATAGTAAAAATACTTTAACAAATACTTTAACATTTTTGTTATTATGTATCATACGATAGTTATTTTTGTTTCTTTTTAATTTTGACATAGCTTAGCCTTTTGTTTGTTCAATATTCCAGCTCATCCTTTACTAAACACTTTGAAAGTGAGGTCTATCTAAGATTTACCATCCCATGTTCTTTAGAAAGAGCGCATCAATCAAGTAACCAACAACTTATTTTTTGTTGCCATCTTAAACTAGGAAATTACCTTAAGTATAAAAATATTTTATTCATGACAGGAACAATCACGATGAGACGCGCAGCGTCGCGACTCAATCCAGTACTTGCTTGCTCTTATTTATTTAGCAGCAGAAGTCAATTTTATTTATTCAAAATTTATGCCGGAAGGTACTTCAGTGCACTTAATGCTTCATTTAAAATTGACTGCACATTTCTTATATCTCTTATAAAAGCTATGAACTATATGGTGTTCGTAATGATAATGTACCATACTTTAATCTTGAAAATATACATTAGTTATCTATGTATTAACCTACATACGGATTTCGTAAAGTTCAAACGTCATAAGAACTATCTTAAGCCGTCTAGCTGCTTACTAAAAGTTAAAGGAAACCCTGATCAATAAGCAAAAATGGCCGAAAAAAACCGTGTTACCAGATCATTCATCGTATCTATCTTACAACTAGCACTTTGCCCGCGACTTCGTCCGCAAAAATTGTGATAGCTCGGCTTATAAGCATGGTATAAATATAATTGTTAGCTCATAGCACACACGAATAATGTAGCTTTCTACCAACGCATTTAGAATTAGATCATTAGCTCCGGAGACCGCGAAATGAAAACTAACAAACAAATTTTACGTCTTTATTATATTAGAATAGAAGAGGTCTTGAAGAAAAGAGGAAGATAATAAACAGCAAAATACTAAATAGCACATAACCAAAACAATTACTTATAAATTATTCATGGACTAAATTATATAATTGATAACGCCTAAGCGCCCGTATCTTGGATAACCCACGCCATTTGCTAATGAAAAACAAATTCGAAGTTCCAAGACCAACACTGAGATATGCTTATGGTTTACTTAGGTATTAGTAAGGTCTTATCTTACTGAGTACGCGGAATACCTTAGTATAATATTACCTACAAGTTTATAAGGTTCAAAGTTGCGAAATTACATTACCAGGAAATACGTATATTACAAATACAACAATCTGTCTGACTCTGTAAATTTACACTGTAGTACTATTACTATTAGTTCTACTATAGTTCATTCTTCTTCTTTAAGTTGATTTCATTCAACTGCCTGGTTGGTATAGTGGTCACAAACGCGACGGCTGAGCATGAGGTCCTGGGTTTGATCCCCAGGTCATGCAAAGTGTTTTTGGGTTTTTCCATCAGGAATTTCTTAGGAACCACCTAGTCGGATTTTTGCCCGGTTGGCTCGCCCCCATTGGACTTAAACATAACTTGCGAATTTCGGTTTAGGTACTCCTCTACCTAACCCTTCTGGGATTGATGATTGATGTTATGTTCATTCAAATTATGTATGGGTCCACCTACACAGCTCTAACATTGGCTTCTTTTGAAACATGGAGATGCAGATGGTTGTGCAGGATGAGCAGAAAAGGGGTTGGGCATATCCTGCAAAGGAGCTCCACACTGACATTGTGGTCGGGATGGATTGAGGGTACGTTTTTTGGCTTGATTATTTCTTCAGCAGCCAATAGCACGGTTCATTCCTATGCGGTGACTAAATTAGATTGTCTTGTCATCAGTATACTACCCAAGCTCCATTGATTAATCCGTGGCGTCTTTGAATGTGAGAGGTGAAGTCTTTGTGACGGAACCCCCTTGTTGAACTAGGATTATTATTAATTTGAATATTAGATTAAATCTTTGGCAAAGTTCATAAAAAACAACATATTTCTTATGGGTCTATTTCTGTTCTTCGACGACTTAGTGTTGTAAGAAGAGAATTCATTATAAGCTACTATTTGTGATATATTTTTACTATGTTGGTCTTACGCCCAGATTTCATAGAAATGTGCTCATTGTCCTTTATATCGAAAGCAGGTCAAGTAGTAAAAAAAATACACGAGTTTCGACTCATCCTGAAAGTAGAAACGATGACAGTCGGGCAGCCGTTCAAACCTTTGGTTAAAAGTATCGTGTTTAGGGATCAAAGAACGAAAACTCTACGTTCCTGGCATGGTTTTCAATGCATTTTTAAACAAACTGGGTCAAGTAGTTAAAAGTTTTGGTAAAATACGATACGTTATTCTGAACTACGCACTAATTTTATTCGAAACTGTCAAAATAAAACACACATCACATACTTTTAGAACTCAAGTAATCAACTCAATGTTTTTCAACTAATTCATAAACAAACCGCAACTAGACTGACTCTTTAGTCTGGTGGTCACAAGCGGCTTCTGATGATGACGTCCTAGGCTCGACTCCCGAGCCGTGCAAAGTGTTACTAGGTTTTTCCATTAGGAGTATTCCAGTAGCCCAGACTTTGGATTTGAGTCCGATAAATCAATAGGTTCACCCCTATTCTTATTCTTTAAACAGTAATTCCGTCAGTGCTGAGGATATTGACCTTTCTTGTTGGTTTCTTATCCCGGCTTGGCATGTCAATATAACTTGGGCTTTTCCCACACAACACTGCTCGTCCGCGTGGTCAGGTTGCGAATCGGATCTCACGTCGCATTGGCTTGTATGGTATCTGTTGATACTTAACACACGTACGCGCCCCTGTCCGCGCGGTGCACCGCCAACATATTTGATTCGCCGCCTCCGCGTTGTGAGGATCGCCGTACCCTGCCCGACCCTTCGAGAAATACAAGTGAGATGTCATAAAAAAAACACAGTTTACTACATCAACGGGTCCCATTCACACTCAACACAAACCACAATCGCCTATGTTATGGCCTCGCATAAGCACCATTTTCTTTTACACCTTATTATTCTCGAATAAAAAAGTGTAAACGAAAATGGTGCTTTTAAATATTTTACTTCGTCATTTGAGAAAAATATCTTCACGTACGACATACAAAACGAGTCGGGGTAGAAGACGTGACGCTTTTGATGCTTTTACCTCGAGACCATGTTAGATGCGAAGTGGGTAGGTAATTTTTAATGGCTATGTATTGCTTAGGGACCTGTATTGTTGCCTCGTTATATTGTGAGTGGATTTTTTAAGCAAATAATATATGTGACTCAAAGCTAGGAACGTTTCAAGGGTAAATTAATCATAATAAATTATTGTTTTAAGTTAGAAAATACTACTTACTTACGTACTTAAGTCATTCGTAAACGCGAAAATTAAGGTGAATAACAGACTGTATTAGTCTGTCCCCTATCTATAGATAGGTTCTTCAACTGAACGCGATCAACATATCGTAAACGCGGTTTAGATAAGCCGTCAGTGTCAATATTCCATAGCAATGATGACACTAACAACTTTTCAAGGCAGTAACGCGAAAATAAATAATAAGTAAATCGGCTGATCACTTTCAGTTTAGTTTTAAAATTATTCTAAACGTGCATACAATTACATAAATCCAGCAACTTGTTGCTCAATTCACTACCGCTGTTATAAAACTGTGCCGATGAAATTTAATTCTCCGTAACTGCTTCAATAATGTTAATAAATATTCAGGAGTCGACGCAACTTTGCGGTGCTCTCAATTTAATTTACTAAACCATTTATGGAAACCGCTTGAAAGCTTTGCCTGCTAATAGTCTGAAAAACTTTGTCAATACATGCATTGTAGGAAGTAAGCTCTCGTGTATAATTAAAAAAAAAGGCTAGTATAATTTGTATTTTATATGTATAACATTATTTAGTAAAAAAAAATACAAATGAATTGTTTTCCCTTTATTAATTTTATTATCTTCTCTGAAACTATGAACCAGCTTACGAAACTTTATTAAATTGGACATACATACATCATTGCCCGATTTAATGGACATAATGGCTTGTCTGAAAGGCAGTGTGCTAAAATTAATGGCCCTGAAACCTGAAACAAGTTTACGGCAATAATTAATTATATTTGTACTGTACATAAATAGAATTGATCTCATCACTGAACACAATTGTATGAAAGTAAAATTGGTCTAATTTGATCAATATCACTAGGAAACATTTTATCAAAAATACCTTGGAGATCAGAACTGTGCACAAACGCACTAACACTAACTTTGTTTAACTTATAACATGGTATTTCGGGTAAAAATGGTACCTATTGATAAATAGGTATTATTACCGATTAATTACACTAGCATCGCTGGCATTATTAGATGTACCTGTTAATGGCCAGGTCAATTTATGTTTCGAAACGTTCTGACAGGAAATTATTTACAGAATTGAATATTGGTGCTTGCAATAGGTTCATACACATACGCAGATCATCATTGGTTACGGTCAAAGGTTAGAAGAGGCCCGCTTGTACCACAGATCACTTAATGCGTGTAGCGTCAAAAACATCATGAGATATGGACAGAGTGACATCATTACACAACTTTGCTCTGTCTGCCTATCAGTTAGTGTGCTGATAACTTAAGAACTAGTAGTCAGATTGGCAGTGATGTCTCGGCCCTGGAGACATCACTGCCACTACAACACAAAACAGTCGAAAGATTCTCTTTTCGAATTTCATGCGGTCACAGTGATGTGCACTTGTTCAATAGCAAAGGAAGCAAAATTCTTTTGTCGAAATATTTCCATGTTTGTTGGAACATCCATTATGATGTCATACATAGTGACGCTGATAGACGTAAAAGTAACTTTTTAAAAGATCGATCACCCAGCATTGGGTGACAGAATATGATTGATACGTGCTACCTACGTCTTTGATGGTGTATGTTGATCAAAACACAGTTCGTATACTTGTTTTAATTATTTTTTTTTTTGATTTTGTTGAAAATATCCAATCGATGCTGTTTGAGCCTACCGTTAATTTTGACTTCCCCAATAAATAATCAATAGTGAGGAGATCAGTAACTTGTTCTAATAGGCGAAGCTTATAGCATTAATAATAGTTTATATTTCCGCTTCATACAAAAACCGCCGCCACCGTCGCCGCCGCTTTTCGCTTGTGGAAAATGTTGTGAGGAAGGTTTTGAGTATGAATGTGGATGGGTATAAGAGTAGACCAAAGAAACGATGGATGGACTGTGTGAGGGCTGATATGGCAAGAAATTAGGTGTCTGATGAGATGACACGTAATAGAGAAGTATGGAAGAAGAAGACATGCTGAGCCGACCCCAAATGAATTGGTATAAGAGGAGGAGAATGATGATTTCTCCAAAAAGTAGTATAGCGAACAGAATTCTGATAAATTAACGAGTTCATGCTGTGCTAGAAATCATTTTCCATCTCTCATCCAAGTTTTTCCCCTGATGGGCAACTATGTCGTCTGCCCATCTCGCCGCCGGCCGACCCACATTTCTTTTTCCATTTTTTCTTGGACGCCATCCGGTGACAGCCTTAGTCCTTAATCCCGCCGACAAACTGTTTCGCAGTTTGGTGGATTTATAAAATATAAAACATTTTTCGTCGAAAAGAAAATGTTTTTTTTTACCTTTCATCACTGCACCTTTCACGATTTTCAATATCGAAAAACTTTGTACGTCTTCGGATTTCGACGTTAGGAACTCGATCCACCAGGTTTATGCCGAACATGAGTTGTTGGTATAGTGGTCAGAAACAAGCATGAGGTCCTGGGTTTGATACCCGGGTCGGGAAAAGTGTTATTGAGTTTTTCTACCAAGAAATTCTCAGTAGCAGCTACGAAGTCTGAATTTGTGCCCGATAGATGGCAATAGGAACGCCCCCTATTTTATGGGACTTAAACGTAACTGGAGAAATGTGGTAAGGTACATTTCTGCACCGCCCTTCGAAAAGTACAAACGTGATGTTATGTTAGTTCAACATCCCGCCTATGATCAGGCTTCGCTCAAATATTCTCATTCCGTACGAATGAGAATATTTTTTAGCAATACTTACGTAAAAAAATATAATTTATCGAGCAACCCATTGTTGCTCGATAAAAACAAGTCAGGGCTACTTTTTATTAAAATTAACGAAACTAATGCTTTTTCCAAACCGAACGAAATCAAAATTGAATGAAAGTACAAAGCTGGGCCAAACAATTTTTGGGTTGTCTAGCTTTTTGTATCTCAGTCAGAGAGAGGCGATACTTTATGAACACTTATCTGTTTTCTTATTAAAATATATGCTTAGTAAAAAAAACACGATGGTATAACGTTGTCTAAGTAAAATAGGTTACGCGTCACGGTTGTCGCAATTCTAAATAGTATTGACTTAATTATATCAGGCAACCCATTCTTCATAAAAAAAATTCATGTACATTAAATAATTTTTTCTCTTAGTAAGAGATGGGGGGGAATTAGGCATTTATTCGGTAGCAGACAGACTTCATGTACAATTGTGGAGATACCCCAGAGTGAAGAGTAATTACATCCGTATATCTGCAACTGTTTCACTCGCGGGACGTCTTAAATGTGACTGCACGTGCATTTGAACTTCTGAGCAAAATATTAATAATAGCCAACATGAATAATTGTGGTGAATAGTCGAAGCGTTTACTTTGACAGTATTTGTTACATCGATCTGCGTGATGCCTGCATCTACGCATCAACGTTTTTGGCCCGTTCATCAGAGTCCTTGAATAAGTATCCGCTTCGGCAATCATGTTCTATCTTTGGAAATACGAGATCTAATATTATTGCCCCGTTCTTCCTCTTTTTTCGTATCGACGGCACTATTGATGGTCTAATCAAATTATTAACAACCAGATGGCTACGTTAATCGCGGCGTCAGTAGTGTATTTGATAATAAATTCTCTAAAACGCAGGTGTACACTCCAGCAAGTCGGCCATTGTCTGGTCAGGGCCCTGTTGTCACATTGAGCTGCTACAACCATGGAAGTACATGCCTATTATGTTTCACCATGGTTAGAATATTACGGAATATCTGATAATATAGATAAATCTTTTCAAAACCAGTAACATAAATACACAAAGTGCTACCAAAGAGTATTCATAAGTGCGCAATAAATTTATTACAATGCGTTGAGAAGCCAAACTTAGAAGCTTTGCATCTGTGGGGTTCACGCGGCGCGACGTTTGTGTTAATTCGGAATCATGAAGATTACGTAAGCGCATACTGTTCAAACTTTCCCAGTATTTTTCAATAACGGTTTTTTTTTTGCATATTCTCACTTTTGTTTTCCATCGGCTGATTAAGCTCTCAGAGTTGAAAGTTATTTTTTTTAATTTAAAGGATATTAATCTCCGGGACCTATAATATATGATAGATCATGAATTGCATATTCTATTTGTTTTGGTTCATAAACTTCTTCTTCGCGTCTAAATTGATTCCTCCCAGAAATTGACTACGAGTTTCTTTAATACTTAAAACAAAGTTGTACTAGCAGGTTTTAGATTAAATTAACAGTATATCAGTTCAAAAGTAAATAAAATCTTATTATTATTATTCCTATATTTATTTTTAATTCTTATTTTTTACATTTTTAAATATTCGCTTATAAAATAATAATCAAAAAAACATTAAAAATATTTAAAAAAAATATTGTTATTATTATATTAATAGTATATTTTTTTGGAGAGCATGTTAGTAATGGCTAACTATTTTCCAGGCGACTAACAACTTAAAGGGCTACTAACTATTTGCTCAAACTCAAACTCAACTCAAAGCATTTATTTCAATTAGACCATTACAGGTACTTTTGAATGTGACATTCAAAAGTGCCTGTAATGGTTTAATTGAAATAAATGCTTTGAGTTTGAGTTTGAGTTTGAGTTTGTCAAAACACAAAAAAATAAACTAAGCTACAGTCCCAGTCACAGGGCATAATAACTTGTGAAAGTACTGTAGTTGCCCATTCGAAAGCGTAGATCTCTATGGAGAAGAATGGGCAAGAAACTCCATGGACACTCTTTTAAATCATTATGTTGTTACAAAGTCTCGGTTACATCATTCATGTCGAGATTAAACATACATGTGAGAACGATGTAGAAAGACGTGCGAGTAAGAGCGTCCAGAATAAAAAAGATAAAATTAACAATTCAAAAATACAATAATCCATGGCAGCTGCGAGATGACCAGTCACAACTGACAGCGCCCGTTCACGAACATGACGCATGGATCAGCCATCATTCAACTCAACCATTTTGGAGGGAACTAAACGACCCGACACACGCGCCACCATCAGCGAGACATTTGAGTGAGCATGACATTTCTCAACCGCCAGGGCAAATTCGAGTCAGTAAAAGATGTAAATGGTAGCTTTATCGTACATAGAACTCACACATGTGCTATGCAATTATATAATACTAAGAGACTGAATCTATACAATGCAAAGATATGTTTACAATCTTCTGCAGCTTCCACAATAACTTCACAAAGTAATCAACTAGTTTGCCCCTATGGTTGTGGAGCAGGACCAGCATTGAGCCAAGCATTTTTATCATCAATGTAATCTCCCAACTTATAGTATGCTTGCCTACATAGTGTGCGTTTTATACAAGATTTAAATTTCGTCTCATTCAGTTGTAGAATGTTGTGCTACTAAAATAATAACTTGGCAGTGAAAAAAAAAATGCTAGGCATAATTTCTCATCTCCTAGATATTTCCACACACCCTCTAAACTCACTAAATAGAGTCAACTTGTTCTTTATCACTATAGGTAAATCATTAGCAGAAAACATCGTAGCTCAAACTGGCATGCCAGTTGTGACAAGTTGCTGCAATGATTCTAGGTCTTCCTCGTTTGTGTTGTTAGAAACTGACCCGCAGGAAGTTGACTCTATTCTAATGAGTCTTGATTCTGGGAGTGCACCAGGTTGGGACGGTATTCCTACAAAATATTTAAAACGATCAAGGAATTTTGTGGTTCCACTCATAAGCCAGTTAGCTAACTTATGTTTCAAAACTGGTGTTTTCCCGAAAGATTTAAAGCGATCAGTGGTCACTCCTGTGTACAAGGGCGGGGACGTAAACGATGTCAATAACTATCGTCCCATATCAGTTCTGCCAGCAATTTTTTTTTTTTTAGAAAAAATAATAAACAAGAGACTAATCAACTATTTACAAAAATTTAATATTCTATCAAACGCACAATATGGGTTTAGACAAAGACGTTCAACTCAAGACGCTATCTCAGCTTTGACATCTGAAATTGTTGATAGGGTGGATAGGGGTCATAAATGCTTAACAGTCTTCTTAGATTTGAAAAAAGCTTTTGACACCGTTTCCGTCCCAATCCTTCTGCGCAGGTTAGAAAGCGTAGGTATAAGAGGCACGGCTCTATCCCTTTTTGAGAGCTATCTCAAAGGGAGACAGCAAATGGTAAAGATTGGTGTCTTGTGTAGTGACGAGGAGGAAGTTTACTACGGAGTTCCACAGGGGAGTGTTTTGGGTCCTACAATGTTTTTAATTTATATTAACAGCCTTTGCGACATGCAGATAACTGGAGGAAGAATCTTCTCATACGCAGACGACACTGCGGTTGTTTTTTCGGGAAACTCATGGAACCTTGTGAAAACAGTTGCTGAACAGGGTCTGATTAAGATAGCTGACTGGCTTGGAGCAAACCTTTTAACCCTTAATACCAACAAAACAAATTTTATTTGTTTTTCCCCGATCCAAAGATCACAACCTGGAACTGACTTTGGCATTACCATTCATGTTTGTCCAAATTATTCCCTCTATAACTATATAAGTAACTGTGGTTGCCAGAATATACAACAAGTCAGATCCACAAAATATTTAGGCAATTCCTCGATCTGGAAATAGCTCAGCGATCACTTATCAAAGTGATGTATTTTAAACCATTTAGGTTCCCCACAACAGACCTCTATAAAGTCAGCAACTTGCTTTCAATTAGAAAACTTTATGTTTTAAATGTGACCTTAACCCTGCATAAATGTCTTCCCTTTGACCCAGATACTCAGAGCAGAAGGCGCAGAGATATTGTGGCCCACTCTCCAGGGGTTCGATCGGTTTTTGCTAGACGTCAATATGTTACTCAATCCACCTACATCTATAATAAATTGAACCTTAAGTGTGAATTATATCCCATGCGGTTATACGATTGTAAAAGAACTGTTGGTGATTGGTTAAGATCTCTAACATATGAAGAAACAGAAAACATTCTGATCAGGGTAGGCTAACATGCTGGATAATTATACATACACACACGCAAGCACAAACACATTCACTCACGCACGCACACAAATACACACGCACGCACAAAACACGCACCTATTCACATCACTCCTCACACATCGAGAGTTGCTCAAATAACTATTATTTATTTAGTTTAATTTCACATCTTTATTTTTAATTTCTATTTTGTTTTCCTTTTTAATTGTATTTTATTTTGTTCTTTCACTTCATTTTCATTGTTAGGATACCACTTGCGGGAAGAGCGAGACAGCTCCGACACAAGTACTATTGTAACTTACTGGGGCTGCCTCAATTTATGTATGACACAATGTTTGAGAAGTAATAAATATTTTTGTATTTTTTTTTTGTAATTTGTAGTTGCATACATTTTCTTGCCTAGGCAAATAGCAAAACATAGGGCACAGGGAGCTTAGGGCACCCCGACACAGACAGGTTAGGTTCCTTTAAACTCTACAGATAGAAATAGGAGCCCCCCTTTACTTGAAATTATCCTTCGCTGTAGCTGCCAACCTACTATTTTCCAACCAGCTTTAATTATTTTTTATACCAAATTCAAATTTGTCGCCGCGCTAAATACATGCCGTTAGTAATATACTACGACTTCACGTTCCTATGTAATGTTCCCTGATAATGCCAAAAGAATACGCGCACACGTGAGCGAAGCCGCGAGCACAGTTAGTTTCCTATAAACGTTGCACGTTAAACAATAATTTAACAAAAATATTAAAATACATATTTTACCTTTTTGCTGAGAAAATGTCAAGCCAGGAACCCGACCATGCAATTTAACGCAAAATGTTTTATTATCCACCAGGGGGCTCCCATCCCCATTCTCTTATCATCGCCATATTTCGTGAGGTTTATTTTTCAGAATACAAAGAAGGGATGAGATTACTTACATTGAATCTATTTACAATCCGACCTTAGATACTCGTCTGCTCTGATAAATGGGGGTTTTCCTTGTTTAGGTAAAATATTTTTAGATCTGCTTTTGAGATTGTGCAACGAACCTGAATTTTGAGCAAAATATTCATAGGTTTTTGGTTTGGTTGTTATTTATTTGAGGTCTTGAGTAAATCTGGCATGTCTCTAAGCAGTTCTGGTCGATGAAGCTTTGGCCACTGTATATTACAAGATGTCTAGCTAATGCTTGGCTAGGAATATGTAGCACAGCCGGCTGTAACGTAAAAATCAATATGAAAAACATATTTTCGTAGTTTCAAATTAACTGATATCAGAATGCGAACTTTTTTTTAAAATATGGGAATTGATCCTCTGCTTTGTCATATTTTGTGACTTAGTTCAGTGTCGCCACAACTCGAGTAGGCATTAATGATAATAAATGATTCATTTTATCTTGCTTTCTACACCTACTCTTATTAATCTTAATTAACCATTTTGTTATGAAGACACGCGGGTGACACGGGTGACACGTAAATACCTATTTCTCAGCGACCAACAAAATAAACAGCTTGTAATTTCCGTACTTGTTCATTCGTACCACCGTGCACCGACCATAAATTCGGACAAATAATATCAAAACATTTGTTCAAATTAGTGCTTAGTGTACCGACTAACATTATATTAATAACACTTGGGTCATGATCTCGTTCACAGACGAATGTTTTTTTCTATGTAAATCTGTGAAAACGCTTCCGCATATGGCAACATTGCCGCCTGTTGCCGTTTTCATATAGTTTCATAGAAACCAGTCGTATCGATGCGATCTGTCAGTCAATGCAATTGAGTGGCTATGTCATTGCAATTTCGCGATTGCGATCGTCGAATTGGAACTGTACGAGTATTGTTCATATAAATTGTATCAACTAAAAATCTGCTCTAACTTTACTTCATTTTGAAATGAAAACAACAGATTTCCTTTACAAAACATATTACGTACCTAAAGAAGATATTAAACGTTATTTTAAACCCAATTAGCGTTCGTGGGTTCGGGACATTACGCCGAAGATTGCTGAAATAACCCAATTATAAACGAGACTGACAAAAATATCGAGAGAAAATAAATTTGAACGAGGTGAGGTTACAGGAAGTAAACGTTCAGTTGGTATGTTTCTAATTGAATCATACACGTGGCTTGTACGTAGAATTTTAGTTTTAATTCTTTACTAGATGTGCCTGCGACTTCGTTCGCGGGATATCGATAAACAAGAATGTGTCGCTTAGAGAAGTTGCGCACTTCCTTTGCTGAAAAGAGAGGATACGCGCCTATTAATATTTCTAAATAAAAAGCGAGGCCTAGGAATATTAGCAAGTAACTTGCTTTTCTTTAAGCCAATGCCTGTATGTAAGTACATGATGCTAACGGTGGAACCATCTGGAGCGTACCTACTCAAAAAGATGGCTATGGTACACGCGAAGAAGGTGCATAGAGCTGGCCATGTGAAAAGTAACCAACTAGGTCCAACACTGCGATAGATATTGTTTGGCCCTGAGCTTTGTTTATGGTCGTGGTACACCATAGACTAGCAGAGAATCGGACAGAGGATTTGTTTGAAAGAGATGGGAAAGTTGTTGGGAATTAGGGAGATTATTTGAATAAAAACGAATTAAGAATTCGGCTTCAATGATGTTTTGTTTGTTGTTGATGTTCTGTAAATTCATGAGAAAATATGAATTTACAAAAAAAAAATGGAACATCTGAAAATTGAGGAACCAATATTTACTTTTGCTTACTGTTTATTTAACAGAAGAATCGACATTCCTTAATATTCCATAGTTTTTAGTAGTTAAATTTAGTAAGTTCACGTTAAATGATCAGAGGAAAGTTATAATTCAATATTATTACAGAGATTATCGTTTAATATTCAGTGTTTGGCTATAGCCAATAATATGCCATTGCCCAACCCCCAATCACATTACCAATTAATCATAGTAGGTCTAGCATATGACGTCATCTGTTGGTAAATCGCAAACAGGCGTGATTAATCAAACAGGCAAATAAACAGACTGAGAACGAAATAATTAACGATTTGTTCGCAAATCTTATCTTTTCCTCTAATTGTTTACATATAGACTATTCTAGAAAGTCCGGCTTGTTGTTGGTATACATCGATCTGATCTTCAATGATCTTAGCAGTTGTAGCAGTAGCAACATGGAGACTGGTCTGATGCAGCCCCATTGATGACAACAGGCTCCGCATTACATGAAACTGTAACATAACTGGCGGACGTGCGGGTACTAAGGAACACCTTAAAAATTACAATTATAGGAATAATAGCTGACCCGCGCAACTTCTACAAACTACTTCTTTTCTTCTTCTTTTTACTTCTGAAAAATTTTGATTGATGCTCCTCTCCTATTGGTCACAGTAGTCGCGCGCAAAGAATTTTTCAATTCGAACCAGGGTCTAGTTCCTGAGATTACAGCGTTCAAAAAAAGCTTTAAAATATTACTTAGTATAGATTATCGACACCGTTGCTCTATTTTCAACTTACATAACTTTTCTGTGATAATGGTTACAGAGGCAAAGCGTACTACCTAAATAAAACCTTAAATTCGTGAAAATTCGCACCAGAAATTCATACCTCGTGCGCTATATTTCCACGGACATTTTGCAGATAAACTTATTACGGAGACATAACTTCGTTTCGGTGCAAGCGTCTAGTCAATTATCAGATTTTGCGGAAAAAACAAGCTATATTTTCCTTAACTATGTACATTCAAATTACTCGTGCATAAACTGAGGACAGTTTAAAAGGTTTCCGACATTTTCAAGCGTGTTCATGACATTTATAAATATCCTGTTTCTGAGGTGGAGTGGACAGTTTAGACGTGCCAAGACGTTGGAGAAAGTGAACATCAAAAAGATTTACAAGAACAGCTTTCAGTGATAGACTTCATAGGATGTTACCTCGCAATAACAAGTTTGCTCTTTAGAAAACGTTTTTAAGCTAAAGAAAACGTACGTTAACTTATGAAACTTGAAATTTCTTTTGTGGTTAAATTGTGTTTATTTCATATTGATATGAGATATCGATCAGAATGATTAAATATTTCGAATGATAAAACAAATTTCTTTTCTTCGAACCTCATCATTCTCCAGCCCTTATCACAATTTATTAGGGATCGGCGCATCATGTCTTCTTCTTCCATAATTTTCTCTATTACTCGTCATCTCATCAGACACTTTCTTTCTAGAAATTATCATTACCATGCTTCATACAGTCTATCCATCGTTTCCTTGGCCTTCCTCTACTCTTATACTTAACCACATTCATACACTTTCCTCGTCTTTTCTTGGAACTTGAACATAGTTAACCCTAAGCGTCATTTCACCAATGCAACAAAACGCCATCAGCACATCTCCACCATATTTAAGGAGTTTCAGCGCAAATATTCCATAGCAATGTTATCACTCAGCAGCTCTTGAACCCCGTTTAATTCTGCAGATCACCTTCACTTTCACGAGCAAAATTCGCCCTTAGTATTATTGCCTGCCTTATATTACCATAACGGATATTAAATTACCGACAGGGTTGTAAATAGAACATCCCGGTTTTCCCGTGAGACTAGGACGAGAGTACTGGGTCAAGGTGCAAACGGCCTAAACCGGTTATCGGGAAATAATGCAGTTCCTGTATTGGGTCAAGAACACATCTCCACAAGTATTCAAAAGGCAGGAAATATATTCTCGATGGATAGGTAGATACTTGCACAGTTCGTTAAAGGAAATTGAATTTAGTGACGTTATTTCGGATGCGGTTTTTGCTTTCGGATATTTTCGGCAGTGATTGATAATGATGCGTCTGTCAGGAACAATTAACGTGGTTTTTAGCTGGAAGGTTCGTGTTTTTTTCTGTAGTGGGAACGTGTGCTATAATGGATTTTGTGATTCATCTGGACGCATGAATGGCATTGGAAAATTCGTTTTTCATCCCACCATCTCGGAAAGAGTATTTTTAATCTTCAATATCTGAGTGGAAAAGCCGTTTTTATTCTCTAGAGGATAAAGTAAATTGAATTTAGAACATCGTGTGCACTAAGTTTGTGAATTAAAAAAAACATTAAACCTATTTACTGCTACCTCTATGGTGCCGAATATATCATACAACTTTTTTTTAATTTGTTAAAAACTCAGACTCGGAACCTTCTTGGTGTTCTTTTTTCAATTTGCTTTGTACGCGGTTCTTTACGCGGCATTTTTTCACGTCATTGTTAAACCTTATATTAAAAACAAGAAACTTGAAAACAAATGAAAAAACTAAAATGAGTGATTCTAGCGACGAGTTAGTTTGCTTGACGCCAACAGAATTGACTGAAACTGTTAATAATGCGCAAATGAGCTTTCTCCCTCAACAATCACGCGAGAAGTATTTAAAACAGTACGATATGTTCAACACGTGGCGACTAGCAAAAGGAGCCAAAACTTTCTCAGAAAACGTTTTGCTGGCATATTTTATAGAATTATCCGAGAACAAGAAAGCAAGCACTCTATGGAGTACGTATTCGATGCTAAAAGCAACAATAAAGATGAAAAAAGACAAACATATCGATACCTATCCTAAATTAGTGGCATTTTTAAAAAGAGCCTCATCTGGTCATCAACCAAAAAAATCGAAGATTTTCACAGTATCTGATATTGAAAAGTTTCTTAACGAAGCACCCGATTCCGTATATTTGGCGGCAAAAGTAAGTCAGTTGCACATTCAGTATCTACTTAAGTATATTAATCTCAATTAAATAGTATACTTAGTAGATGTTGATAGGCATAATTATGCGTTCATATCAATTTTATTCATTTATCTACTACAATACTCTTTACGTTACAGGTTGTTCTTATTATTGGAATAAACGGAGCATGTCGAACTAATGAACTAACACAACTTAATGTCAAAAACATTGAGAAACATTCAGATGACTTACTATTAATTAATTTACCTAATACAAAGACAAAAAGAGACCGCAACTTCGTCATTCGCAAGGAATACGTAACGATTGTTGAGAAATATCAAGCCTTACGCCCGCCTAACACTCCAATCAATCGATTTTTTCTACAGTATCGCAATGGAAAGTGTGTTAGACAGCCTATGGGTACTAATAAAATTGGCAGTATCCCACGAGAAATAGCAACATTTCTTGAACTTCCAGAACCCCTGTTGTACACGGGTCATTGTTTCCGACGAACTTCAGCCACACTTTTGGCTGATTCCGGAGCTGATCTCCTGTCCCTTAAGCGCCACGGAGGCTGGAAGTCCAATGCAGTTGTAGAGGGATACATAGAGGATTCCATCCAAAATAAGTCTAAAATATGTGAAGGCATCGTAGGAGCCATTACACTGAAAGAGCCTCAATCGGATCCTTGGACTGGCCCTTCTACATCAAAAATAAGCCGTTATGAAACACCTAACCATCTCCCTCTCTCTCCAACATTCACGCCAAGGGAATCCGATGAATCGGTACAACTATTAAGTATGACAGATAGTTTACCGAAAAACAGTACACAAGTGACTAACACCAATATTACAGTACCAAACAAAAATATTACACTCAATTTAAATAACTGTAGCAACGTTACTTTAAAATTTTCTTAATTATACCTTAGTATTATTTTGTTATAATTTAAAGATTATTCTGTAATACTTACCTGTCATAATGTAGTAATTAATACCTAAACTGAAATAAAAGTGTACCTATCTTGTGATTATAAACGTTTTTTTTTTTTGCATTTAGTCATTTCCTCGCTGAGGTGGAATGAAAAGTTACGTGTTGCACTCGAGTGCAAAGATTTTTCACCTCGTGCTCTTTTGATTCCCTCGCTAACGCTCAGGATTCTAATTTTGAATCACTCGCTGCGCTCGTGATTCAATTTTAGAATCCTTCGCTTGCTCGGTCATCAAAATTGAACACGCGGTTAAAAAGCAACTTTGCACTCTTGTATAACAAATAACTATTAAGGCTCAAATTTGAGTTTTTTTGTGTAAATAGTTTGTTCTTAAAAATGTGACGTAACACATACATACTACATACATTAAAAATACGATTTTTTCTATAGTCAGTTACCTTTACATTAACTCACGTTTGATGTAGCAGGTCATTAATAATAGATACAAGTCTCAAACCAAGGAAGAGGTCGTGGCTAAAATATAACAGCCGCTCGGGTCGATCTTCAGGTTAAGCCACGGTGGCCTAGGTTGGTCCGTGAATGGGTGACCACCCATTACATACCGAGATTCTTCCGTGTCTCGAAAGCACGCTAAGCCGTTGGTCCCGGCTGTCACTTGGTCCTTGACAGCCGATACTGGTTGTCAGTGGCCCGAAAATCTGACAACCAGTCTAACCAAGGGTATTGCCCAGTACTAACTTAATTGTGGAGGTCAGATAGGCAGTCTCTCGAAGTAAAATACTGGTATTCCGCTACATCTGGATAGACTGTAGTTGGAAAAAGGCCTGGCAAATGATGATGATGCCAAGTCTGAAACCAATTTATAAGCAATTTGAAGAACTAAATTAATTACATAATGAACCAATGACTCGATACATAATAAATATTTTCTGACAAGCTTACAAACGCAGTAAATAAAAAATAATGACCTAGTTATTGTGTTAATTATTTTAAACGTAGAGCTGGCTCATTTTCATATCATTATTTTGTTTTTCCCGAGGCTTGTTAATTGAACATTTTAATTTAGCTGGATGAAACTATGCTGGTGAATATTAAAATGGGTATTTAAGAGATGTTGTTTACTAAAGAATGGCTGCATAATGTTTTTCTGTTTACTGTTTAGGGAATCTTGTATCTTGAAGAAAATGGCTAGGCAGATGAGAAAAAATTTAATTCACGTAGTAAAATTGATTTTCACCTGCGTAGCCTTTTTCCCAAACTATGTTGGGGTCGGCTTCCAGTCTAACCAGATGCAGCTGAATACTCGGATTTTATATGAAGCGACTGCCTACCTAACCTCCACAACCCAGTAACTGGTAATTCTATACCCCTTGGTAAGACTGGTTGCCAAACTTTCGGGCTTCTGACCACTCGTAATGACTGTAAAAGATCTGCAAATGACAGCCGGGACCAACGGCTTAACGTGCTTTCTCTGGCACAAAAGAAACTCGGTATGTAATGATGGTCGCCCGTCCACGGACCAACCTAGGCAAGCATTGCTTAACCTACAAGAATAAATTTTAAAAAAAATCTCAGCATTGTGGTTTTTCCCATAGAACTTTTTGCTTTTCTGAATAAAGTTTTGACATCATAGGGATTTTCTGAAAGATAAGCAAAACTACGGCATATGAAAACATTGTAACGATTGTCAGAAGTCGCCAACCCGAAGGTGGCCCGCGTGCTGGTCATCATGACCCACTCCCTTTTACAGAGAGTAGGCCCGTGTCCCAACTGGAACCTTACAGGCTGATTATGGCAAAAAGTAGTAAGCGTGATGATCATTGCTGGAGTCTAGACTGCATGAAAAGAGTGCTTTGCTTAGCAGATTTTCTATTGACTACCTCGCCAATATCTACTAAAATGTTCACACACACAGGTTGTTTAAAACAAACTTCTAGCATAAAATGTACAAGAACGGATTAAAAGTTTGCAACTTCTACCAAACTTACTCTCCGAACTTTGCTGATAAAGGAATATCAGAGTACCCAATGAGATTTAAAAAAAGCATTCTTTTAAAATTCTTCAAACCACTAGAATAATTTTAAATTCAGATTCCATATTATCAAAACCAAAATGAAATATTTTATTTCACATAGAAAATGCGATGATTATCGTATTGATAACGTCATTGTTTACTTACAGAAGTAGTAAACGAATATATGTATGTGTATACTAGGGCATAGACGTGGGCACTAATAAAACGTTGAGAAAAGGTGCACAGTTCGGGTTGGCCGTGTCCTAATGGAGAAGAACCGGCGAAAAACTCCATGGTTACTCTTTTGATGATTTCTATTAACAATATTATCATGTTATAGCTTTAGAACCTAAGTATAAGGACAGCGTAGCCCGACGATAAGTATTTGCTTAGTACACAAAAAACTTAAAACAATATGAAAAGTTTACAAGCATCTAGATATCTATAAGGCTTCGTAATCGGTATGGAGACGGTCAAATTACCGCCAAGCAATAAGTTTTCAGAAAGCATTTATAAATTTTATTTAAAAGGAAAAGCTTACGGTGATTTTTAGAAGATTAAAAGGAGTTTTGGCAGGAAAATCTTGGCTCAGATTTACGAGGGATTCCATTGAATTGGAAACCGTTTTGGAAAGGCCCGCGGATCATTTTACAATAATCTGCGGATTGCCGAGCGCCAGGTGCGAGCTAGGTTGTTATTGGTGAAAATTATTTTCGGATGGTAGTGTTTCTTTCAATTCTATTTATTTTTTTTTTTTTACTATAAAATACACACAAGTGTTTTATTTGTAACTACCTAAATTACGAGTATCTAAATTGTGTTAGTTATTTTAATTTAATTTTAAGTTTGCATGCTGAATGAAGCCAGCAAAATATGTGAAACCTTTTTATTAGTAAGACCAGAATGTACCATGTTTAATGCGATAATGAATCTTGAATCTTTAAAATTAACTTTTTTTGTTATCATCTTTTTCGTTTCGACTCGATGAAACATTCGTCCAGCTAACTAGATTATTTTAGAAACAACGGATGGAATGTGTGAAGATTGATATGACTAGGAAGGAGTTGACTGCTGAGATGACGAGTAATATAGACGTATTCACGAAAAAGACAAATTGTGCTGACCTCAAATAAATAGGGAAAAGAGCAGGAGAAATATGAGATGACCATTGACTGCGTCTTTAGTGACGTTACTCTTTTTTTGTTCTTCTAAGCGTTATCAGCCAATACTTCTCGCCAGAATTTTTGGACAACTACAACTTCTTGTCTTTTCGTTGGTTTAAACCATAGGTTCCAAACGGGGGTGGTACTGCACCCTAGTGGGCGCTGGAGCTTTTCAAGGGGGCGTTAGCGGTTCCAAAGGCGAACGGGGGGCGTTGAAAAAACATGATATCTAGCCGTCTAAAATGTGCATCTTATAACTATTTTGTAAAAGGGGGCGTTCGTTATTTTTTCTTGTAAAGAGGGCGGTAGTCCATAAAAGATTGAGAACCTATGGTTTAAACCATGACTTAAAAAGTAGTTTATACTAACAAAATTTATATATTGTGTGAATGATATAAATAGGTGCTTATTGCCCGCGGGATTGCAGTGGAGTGGTGGTAAGTGTCCCACGGGATCGTACTGCCGTCATAAAAAGTATCCATTATGTTAATTCAGATCATAAACTATCTGTGTGTTTGTATGTGTGAAAGCTCGGTTATAGGGCTAGTATTAGACGGGCCGCGTTTTAATACGGGTGGTGTAAACGTACCGATTTCCGATATTAAGAAATAAAATATAAAAAATACCCATTGTATTATTGATTCGGGTCAAGAATCATTAGCATAGTTACCTCCTTGAATTTGACGAGGATGCAAAGCAACACCTTGTATTAACCACCACTGATCCCACTACCACCCGTTCTCACTCTCGGAATAATACTAAAACATTCCTGCACTAGATCATGGTAACCCCCCAGGAGTTTTGTGTGAAAGAGTAACAAGCATCTTCACAAATTTTCGTATTTATTTATTTATGTATCGTTTATTTCAGGCATTAACCCATAGGAACATTACAATAATAAGATAATAGAAGATAGTCGTTTCAGCCAATGGCTTAATTGCCAAGAGCCTCGACCAATACCTGAGGAGGCTCTCGTTAGGCAGCTGGATCAACGGCTTGATTCAGAAAGCGGTACTCCTGGACACGGCTCGTATTGTTAGGAGGTTCCTCTCTTTTTTTAACCGACTTCAAAAAAAGGAGGAGGTTCTCAATTCGGTTGTATGTTTTTTTTTGTGTTTGTTACCTCATATCTCCGTCATTTCTGAACCGATTTGAAAAATTCTTCTTTTATCTGAATGGATCTACTTCTCGATTGGTCCCATAGAAATTTCATCAAAATCGGTTCAGCAGTTTGGTTTTGAAATCAAAATAACTGGAAAAAATGTCATCCAAGTAAAAGAAATTGCGAAATTGATACTTGACAAGGATTTGTGTGTGATACGATAACTAAAAAGGGTAAAAAAAAACCGACTTCCAAAAAAAACACCAAAAAAGTGGAAAATAACTTTTCTTTCGGAAGTCGGTGGCAAAAAAGTCAATGAAACAAACAATAGTCACCGACTTCCGAAAGTTTTCCACTTTTTTAGTGTTTTTTTGGAAGTCGGTTTTTTTTTTGCAAAAAAGTTTTTATAATAGTAGTAAGATTAATAGGTTCGAATTCCGGAAACGTTTGATCTTACAATCAATTCATCAGTTACTCATTGAACATAATCCCAACAATAAAGTATGACTGTCTCACTAAGTAATTGTTTATCAACATAAATCTTAAGGACAATACTAGCTCACTGGAGCAAACCTAACTCAAATAAATGCGGTTCATTGACCCTGAAAGTTTCACAAGCCTATTGATTAGAGGGCACCACAATAAATCCAAATAACTAAGTAGTAATAATATAACATTAAGCTTAAAAGAGACCTCTGAGTTTGTTTCGGCTGTTTCTTCTCAGAGTAGTCAGATACGAAACAACGGCCTCATCTAGTTTTAAAAAAAAAGACGTGTAAAAGTGTTTGTAAAAACCTATTTGCAAAATAAACATCATTTATCATTTATCACATGACGCCTGTTATCTCCGAAGGGTTAAACAGAGGTGTACCTAATAGTACACCCACATTTCACCAGTTATGTTTTAAGTCCCGTGTAATGGGGGACGAGCGCATTGCCATCAACCGGGCACAAATCCAGACTCCGTGGCTGCTACTGAGAAATTACAAATGAAGGAAATAAAAAAAAAATTGAAGTTTTTTCTCCACACTTCTAGGAACTTAACGAAAAAAGTCCGATGAAAATCCGACCACTATAAACTTCGTTCCACCTCTTGAGTATTTTTTGGCTAATTGTACTCGACTATTAATTTTCATTGGAAACTGAAATACAATCAACAACCAAAATCTTATTAATAGAATTTATTTATCAACGAACTGTTCCATCACAGGTACACCAAATGATCTAATGTTAAGTAGCAACAATTTAGTTGTTTGTCAGTTCTTGGTTTTTTTTTTCGTTAACTACAATCGCCAGCACATCAAGCTACAACAATCTGTCAAATTTCGTTAATAGATTTTCAACTTTAGTGTTAAAGAATTCGGTTTAAGGTTGATTGGGAAAATTTGACAGTTTCGGGTAGCTTGATGTGCGTCTGTACAATTTTATGTTTTCCAGGACTGTGTCATGCAAATTCTGCTTCACAGAAATGCCTAACAGCTATGGGCGTCCATTCTTCTATGTTTCTTTGGCTTGCACATTATTCATGGTAAAAGCAAACATTCTTACATTTCCCTCTAAGAGGCGAGAATATAAAATGAATTAAAATATGTTAAGACGTTCTCACATCTTCCAAACGCTTTTATGTAATTAATAAAAAATATTCCAGTAATACATAATGGTAAGTAAATACTTGTAGGTTTTAGAGTGCTACATAATATTTGGTTTCTGGATTGGAACTTGATAGATTGCGGTATGCCACATGATTATTTATTCAAGCCAGAATAGATCCATTGGCGATCGATGATAGAACAAGCTAGTATTTTTTTTTGCCTTTTCTGACCCACTCCAGTCCTTAATACTTATCGCGAACCCGTTTACTAATTTTAGGTCTCTTTAAAAAAACGGATGCCTACATTTTTCTATAGTTCCCGTAGTATAAAATCACCTTTAGAATATTTTAATTAATTCAGAGAACACTGCCATAGAGTCCATTTTTGTAATTACCGAAAGCTTTCTTGAATTTGTACAGAGAAATACATTCAAAGAAATAAAATATCAAGCTAACCAGGGGGTAAGAGTGACAGCAAAGAAAATAGGTACGGACTGAAATCAGCGTTTATGATTATCGCCCTTTCTGCTTTATTCAAAGCTAAGCAATTACCAAAAACAATGCTGTAAAAAAGAGAGCTTTGTGTTTATTACGCTATTCAGAATCATTCACTTTGTACCGCACTTAAAGATATGAAAATGAATTTGCTAAATTAAAACAAGACAAGATTGTAAAGGTTTCAAATTGTAAAGGCTTTTTGTAGTATAACAACCAAGATACTGATAGTTTAAACTATGACTCCCAACATCATCTACCTAGCCTTTTCCCAACTATGTTGGTGTCGGCTTCCAGTCTAACCTGATGCAGCTGAATACGAGTATTTTATATGGAGCGATTGCCTATCCGACCTCCACAACTAAGTTGGTACTAGGTAACATACGATATCCTTTGGTATCACTGGTTGTCAGACTTTCGGGCCACAATAGTAGATCTTTGACAGTCGTAATAGATCAAAGACTGTCCAAGATCTACAATTGACAGCAGAGGCCAACATCTTAGCGTGTTTCCGAGGTACTGAAGAAACTCGGTATGTAATGTGTGGTTACCCATCCACGGACCAACTTAGGTAAGCACAGCTTAACTTGACGATCGGCCCGAGTGGATGTTATTATTTAGGATGACCTTATCCATACTTATAATACTTCATTAAGTAAGCGTTAGTAAAACCAGTTGATCGAATTGCAAAACCTTGAACTTACACGTATTGAAATGAGACCTTTATTGATCACAGTACGAATGTTTTGAACACAAATGAAGATTGGTTCATCCATCGGCAAACACACAAACAAACCAGAATAGCTTGATGAAAGCGAGTGGGTTGAAAAAATAGGCAAACACAAAATAGGGTAACAGCTCTAAAGGCTTGAGTGATTGGTAGTCTAGCGAGATCAAATAGGGAAAATCGCTTATGCTACCTATGTCTTCGGTTTTAGTGGGTTTTTCACTATTCGTTTCTGAATATTCTGATGAAAATGTAAGCCACGAGCTCTTCAACAGCGATGATATGAATAGATACGTTGTTTGATGATACTTGGAAGAGGTTATTTACAACCGCTTAACTGACACTGTGCCTGAGTTAGCTGCGTAGGAGCGCTGGCTTGAATGATGACCAGGTTAATGACTCACGCGCCCTCTCGATCCGGGATGCTATGTCAGACATCATCTCGGTACAGCGTGCAGCGGTGGGACTGAACCTATACATGTGCTTAAGTTGGTACCTAAGTAAGTCTAATTGCTACTGTTGTTCGTAACTGGATTCAAATTAATTGTGGAAGCTTTTGTTTCATTCGTTTTGATACCTTTAAAATTCTGACAAATATCCGAAAGAAAAGAAAGTTTTTTTTTATCAAACGTAATTGAAAATAACAATTTCTTCTAAATTCCACGTTCCTAGATGCCTAACTACTTTGACACTCACATGAAACCGCTTTGATTTAATCCGTCCTACGAATTTCCGAGCAGAAATTCTAGCGAAGGGACCGTGAGGAAAACCATAAAGCCGAAGCTACATGGATATTGTCAAAGCGGCAAGAAAACAATGAACGGATTGATAAAGGACCAGACGCAAGCCTTCGACACACTGGCCAGTGTGTCGCAGGCTTGCAACCAAAGAGATTGATTTCGATTGATTAATACGCCTTCGTAGATTGTTTATGGATAGAGATTCCGTAGGCCATGTGCAATTTATCAATGGTTCAGGATTTGTTTTGTTAAAGGAAATAATTAATTTTAGGCCATCTTTCATTTCAGGGCAAAGGTCTTCGTTCTGCATTTTAGAGTGTTTCTGTTTACTGCCATCTGAGGTCCATCAATAAAAATGTATCTGGCTATTTTTAGAAAATTTATTATTTTTAAAAATGTTTCAAGGTTTAGGAAACCCCTTTGTCCTGAAGTTTTCCTTGTTTCTGTACCTATTAATTAAGAATTAAATATATTTTTAATTAATAAATAACGGCTTCCGCGCAGTTTCTCAAATTCTTTTAAAAATTTTTCGCTTTCCAATTTTAGATATTTCAGTTTTTCCCAATGGCTAGTAAAATTTTAGGAAAAAAAAAAACGTTACAAAGCTCTGTTTACATTTTCAATAAGTAAGAATGTAGGTACCGCAGTATTTTTGACATAACAACAATATTTCTTCGAAAATATGTAAAAAAGAAGTGCGATTCCATCGAAGTAAAGTGGCTACCCTTGTCAACGAGATAGAAAACGACAAGTACTTCCGCGGCTGATATCAGCTGAAAGATCCTTTAGTGTTACATTGAGAGTCAATAGTGATGGACTGACGTGTATTTAGGCACTTAACTACTGTTATTGTATTTAGGCACTTGTGTTTACAGATTTAAGTCGATAGTCGTACGTTAGGTACCGAGATTTTAATATTTCTTTCAACTTAGGCTGTTAGTTTCAGGCTATTTATATAAAACCCTCTCTTCATATAACCAGCATATGTACGGTATCCTTACAATAACTGGGCTTTTTCTACTACAAAGCTAATTTGAGGTACCTGAGGAATATTTGATTAAATTGATTGAACAAGATGAATGACAGATGGCAAAGTAAGATAAATATCAATGTTATGTGCAACTGTGTTTCTTTTTTTTTTGCTGCTTGCACTTCTGGTCGAAAACAATTATACATTGTCTTTCTTTTCTTAAAACAGACGTTGTTAATTCAGCTACCACAGTTTTGTAGGAATTAGTGCTTGCAGAAACTTTCGCGGTCACGAGAATTTACAGTTTCACTATTTCTTACTTTGTTTTAAGCCCGTCTTTGCGGTCACAGCTGCAACTTGCAAAAAACATTGGCTCCGAGCTTAAACTGCAAAAGATTTTGCACAAAGTCTGTGACGATAAATTGTGATGCACCGCTGACCGCAGAGTCCTGCTTCTTGTAAGAATAGCCTTTCGATTGGTAACTTACTTATATTCTGAAAAAACTTTTTGTTTACATTGTCGAATGCTGTGGTAACTTTAAATTGGCTAACCTAAACAAAAACATTAACAAAATCAAAGCTGGCTATAAAAAACACGGGTTTGCAAAAAACCACACTACGATGAGTGTAACCTTTCTGTTCGCACCAACTAGGAAATTGTTCGATTTTACTTTAGGCAAACAGTAAAATGCCATGGCATTTTAATTCTTCCAGATACGTATGTATCTGTCCACTCAGTCTCAGGCCAAGATCTATGTATAAATGTTACTTAGCTTGTACTTTGGGTAAGCGTTATAACTGTCTCTGTCGCACTACTGACAAACTTTAAGTCTGAGATAAAGATGGGACGGAACATGTCTGCGTTAAGTTATTATTATAAATCTCGGCCTTAATCTTAGCCTAATGCTACGGTCCATCATGCTAGTCTTATCTGTCCTTAGTCCATCAAACTTGTCCGGACACGAGATAGCCTAAGCTTAAACATCAAGTACAAACCAAATGTTGTCCGCTATTTAAAATCCATCCGGGCACAGCTTGCGGTGTCCCACTAAGTGGCTTAGAGCCACTTAGTGGGACACTACAAGCTAGACCTACACATTAAATCACTAGACTATTGGGACAGTTTGCCTACTTTGAAAGATCTAGGCTATATTCTAGTATTAGATTATAAACTTTATAATCAATTTTAGTTAATTGGTATGCTACTGGATGTTGTTTCACTCACAACCTTCGGCCGAAGAAATTTAGTTCAAGATTGGTTAAAAGTAAATGTTTTTTTTTTATTTTAATTAAAAGATTATGTTGATTTTATTACTTGAGTATTTTTATATTAATTATACAGCTTAATGAAACGATTAAAATTATCTTGGAACTTGTCAAAAATAATAAAAATTGTAGAGACAACGCACATTCGCAACTGTTCGTTCTATTAGGTACTTGCTGGAAATCGTCGGTCGAATGTGGTTTTTATGACCGGTCGGACACTAATATGAAATTTCCGATTTATACTTAAAAATTAAAACTCGTTTGTTTCCAAGATGTAACATCGTTATTTAATCAAAACTTTTAGCCTCATTATCTATACATCGCTGCCATCTAATCGGAAGATCATTTATGCATTTGCGATAGAACTCTGGGGATCTAGCTTCGACAAACTGTGTGAAATCATTTTGTACTGCCTCAGTCAAAAAAAATGGCAGTCAGTTGGAGCAAGGTCTGGCGAGTACGGAGGATGACGTATGGTATAAGTATGGTATATAATCTAACTGCAGCTCCTGTACAGTTACAACGGTGTCCCGTGCAGTGTGAGGTTTTGCGTTATCATGGATCAATAATGGTGAAGATCGATGCACGAGTCGGGGCTGTTTCACTACCAGTTTCGCCATCATTGTTCGAAGTTCGGCACAGTAAACATCTGCTGATATTGCTTGACCAGACCTGAGAAAGCTATAGTGAATAACACCATGAAGATGACATCAAACAGTTACCATTACCTTTTTATTGGTAAGCTTTGCTTTCCCAAGTACAATGCCAGTGTGGAGCCCGTCTGCAGGACATGCCCCACCTCCTCTCTTGCCCACCCTGCACAGCCACATGCACGTTCCAGGATTTAAACGAAGTCAACGAAAGAGCTGTGTAGGTGGCTCCATTCTGGTCGGGTATTAATTGAGTTCATCGACACGCAAAGAAGAAGAAGAAGCTTTGCTTTAGGGCCCTGTTGCGGCGTTTGACCTGGGGTCAACCACTGCATTTTTCGCTTACGGTTATCGTAAAGAATTCACTTTTCGTCACATGTCACAATTCAATCGAATATTCCTTCATTTCTGTACCGATTCAACAAGGCAGCGCAAGTTTCAACACGCGTTTCTTTCTGCCGATCAGTCAAATCGTGAGGCACCCATTTTTCATATTTTTTCATCTTATTGATTTGATGCAAATGAGTCAAAATTGTAAGTAAGGCAACGTTAAACTATGCTGCTAATTCCTGGGTTGTTTGACTCGGATCAGCTCCCACCATCTCCTACAATTCAGCGTTATTCACCTGTGTGGGAAGTTTTCCACGTGGTTCGTTCTTCAATTCGAAGGTTCCATTACGAAAGTGTTTAAACCAAAAACGCACGGTGCATTCATTACCAGTATCCTCTCCAAACGCAGCATTGATATTGCGAGCCTCTTTTGAACTCGTATTCAAAAATTACTCGAATTTTCGAAGTATCCATCTTCTCCGACTACGCTAAATAAAAAAAAACAATTGAAATTCGAAAACCGAATGTTGCACATTTTTAAAAGAAAAATCAAATAGGTATAATGTAAAAAAGATTCACTCAAATATCTCACACCATGAAGGTTTAATGTCAATACAAAGTATCTATTACTATAAAACGGCAATTTCTTACTTTAACCCCTATTAATTACTTAGTTACATACCATGTGTAGTCATAAAGATAGAATTGCTGACGATAGCAAATATTGGGGGATCGATAACACATGACCGCTCTTTGTAGCAATCCTTTAGGGAAAGCCTACATAAATTATGTTCAGCGGTAGACATCACGACATCTGGTCTAGTTTTGTGTTGCCATCGTGAAGTCTTTGGACTGAAATGATCATCATTAATTTATGATTATGTTAAACTTTCTCCTCTACTTTATGAATATTTTAAACGCAGAGTGTCTCTCATTCTTGCTACTGTTTAACATCACTCTGTATGTACCTCAACAAGCTTCTTTGTTTACTTAACTCAGGTCATCTTAACGTCTCTCACATTAATAAGAAACCTGATATTTTGCGTTGGTAGGTTCCATTATAAGACGGTAATTACACCCATAGCTTACGGCTACATTTACACCTTAATTTTAATCATTGTTATACCCAAAAGTGGCTAAACAAAACCAAATATATAATTAAATAGAGCGAGGCATATTTCAGGGTGATAGTTTGAGTCCACTCTGGTTCTGCTTAGCCTTGAATCGTCTTAACACGCTGCTGGAGGATTCAGGTCTACGCTATCGGTTGAGGAGAGGTGGTCAGGTTATATCTCACCTCCTTTATATGGATGACCTGAAACTCTTTGCCCCCAACGACTTGCAACTGATGGAGCTACTGAAGGTAACTGAAACTTTCAGTAGCAATTGAACGGACAATTTTACGGTCATGCATGTTAAGCGAAGAGAGATTGTGGAATCTGTGGGAACCCAGCTCTCGGATTCCATAAATCTTAGATCCCTCTCAGCAACCGAAACCTACAAGTATTTGGGTATTTCGGAAGCGCTGGGTATCAATTTTGCTGACATGAGGCAATCGTTGAGGGAGCACTTCTTTGAACGCCTGAGTATTTAATAGTCTTTTATCGGGCGGAAATAAGGTGCGTGCCTTCAATCGGAGTCATGCCGGTTTTGATGTACTCTTTCGGCATACTCAAATGGACACAAACAGAACTAGACGCCTTGGATAGGAATGTAAAAAGTATGTAATAAGAATAAATAAAGGAGAATATGATTCTAATCTTTTTATGAGAGGCAATATTAGGCTGGATACATACTGGTGGTCTTACATACCTTCTTTAAAGGTTCTCTGTGTGATCTCGGTATAATTTTGCGTATCATATTTCTATGACAAGGGTCGAGTTTAGGAATGCCGTGAACAAATTATTTAGGACCATTCTTGCATTTAATAATTTGTTAGCAACATTTTTGGTTTATGCGACCCTGAAGTTCCCTGTTAGTCACTTGTTATGATAGCGAAATTCAAGAATTAACATATTTTATTTATCGCTTCGAGAAAAGATCCTTAAAGACTTTTAATTAAACTAAGTGGCTAGAACGACCACATAGGACCAGAATTTTTCTTCATGGATAAGTTGACCTAGTATCGTACCAATTTTGTAGTGAAAACAAAATAATTATTTTACCGACTTCCAAAAGGAGCAGGTTATCAATTCGGATGTTTATATTTTTTTTATATGTACGTTCGGGCATAACTCCGTCATATACATACTCATAGACGGATTTTCATTTTTTATTTCGAAACGGTCCCATTTAAATTTCATATAGATCTGTTGATGAGTTTCGGAGACAGACAACGGAACTTTTCAAAAATGGACAGCGAATCTGTCGTGATTGCTGCAATCGCTTGAATGCTTATTGTTTACACAATACCATAACATAACATCATGCCTGTCTGCTCTGAGGGGTATGCAGAAGTGTACAATTCACCCAAATTTCGACAGTTAGGTATGTTAAGTTCCATTTTATTGGGGATAAGCCTATTACCATGACACGTATTGTTAACAATGTAAAATAAGTGCATATCAAATATTTGTATAGGATATTACAACATAAAAATTAAAAACTTTTTTGCGAAAAAGATAATTGACTTCGTTTTGTATTGCCAGAACCAGAACAGTGGTTCTGGTTTTGGCAATACAACGATAATGAAACGTCCAGTGGGACGTTTTATTATTATTTCATTACAAATATGAATGGGAAACCAATGAATAAATAAAATGGAACGTGTACAAACTGTTTGTATTTTCATTATGAAACAAAAGCATTCAACGAAATGAATAATTATAATTTAATAATTATTGAGAATGTTTCATCATGTCGCAGCTTATCTGAAAATAACTTCTACTGGACCCTTCATATTTTTTTTATTATTCAATTAAAACTCAGTTTTACTGTAATAAGTTTGGATGAAAATAATATTACAGTACAATCGCTCTTGTCTAACATCTTCATTGAAATGTGTCAATGAAGCTAATAATGATATTAGCGATCATTGTGCCGATAGTCACTTCAGCCAATGAAATAATTGCCAAGGGCCTCGACCAATACATGAGGAGGCTCTCGTTAGGCAGCTGGATCAAGGGCTTGATTCAGAAAGCGGTACTCCTAGATACGGCTCGTATTTTTAGGAGGTTCCTCTCTCTGGAGCTCTGACCGCTGGTAGCTTAGACCCTGTTCCCGATACCGATGGGCTACTATTTTTAAATTTTTTACATTGTTATTTTAGACTGAAATATTCAAAAATGTAATAAATGTGTACAGAAATAAATGATAAACTGGACGCATCTTTGATAGTTTCACATTAAACCGCGATCTTGTCCACTACTAGTATGATCACAAACGTTTCCTAGTATAGATAAATGTCAGAGTAAATTAAATCAGCTTTTGTCTTAAAAAGTTCCATATTTCTAAAAATGATATTTCAATCCCTGAAAAATATCAAACGTAGAATATTCCTTAATGAATGTGACACGGATCGTATTCCCGTACAATTTCCGAATGTGATTTCGGAATATCCGAATTGATTTTATTTCCACGAGCATCTTTTCGAACGCTGACAATTTGATGTATCTCGAAGGCAGAAGTACTTAGGTTGCAGCCACACAGCTGAGCTCGAACCTTGCAGTGTGGCTTGTTAAGTGTACAGGCATGCATGATCAGTTACCGTTGCCTTTACATGCAAAAAAAAATAAAACTAAATAGACATTATTTTTGGCCTCTCGGTTTTGCCTGCGCAAGGACAACTCTCAGGTCTCAGTAATCTTTTTCAGAGCTTCTTTAAGTTGCATAGTTTTCTCCTACATATGTTCATGCATGCCTGTACACGCAATACTGCATATGCATAATCTATCGTTTATGGCGGCCTTAAAACACGCATATAAACAACTAGCTGTGCTCCGCGATTTCACTCGTCGCCGTCGTTTTCTTTTCGTTTTACTTGGCTCCTTGGGAGCGTATCAAGCAGTGATAGTCTAGTTGTGTGACCGTTGGACTGCCAAGTCATAGGTCTCGAGTTCGAACCCAAGACACGCACCTCTGATTTTTCGGAATTATTTGCGTATTGTATCTAATATATATTTATGGAAAACATCGCGAGGAAACCAGCATGCCTGAGAGATATTTCTCGACGGCATGTAAAAGCCAAGTCAGAGGCTCTTGGGCGGCATAAAAACTCTGATACTAGGTTAGGCACTAACCACACGATAAAGAAAGAAGAAGGGGCGTACCTTGATGTTAATAATCATCCGTTTTTCTTCGCCGTAGTCGAGTAAATAGCTTATTACCTTTCTCAAGAATTGAGCTTTATACGCAAAGAAAAAAAAATTTTAAAAAAGTTTTTTCAAATCCGACTAGTACTTCTAGAGACTAGCGCGTTCAAACAAAAAACAGACAAACTCTTCAACTATAATGTTAGTATAGTATAGACTATGCCCTAAGCACCAAATGAAGCTTACCTATATGTCTCCGACCATACTCTTGAGAGTTTTGACGTCGCGGCCATGTTTGCCTTCCAAACTAAATTGATGTCGTCGGAGTTCCAAAAATAGTTCGTCCCAGATATTACCTACCGCTTCCCCGACAACATTACTTTGTTTTACTATCACTCACGCAGTGTGTTATGGGTACATAAACATAATTTTATTGTGGGCGTTAGCTCTTTGCCTTTTTGTTGTAGGTAAGATGTATTTGTCTTCACGTTGTTATTGTAACACGATGTAATTGTTAATACGTAACATAATGTTTAGTACGTTTATTACGTACGAGTTAGACAAGGGTGTACTAAGGTACCTCCCTGTCTAACTCTTCTTCTTAATACACCCTCATTTCGCCAGTTCTACTTACATACGTCCCATGTAATAGCTCACGGTAGCTTGTAAAACCCTACGGGGACTAATCGACTGCCCAGAGCTCCACAGCTTTTTCTGCAGCCTATTTGTGCCCGACAAATACATCGGACACTGGCAGAACCGATGGCACAATATCTTCGCAAAACCGTCATCCAAAACGGTCGCCAGAGCTGAATCTCCTGTATGTCGTACTCTTAAGACGCTCAACGCCCTTCTGACTGCCAACCCTGAATGTGATGTGTTTGCGAATGAATGGAGTAAATTAAAGCGTATACATTTGTCTGGTGTTCTGTGAGAGAAAGTATGCAAGAGTGTCCACTGTTCCATGTTAGCTTTATGTTCATTTAAACCATTGAATTCTGTCAACTGTATGTTTTGCTTTTGTTTTGTTTTGCTTTCCGTTTCTATGTTAATAATTGTAATTGGCGTTGTACCGTTTTAAATAGCTATAAATAAATAAATTTTAATATCACATAACCCAACCGGGCAAAAATCCAAACTCCGTGGCTGCTACTGAGAAAGTCCTAATGGAAAAACGCAATAACATTTTCCCCGACCGGGGAATTAAACACAGGACCTCATGCTCAGCAGCAGCGCTTGCGACCAATAGCCCGACTTTTAACAATGTCAACTGTAGATACTTTTGTCAAGAAAAAGTATTTTCACCACATCAACAACTTTATCCATTTACATTTTTACACAATCCACTGGACTCGCCACCTTCTTTATGGCAAGTTGCATATTAACGAGGATCTGATTGTCTTTTGATTTAATTATGTAAATAGCCTCTTCTCCTGAAACCTTTATTTTCGTGGTGATTGCTTTTTTGGTGCAAATTATACGTTTAACCGTAATGGTGTTGAGGTCGGCTTTGATAGCCAAAGGCTGTAGTCGATTTAATGGGTTAGGGGGCAACTTAATGCTGGATGTAAAGCTGTGGTTCATCGATAAAATGAGGACATGGATTTGTAAAAAAAATATGTTCTATGGAAGTTATTTAAAAAATATGCTTTTTTTTGCTAAATTTGTGTGAATGTGAATTTTTGGCAAAAATGACGATCAATAAATTATAGGTCGAGTTATGAATTATTCATACTTAACAAAATTTTAAACGAACTCATTTACAAAAGAAGTCGATAGAATTACTTATATTTAATTATTTTAGATGCTTACTACTTGAATAGATGTTACAAATATAGATGCTATAAAATAACAAATATGCTGGGTTGTATTTACCGTAGCTCACATCGATGGTACATCGTGGCTAAGATAGTATATAGAGGAGAATAACGATATTAAATAGAAGTCCTGTTAATTAACACCCTTAAATAAGTCTGAAGATATCGTTTTGACTTTTGGAGAAAAATAGTAAATTTTGATACAAGTGGAGAAACTTTGCTATTGTGGCCGAGGCGAAATTACGCCCGAGCCGCAAGGCGAGAGGGTTATGGAGCCGAGTACTGCAGTAACAAATGTCCACGTGTATCAAACGATGATTTTCAATACCCTTTCGAATAAATAAAATAATAGAACGAAAAGTATTTTGGTCATTAAAATATTTAATTACTGAAACAATACTGAATTATTAAAGATGAAATTATGAAAATTATACATAGCAGATTTTGTTGGCATTTTCACGATTTGTGAAATGTTATTGTTAATAATTTCAATGATTTCACTGTTTTGTGTGTTAGTGAATGTCGGAGAGGATGGAATGTAGGAGGTGGAAGGGTGTTCTAATTGCTCTTAAGTTTTAGGAGGCGCCAAATCGTTTTTGGCATATGAAGTAGAAGGTTGCGGTTCAAGGCAAAACTTCTTAGGGGCTGGTTCCAAATTTATTGCTTGTGTTATCTTGGCACTAATGTTTGTCTTGTTGTGTATCGAGTCTTCGATATAAGATTCTGCAACTATATTAGACTGCCATCCGCCATGACCCTTTAAAGTCAATATGTCGGCTGCAGCATCAGCCAGCAATGTAGCTGAAGTTCTTCTAAAGCTATGTACGGTGTAAGAATCAGCATCTGGTAATCCTAAAAACTTTGCAATTTCATTTGGCATAGCACGAAATTTGTTCACACCAACAGGTTGAGCCGTACATTTACCCTTTTGATAATTTTTGAAAAAAGTGATCATTTGTTGCTTTTGTGGAACGTAGAGCTTCGTATTTATTTACTATGTCATAAAATGGACCGTGAATGGTGAATGATCGTGGAATATTGTTTTTAGTATGGGCTATTGTATTTGACTAGAAGCAATTCTCCATGATTTTCGATATCTTTTGTTGATAAGTTACTAAGTTCCTGACGTCTACATGCACCATTCATCCCGAATATTAACGCAACCTGGAAAGAGATAAAACACTGGTTAGATTGGTATCGTTTAGCGTACGGGCGCAGGCTAGGCATAATTAATATTAGCTCAATTTACTGACCTTTGTTGCCAAATACTGACTATCCGGAGCTTCTTTCAAAAACTTCATTTGGTGACAATACCTTCGATTTTTGTCCAATATAACCGACTGAGCGTCTTTTTAGAAACCCAGTCAGGTTGGAATATGGTTTTATATCAACACCAGGAAAAAAAAACCTATCACCGCCTAATATAGGGAATTGAATAGTTGTTTAATGTTATCTGTGGCAAAATCTGGAATGGTAAACCCTCGTGCGTGAGAAATTAAAAAATTCCACGAGTGTGAAATACATTGCATGTTGAACCTAACCGTAGTGCGATAAGAACAAGTTTTCGAGGAAGTGTATTGAAAAGTATTTTTCTGACAAAAGCAATGTTATACAGGGAAATAACCGATTGGGAGCAAATCTGATAGTTCTGAGATGCAACGTAGACGTGACGTAAACTTCCTTTGTGGCGACAAAGGAAGTTTACGTCACTGAATAATATTTCCTCATAGAAGATGCTCTAGAACAATATCCTGCACGTATGCACTTTATTACACAAACAGGATTTAAGCTTTCCATTGACGCAGATTCTTTTTCAGAATATGGATGTTGTATACGAGTATACCTTTTCATTATATCGATATTTGGGTAGTCAAGGAGCCAACCTTTCATCCATACAAATTTTTCCGATCTTTTCTGGTTATTCTTAATCGACTAAAAGCCTCCTTCCCAATATGGATACATCAATAATATTGCAGTAACATCCAAAATGGTGGAAGTTCCGACTAAGCTTGTTCTAGGAACTCGTCCATCGTAAAAGCTCGACATATAATATTCTGACTCTAGGCAGCACTCCACACTCTGAGCTCAACTGACTTTGTGTGGGCTTTACTTTGAGTTTCTGTGAGGCTTATGTTAAAGTTGCATCTTGACTAAACCAAATGGAGCTTTTAGTCCAAAATTCAAAACTTAATTTCATTAGTAGTAAGGCACATACAATTTACCACGTTTACGTCAACCACGTGAGGTAAAATGGTGCACTCAAATTTTTCCAATTATGTAATAAGTTCCTATTGTCATCAACAGGACACAAATCTGGACCCTGGGCTGCTTGTGAAAAATTCCAAGTAGAAATACCCAAGAATATTTTTCCTGACCTGGGAATCAAACCCTGAACCTCTAAACCAACGAGGCAGTCACAAAGAAAGCATTTCATACTTTTTGGAGAGATTATCATCATCTGCCAAGCCTTTTCCCAACTATGTTGGGGTCGGCTTCCAGTCTAACCGGATGCAGCTGAATACCAGTATTTTACATGGAGCGACTGCCTATCTGACCTCCACAACCCAGTTAGTACTGGGTAATACGATACCCCTTAGTAAAACTGGTTGTCAGACTTTCGGATCACTGACTACCTGCAACGACTCTCAAAGATCTACAAATGACAGCCGGGACCCACGGCTTAACGTACTTTCCGAGGCGCGGAGGAAACTTGGTATGTAATGGGTGGTCACCCATCCACAGACGAACCTAGGCAAGCGCAGCTTAACCTGAAGATTGATCCGAACGGCAGTTATTATTTAGCCACGAGCTCCTTCTTTTTGGAGAGTATATACAAAACAGTTATTAATGTCGTTTGCTTGCGATTTCATTTCCCAAAATAAGATTCGGTTGATGTCAAAAAAACAATGAAATATTAATTAGGACGAGGCTCTTACGCTGTCGTGCCTAACATAATTATGTTTTGTGTTTAAATTGAAAAACATTTTTATTTTCATTTGAGTCTGAGTTTTCAATTAAGAATTTCGTGGTGACACGTTTATTACGCCATCACGTAGCAGATTCAAGACCTATTAACCTAGAACGAACTAATGTTATCGCAATGTCGAGCCAATAAAATATAGAGCTTATTCAAATTAGACCAGAAATGACTGCTCACTCAAATGAAATAAAAAACACTAAAAATTAAAATTATAACTTTACTTTCGGCAGTCGTTGACTTTGTTTGTTCCATTGACTTTATTGCCACCGGCTTCTGAAAGTAAAGTATTTTTTTACCTTTTTAGTGTTTTTTGGATGTCGGTTTTTTTTTTTAATTAAATTATTTCCTTAAATGGGGATTTAAAGTTTACATTGAATTTCATCATGTCAGCCGATGGAAAATCGAACACACAGCTTGTAATACAAAAAAACACAACCGAATTGAGAACCTCCTCCTTTTTCTGAAGTCGGTTAGTAAAGAAGTATAAACTGGTACAATATAAACTCAAGAATAAAACAAAAAGCCCTGGTAGCATGATTCACAATTACACGTCTCCCGTCCGACACGCAAGTAAAGTAACGTGTCAAGATATGTTAATGAAATCGTTGCCTCGTGACGGACGCCTGTTGAAAGCCTAAAAGCCGGATTAAGTGTTATGTTAAGAGCCTTAACACCCTCGTTTACTGTGGAAACTGATTTTTATTACTTTCGCACTGTGACTATGGGAAGAATATGTTGGTAGATCGTATCGAGAATTAACATACAAATTGGAGCGTTCCACGTTATTTGGATATACGAGTTTCTTGATTTGAGTTAATTGGAGCTTTATTGTTTTTATAACTGTTTAGGAAATAATAATAATAGCTGCACGGGTCAATCTCCAAGGTTAATAATAAACGCTTGCTGAAGTCGGTGTGTTCTGTGGATGGTGAGCATTCATTGCATGCTGAGACCCTTCCGTGCCTCGGAAAGCACGTTTCAATGTTAGTCCCGGTTGTCATGCCACGGGATATCGGGTTTCCCAGTACTGAGTTGTGGAGTTCAGACAAGCAGTCGCTACATCTATATTAATATTATAAACAGGTAAAACTTGTTTGTAAGTTTGCATGTAGGGGGTAATCTTCGCAACTTCTGACCCAAAGAAAGGTATTTTAAAGGTAGCCTATGACCCCTTCTGAGTCATAGGCTACCTTTAAAACGTTCCCGTGGGTTAATTTCCGTACATAACGGGAGCGAAGCAGTGAACAAAAGCTAGCGTAAAATATTGGTATTCAGCTGCATCTGGTTGTACTGGGAGGCGACCCTAACATAGTTGGGAAAAGTGGGCAGATGATATCCGAAAACAATACAAGGTGTAGTTTTGCATCCTCGTCAAAATTCAGGAAGTTGTCGTAGAAGACGTAAATAATCAATATAAATTACGGTACATGGTCAATAATAATAAACGCTGCTTTTTATTTGTTGTTTTAATTTGACACTTTTTAAGACGGAACCCTTTTCAAAAGAGGAGAATCACCCGTTTCTCGAATAAACGGCTGCGTTTATTTGTGTGTGTGAAATCGCGGTTATTGGGCTAGTATTAGACGGGCCGCGTTTTAATACAGGTGGTGTACACTTATAGATTACTGATGTTAAAAAAAAAATACCTACCCATTTTATTATTGATTCGGGTCGAGAATCATTAGCATAGTTACCACCTTGAATTTGACGAGGATGCAAAGCAACATCTTGTATAGTACCTTAATGAACAGTCATGTTGTATTTCGTTCCCCAAAACTCTTGAAAACAACAGAAATTCTATTAGTTATAAAATGGCACGGAAAATGAATGGGTGACGGTCAGAATAGTGTTAATTAAAACCGTCATATGTCACTGTCAGCAACAGCACATGTATTCATTGTTGTTCTATGCTCTATTACACCCTAGTTTATTGCGTATATTGCTTATTTATTGCGTTCATTGCAAGTTTATTACGCTTTTTGTCATCGTGTTGTAGCATCGAAATTGGAGTCATGAATGACAAAGATATTTACGGAATTCAGTATTCTGTATGATCACGATCACACAGATATAAATTGTAGTCAATGGGTAGCGATTGCTCTTGTAAAAACCTATGTTTCAGTGTCGCATTCTGCACAAAGAAACTTGAAATGTAAAAAGAATATTAATACAGGTTGGAAGAAACGCCGTACCGAAAACGGAAACCAGTACATCATTATCAAACCCCATAGAAATTTTTCGTCGGTTAATAAAAGAAAACAGCTGTTTCTTTCAAAAGTGCTATACACGGTCAAAATGTATGGAACAGCTGTTTTTATTAATACCCATTTGTAACTTCGAGATAAACAGGCAATCATAAGATTCGTTTTAAAGATTGTTTCATACTGCTACGTAATAATGTTTTTGAGTGTTAAATAAATTGCTAAAAGTATTATTTCTGAAATTGCCAGACGACCTTGCCACTAAAATATAATGTTTTTGAAACACTTTCAGTAAAACCCACTTGACTTGTCACGTTAAGGTTTCCAATTTTAGTTTAGCGTAAATGTAAATCATAGATGTAATAAATAAGAAATCAGTTGAGAAATATTCAAGGTCAACCTTGAATATTTCTCATTACATTACCCACCCAAAATAAGTTAGTAAAATAAATTTTCCTTAAAATATGTACTTACAAAGTTAACCGATCGAATGAATAAAATATTATCATCTGAAACAGGATAACAGTCAATAAACAGAATCGCGGAAACTTCAATAAAATCTTTAAGATTGACATAACCTTTCGAACTGTCACCTGATCCGTTCGTAAATGTCAGAACTTCATATTGAGTTGACATTTTTATTTCCCCGCTATCGGAGATTGTCATCTCGCCAAGAGGCTTTCACAGATGCTACGGCGTAGCACTCGCGTAGCGATTACGCGGCGATGTAATCGCTACGAGATCTACTGTCGTAGCGATAAACGATCTTTAGTTAGTTTTGTGTTGTTACGGAAATATATATTCCAATAATATGCGAGTGATACTTTTCGAATTCAAGTTTTTTTTTTATAGAGGAATGTAAGCTAAAGGGGAAATATAGGTGCTTTTGATAATAACAGGCGTAATGTTAAGTCTGTTTGTGGTGTAAACTATAATAAGAAAATTAGAACCATTACATTTTATAAGACTTTACTAGTCATAAAACATGATTGTATTCCGACATAACTTGACGAACAATCCACCCTTAACTTTACTCTCATCCATAACATCCAAGGTCTACGCTCCAAGCTCATAACATTCCATTGCAGTGGGCTATATAAATAACTGCGGTATCAACAAGTAAGACTGAGCGCTCCGGGATCGAATCAGTAGCAACAAGTCGGGCTGATGTTTGCTCTTAATATCGGAAGTAGCAATACCGGTCGTTGTGGTCTAGTGTTTAAACTTTGAAGTTGTTTTGTGAGTAAGAGCAAACTCTTTATGGATGTTCTTTTTGTAATTGTGATAAGAAATATAAACGTCATGGTTTGGTAAACGTTTAATATCTACTGTATGTAATCATAACGCCATGATTTCCTGTCCTCTGTTCGGATTCATGTGCGTATTGTATTATATTCACTTGCTTCGATGAAGGAAAACATCGTGAAGAAACCACTGAGAGTTATTTCTGGACGGCATGTATAGCCAAGTCGGAGGCCCATGGGCGACATAAAAACTCTAACACTAAGTTATGCACTAAAAACAAGAAAAAAAAACCCGTGATTAATGATTGATCACTTTTGATGAAATCATGATTAAATTAGTCATGAAAAATTTTATCGATTGATCAGACGCAACACTACATGCCATTTTATCGTAATTAGTCTCATACAATAGGATTACAGCCACCCTTTTTCTCACAGAGAAGTGTCATCGGTGACTGAAAAGTTGTGTGGTAATCGACTATATTATTATCGTAGTATGAGGCGAAATGAGAAAAATGCAGTGAGGAAAATGTCGAGTATGAATGTAGATGGCTATAAAAGTAGAGGAAGACCAAAGAAACGATGGATGGACTGTGAGAGGACGTGACTGCTGAGATAACGAGTAAAAGAGAAGTATGAAAGAAGAAGACATGCTGCGCCGACCCCAAATAAATGGGAATAAAGGCAGAAGAATGATGAAGTGGCACATACCGCTTCTCTGAAATCTGTATAGTGAACTGTAAGCCATCAATTGGACCGAGTGGGTGTTGGTGGATGTCAATATCCTTGAAATTTTGAATCTAGAACAAACCGCTTTTTCTGTTTTCTGTTTTTTGTGGATTTTTACCAAAAACGAACATTAGGCTTTCATCGAGGTCGCAATAAAATTCGATACCAACCTGCATGAAACAAAATATTTTTATTGCATATCGAGTTGTTTTTTTTTTCAATCTGCGGTGTGTGATGTTAGTAATGACCATCCGTTATACGAATATTCAACGCGCGCCATATTAAAAAAAAAATGTTATTCCCTTTTTGTTGCTGTTATGAAATTTCAACATACGTGTCAGAATTCATATATTGTCATGTTGCCTGCATACATCGATTGACGTAATATCGGACAGTTACTAGAGACGGGAACTCCCAAATACATATACACGTATTTACCTACCTAATATATTCTGTAACTCCTTGCTTAGGACAAGTTTCCCAGATGGATACTCCTCAATTGATATTGGGTCTTGCTTTGGACTAGAGATTTCTATATGATTTCTTTTCAATGTTTATATTGTAATAGTTATTGTCCGAGACTTTCGTCCGCGTGAAATTATTATAAAAATATTCCCCTTTTTTCACGGAACCATAATCATTTTTCTAAAACAAACGTAACCTGAGTTACTCCTTATAATATCAGCTATATGACAGTCTCGTCAAAACCGGTAAAGCCGTTTCGGAGATTAGCCGAAACAGACAGACAGACAACATTTTTATAAAATGTATTTTTGTTTGTAAGTACCGTTATACATATACTTTCATATGCATTCAGTTAAAAGCTGTTGTTTTGAAATTACAAACAGACATTTAAATTTTATTTATTTGTATAGATTTATTGTGTTGACTATAAAGCTTACACTCTTCAATATTTTCTCTAGGTAAGCCAGAACATCCGGATTAACATATTATTCATTTTGAGTCCTTTTTGATCAGGAAAATAGTCACGTTAGTCAATTAAGTAGAACTGTCGCTCGCAGAAGTTTCGACAGTGCTTAATTGGTTTTGTGTTCTGCAGAAGTTATATTATTCAATTTTGCTTTGCTTCACAAATGCTAGTTAAATAAATAGGTAACTGTCTGTTAACACTTAAGTTTGTTTATGTTTCGCCATTAACAGAACTTGACAGATGGCGCTACGCCCTTATTCAATTACGAAACTCACCATAACATCACGCCTATAATTTTGTGAATAAATAAATAAAGTAACCGCCAAGGTTTAGGCAGAGGAGTACCAACCTTTAGTACACCCACATTTTGCCATTTATGTTTAAGACCAATGTAATGGGGGCGAGCCTATTGCTATCAATCGGCCATCAATTAAGACTTCGGGTTGCTGCAGAGAAAAACCCAAAACTCACTATTCTTTCAAGTACTGCAAAATTATTTTGGCTTGTGTAATTAAATGCAATGAGCACTGACTTTATAAAGATAATATATCATCAGGTTTACGAATTACCTGATTAATTTTGGTTTATTTTATTGGATTAGAACTTGAAATATTGTTTCAACTCTCTGTACTTTTGACACTGCAAATGGAATTCACGCTCAGCTTACGTTTTCCATTACGGTCCAACTAAAAGGATTACTGCATGAAGTTACTTTATTGCGAACAACTAGCTGTTGCTTGCGGTTACACTGGCATTCCAGGGAAAGTACTACATGTTGGCCGATAAAAAGCATCCTTTATTTTAATCCAGGTTAGCAGGAGAAGCTCGTGGCTAAATAATATCAGCCGCTCGGATCAATCTTCAGGTTAAGCCCCGCTTGCCTAGGATGGTATGTGGATGGGTGACCACCCATTACATACCGAGTTTCCGAGTTTTAAAGTACGTTAAGCCGTTGGTCCCAGCTGTCATTTGTAGATTTTGGACAGTCGTTACAGGTAGGCAGTGGCCCGAAGGTCTGACAACCAGTCTTACTTACCAAGAAGTATCCCATATTATCCAGTAATAGGCAGTCGCTCCATGTAAAATACTGGTATTCAGCTGCATCCTGTTAGACTGGAAGCCGTCAGATGATGATTTTAATCCAGGTTGTGGTCTAGCTCTGTTCCCAATTTATCTAAATTGGTGCAAAAATCAAGGCGTAATTAAGTGAAAAACAAACTAATTCACAAACATCACTTTTACATTTACAAGTATTAAATCATCGGTCTAGCCCGCCTCAACTATTTTATGGTCGACGTCCAGTCTAACCGCAAAACAATATTAGTAGCTAGCTACTCTCAAATCCTGAGTTATTCTCCCAGTAATATTATATAAGCCCAACAGAACGTAAGACTTTGTTCTGCACGCGCTGGTTAAGCCAGTTTGTATAAGATCACGGCCCAAAGGATTGAAACGCGGCTTGGTGACGAATCCCCATCTTATAACTCTCAGATCTCAGTTGCATGTAAGATGAAAAGCTTGAAGATGCAAACACACAACGCTATATCAATTCTGTTCCAAGGAAACAGTCCTTGAAACAAGATTTATATCTCGTTGTGTTATCATCATTGACATACTTAGTTTTACTATCGCTATGGTATACCTGAAGGAGCCTTAATACTATTGCACTATTGGAATTTAGACTCTGTGCTGCGCCAAGCTTCGAAACATTGTGAATGGACAAACATAATTATGGAACATAACCAAACATCGCTTCTTTATTTCCAGAAGAGTAGGTAGTTAATGAAGGCAAGGATGTGGGTAAGGAGTAAGCTGTACTTTATATTTCAAAACTTTAAAAGTAGGTATGCAAATAACATTATTCATCAAAACGTTTTACAATGTACAACAACAGTGCTTCACAGATTTCAGTTTAAATTCGTTAATTCATTGCATAACTCATTGGAACAGCAAATAAATTCGTAGTAACAAAGTATTTGTTTGCAAACTAAAGGCTGGGTCACACCAAATGTAACGAGTATATAAGCGGAGCAAGTGTGTAACAATGTAAAGTTTATAGAGGTATACGAAGCGAGAACAATGTGCGCCGTAATTGGAGTGTGTCCCTGCCTTTAAACATCGGCAGTGAAATAGCACCAACTATAAAAATACCTACTGGTTGAAGTGAATTTTATAATTAACGCATATTTTCCTTAATAGGTAGTCGACTGTGAATTCACAGTAGTAAATACAACTCATTATTTGAAATAGATTTCCGTAGGAATCCGATTCAGAGAGCATTTCGAAGTAATGGAACGCTAGAATGTTCTGCTTTGAAAGGCTTTAAGAAATATGTTTGAACTTTTAGGAATGTTTTAGAGTTTTGATGTTAGTTAGTTATTTTTAAATAAAAATGAGCCGTGTTGGGCCCCATTTATAAGATACGGGAACATTTAAAATAAATATTTTTTATAGAAATAACACAATGTTGACTGATTGTGGCACACCTCAGGGTCTAATATTATGCGTCCGAATAGTGGTCACATAGGTGGGGACACCTAATTGGTTCAGTGACGTGTGTTTTTCTGGTTTTGAAAAAAATCTGTTGCCAACTTGGAGCATTTTCGGAGGTTGTTCAATACCTCCCCTAGATTTGAATACCGCCATTGGCAATTAATTTTGGGTTTACTCCGTTAAGTTTCTCGAATTGATTTAAATAACATAGGAGAGTTTCATAGTAGATAAAACACGAGTTTTTACTGAACAATAAAATAAACTTCTTTAATTTCAATTTCAGTAAAGTTACATTCCAATACTAACTTTTAAGACCCCAATACCAATAATGACTAACAATAAAAATCCGTTTTGTCTCAGTACTATCTTGAGAGAAGGAACTCATTCTCATATCACTCATTCATTCTCATATCACTCATTCATTCTCATATCACTCATTCATTCTCATTCATAAAGTGAACCAAAACTTTTTACATCTTACAAGAAAACATCTAGGACCAAGGTAAGGTCGTTTACACAAAGTAAACTGGGTCAGTATTATAGCTGTGGGCCCGTATAAACGTAGCCCGGGAGTAATCAACGGTTGCTTTGAAAATTATAGGCCTAGGCCACCGGGAGGGTGATTGTTTAAGCGCCTGGACCACAGTGTAAGAGCTCATTCACACGGCTTCCGTCATTGACGTATACGTCATAAAACACGATACGTCATGAAGATGGACGTTCACATTGCATACGGAATGGTGTTATATCACGATCCGGCAGAAAAAAAACAAATTGGTGTTCACAATAGTTGTGATTTTTCGGGAGCGAGCGCATCAGCGAGTCCGTCACAAAAAATTTACGATTCGTGTTTTTTCACGTAACTGATTTTTAAAAGACGATACGTGATTTAAGGCGTTTCCGTAATTTTTCACGATTCAGTGATGCGTAATGAACTCGCACAGTTAAAAAGCATTGCCGCCGTCAAAAAAAAAATACGGATCGTGAAAAAAGACGATAAAAAAAAAAACTAATCGTCGTTGTGTGAACGGGCTGTAACTGTAACACGCAGTTGGTCATCGTTTGACACAAAATGGACCTGCTGAGTTGTTAATTACACTGTGGTGAAGGTTGAAAATTACAGGCACATTGTTGATCGATCGAGAATTCCAGTTTCCTAGCACTCTAGTACCGTAACACAGTTTTCGTATCATAATTCGAAGGATTTTGACGGAAATTCGTTATCCATTGCTTCATAATTTTGAAAAATTCGTCTGCTCGTCAATGTACATACTGCAATGAATATTGCTCATCATCATCTGCCCACCCTTTTCCCACTTATGTTGGGATCGGCGTCGTCTAACCGGATGCAACTGAATACCAGTATTTAACATGGAGCAACTGCCTAACTGACCTCCACAACCCAGTTAGTAAATAATACGGTACCATAATGAATATTGTTGATTTGTCAAAATCATGGGAATCGCGAATAGGTACGTACATATATTACACAATTACCCCAATGACGCAAAAGGAACATCTTTTGCAAGTTCTATGTGATCAAATAGGACCACATAAAAGAAAATTGCAAGCTTAATACTTGTTAGTATCTTACTATGCAGTACGTAATAGTGTCATATCGTAAGCTTCTAGTTTCATGCAAATTAAATGATCACATGAAAGGCCATCACTTAGACGATGATTGAACTTGATCGAAGCAATTTACAAGTTGAGCGACTTGATACTACCAGCTATTAAGTTATCTGTAAATTAATGGTACATCACGCCTGTTATCTCTGCAGGGTTGGCAGAGATGTAGCTATTATACTCCGTCATTTTGACAACGTTAAAAAACATTGTATAATAATACCAGACCTTTCATAAAATGAGAAAGAGTATTAAAATTAAATATTAATTAATTAAAGAATACCTACCTGAATGAAATAAATTCCAGTGAAACTAATAATCAAATATTACATTCTCTCATTTCAATTAATTTTAATAATAGACACAGGTTTAAATTAAACTCTCGCATTTTCACAGATTGGATTTTACGTCACTTTAAAATCAAACTTTAATTACAACGAAACGGATAGCAATTATCCATTTCCAAATGATTATGAAGCGTGGTGGTTTAAAATATTTTTTTTAATATCCAGTGGCGAAGAGTAGGTATGTACTTTATTAAGTTCATATTTAATTTATGAAATGCATGCTGAGTGGAGTATTCATTACGCTGGCTCAAACATTGAACCATACAACATCCAGCTTACTTTAATTAATAACATTAAAACGTATTTACGAGCTGCAAATAGTTTCAATTTGCAACGACTCTGACCGAATTCCGCACTGGTCATGGACACCACCGGCCTTTGACCATTTTTTCAGTATATCTGTCAAAGTCCGGTGTCTGAATTCCAGTCTGGTAGGTTTAAGCGTAACTTTATTGTAGGCATACATAATCATTAGTACAATTGAACTGTGTGTCACATACACACAACTTAATTAGTTATTTAAAGTTATTGACTCGAAGAAGGGGTTTTCATTTTCATCAATACCGACAAAGAACAAGAACAGATTAAGGGAAGAGAATGGATAGCCAGTTTTATTTTTGTAAAAATCATAACATAGCGTAGGTATACTTACTACAGCTTCCAATGTGCACGACGGTCGACTGTAGCAACTATTTACTAAACATATTCTTCATATATTTTTTTCTTGACAAGACAACCATCATTATCAAGTACTTTCATTAAATTCAATTATATAAAATCAAACCTCAACGCCTACAACACACCGCAGTAACCTGTTTCAGCGAAAACTAAACTTCCATTTCGATAATCTAAACACATTCAACCCTCAGTAATCTGTAGTCCAGTATCTTCCATAACATAACGTATGTAATTATCATTTTGAGCAGAAACCTCCGGCATGGCCATCATGGCGACGTGGGTGTAGCTAAAAGCAAGGGATGGCAAATTTCCCTCGACCAGCGTGTCAGAACCGATGCGGACGTCATATTGTATCCTCTATACTGCCGGACAACAGCTTATGTAAATCGAAACTGGTGACATACTGACGGTAAAGACGAACAACACATTTTTATTTTAATACATCGTCTTTCAAATACGTTTTGGGTACCTATGATATGACATTGTAACGGCACTACAACATTGTACAAAAAGTACTAAAGCACCATCTATGACAAAAAATTAAGAACTAATATTAAATTCCTAAATAGCGCAAATAAAGTTATCCGCGACATAAGAGTATATAGAAACACCCGACAACACCTGTCGGGCAGCAGCCCACCAGATAGATATAACACCCGTCTGTGTCCTTAGGAAGTCAGTGTACTTAGGAACGATGCGGACGTCATATAAACAGGGGACATACTGACGAAGAGAAGAAACAACAAATTATCATTTGAATGAATAGTCTTTCATCAGTAATAAACTCGAAACTCAAAACATTTAATTCATTCAAACTATTTAAAAGCATTTTAGAAATGTCAAAGTAGCCGTCTAGAAGATGTCGGGGTATCGCGTGACTTTTTTGCGTTACTATGTTGAATGAAAAATAACAAAGACATTAAGACCCTTAGGGCTGAGCACAAATGCTGAAGCAGATTCTAGAACCGCCTAACACACCATCCTAGATTCAATACACAAACACTTCAAACCCGAACACCAAACATCGGATACCTATATCGAAACCTAAATGTCGAAACCCAAAGACCGAAATCTGAATCTAAAAGCCATCACGCCATTCAGAGTCGAACGTTCGTTCATTCACCCAGCCTTGTGTCTCGGCGCTTCCCTTTGATGTGTCGTGTAGGTACTTGTCGGCTGCGTACAACTCGGACCAGCGTTGTTTTAAACTTCTAACAGCGTGAAATCGTGCGACAGGTCAGTGCGCGTCGTGCACACGTTATATGATGGTGTACGCCGTGCGTGTATGCTCTAGATATTTTGTGTCTTTTGTTTTGAAAAAGTGTTGTTATTTTGAAGCTTGTTTTATTAGTTGGGGAGTTAACGGAGCTCGAGGGGTTAAGGAGGTCTACAAAAAGTGGTATGCTATCTATGTATCAGCCATTACGTTGGTGCAAACTTCAATTTACTCAAATTCCCGAAAAGTAGTCGTAGGAGAAATACGAAAAACTTCGAAAGCGATCGCACACTTGGCTTGTGTCTCTGATGTCTATATGTTGAATAGATTTAAAATAACTCCTTGATGTTGTCTTCCTTGTACTGGCATAACCTACACAGGTAACTAAGTGGAAAAAAATTACACTATCTCGGTCACGAAAAGCCAAAAAGTTCAAGCCAGTGAAATTGCTAGAATAAAGACTTTGCCACTAAGACCTGATAAAGGTGTTAGTGCTCAGGGCAATACCTCAGTTAAAAATAATGATATAAGTAAAATAACACACAAAATCTGTAACATTACCTTGTACCTATTATTTTACATAATACTAGCCTTTGCCCGCGACTTCGTACGTGTGGTTTGTTAGAATTAAAATAAAAACATTTCTGTAGTAAAATGTAGCCTATATTTTAAGTTAGGCATCTAGCAGTAGAACGGTGAAAACTGCGTTCAAATCCATGCAGTAGTTTTTGCGTGATGTGCGTACAAACATACAGACAGAAAGACAGACAGACAGACAAAAATTCTAAAAACTATTGTTTTGGCTTATGTTGTTCAGACCCCCAATATTTTTTTTTCAATATCTTCAATGTACAGACATCGGCTTCTTTCAATTTTATTATATGTATAATATAGATTATAATTTCAACCAAAAAGAAGATATCTAAGATTATATCTAGAAGGTAAACACAAAACATGCGTAGACAGAGGCCTCTCACTGCTATAGCAGAATTGCAATATCTGAACTTAACACCCTATTGTAAATGGTAAATTCAATATGCTATTGTATAGGGATTTCACTAGTACCGATGAAAGCAACTGTGCAACGAACGTGCTTGACTGTATGTCGGCTGTGAGGTATAGTGTGATCGGTAACTGGGGCTTTGAATTATGTGCTCTTCATCTATACAAATAAATAAGATTGAAGCGTCTGTTTGTAATTGCTTTTTACTAAATGCATATGAGTATATGTATATTTTTTTTATTATTGCCTGTCTGTTTGTTTGTTCCAGCTAATCATCGAAACGGCTGGACCAATTTTAACGGGGCTTTTACTGGCTGTTAGCTAATATTATAATGATTAAATGCAAACTAGGGTTCAATTTCTCAACAATATTAAGGTCGGCTTTCCTGTCTAACCAGATGCAGCTACATAACATTATTTTGCATGGAGCGACTGCATATCTGACCTCCACAACGTATTTACTGGGTAACGCGATGTCCCTCTGAAAGACTGGTTGTTAGACTATCCTCAAACGACTATCTTAAAATTATATGCCTGAATCATCTTGATGTGTTTTCCTATCTATCCACAAATTAACCTCAGCAAGAGTATGGCCTTTTTGAACTAGCAATTAAAGATAATACCACGAACGCAGTTGGTTCATTCCGTTTTCATCTTCTCTGAATTTAAACTCACACACCCACCAACTTTACCCAAATTCTCGAATTTAAACAGTGTAGCGTTGAACCTGTGACTACATGTCGTACTCTACAGGTAAGCTGACAACTTTAACAAGGTATTTGATACCTACATTCGACACGAGAAACTTCCTACTTCGATCAACTCTTCGTGTCAGCAACTTTTGTAGATACAATTTCCTTGTACGTAAAATAACGACGCTTTACTTGTAAATTTAACTTTAAAGTTAAGTAAGTAACAAAATTAACTTTTAAGTTGTCTATGTAAAGAAACGAAAGTTAAAAAGTTAGTAAAATTAACATCGAATTTAGTCCAACATCTCTTCGTCGTAAGATTTTACAATAAATAATGATCAAATCCGTAGTCAGGACTTTAGGCGAACCCTCATTACATGAGGTTCATTCGTGACTGTCCCCACCGGTCTGCCACTACTAGTGGCACTTGCAACTATTTTTCTCTTCTACCACTACTGGTGGTGGTTGCGCCTGATTTAGTCACATTTGCTCCTCGACTCGACGATCAATTAGTAGCCATCTGACACCAGCAAGTATTTGAACTAACAATTACAAAGAAGGATGGCGTCTCTGGGCCCAGCTGGGGAGACTTAAAACATATACATATTATGAAAATTGTTGGTGTACTATACATACCTACACCTCTACCTAACCCTTCGGGAATTACAGGCATATTACCAAATCTCTGATGGCAAATCTTACGTCAACTGTTAAATATTTTTGGCTGTGTGTTGACGAAAATAACAAACTGCTATATGATTATACACCACCATACATGAGCATAAACAACAGATAACATTATGTCCCTTGCATAGAGGAAAAGGCACCGGGTATAAACCTCCACTATTCCTGACCTGTAAGCACGATATTAACCTATTCCCGTCAGATGAGTGATGTCCCTCACAGACCGTGCGGAAACGCGGTGACGCACTCTATTTCTCTTTTAAGCTTAATATCGGACAGTGTGCACGTGCTCAATTATTAAAGCTTTGCTGGCCACGGGGAGGTTTATTCGAAATATTGTTAGTTCGTTTTGGTATATTGTGAAACAACGTCTTAAAATAATTACTCTGAACATATTTGGTTGGAATGTACGGAATCGGGAATAAAAATAGATTTTATCCATGTATCCAATTTCAAGCAAAAGAAAGCTATCGATAAACTAACTTTTGCCCGCAGCTTCACTCGAGTTAATTATTATTCCACGCCATAGCCTATGACGCTCAAGGAAAATGTAGCTTCCAATTCGTGAAAGAACCCCAAACTTACAAACCATCCCTCTTTATAATATTAATAAATTATACTAAAGTATAGTTATGGAATAGTATAGTAGTACATTATTATAGGATAGTATAGATACGCAAACATGTAAAAAGTTCATTATATATTTGACATGAAGAAAGAAAGTCATAAGCAAAAAAAAAAACAAAAAAAATAATAATATGTCACACATTTATGTATAATCTAAATGGAGATTTTTTTTTATTGGAACCTATTACAACAGGTTCCAGATACTAACAAACCTTTAACAAACATGACCTTTGAAACTTTTGATCAAAATTAAATAGCCATTGGACTCAAGTTGGCGAGGAACACGTGTATAACACTAAGACATGTGTACGTAGAAGTTTCTTAAGTTGATAACGTGTTACTGGGGGTCACTACATGAACACTGAAACCGACAACCGACGTACTTTAAAGCTATGTAGTGTTATTCTCTAAACTTCGATTTGAAATTCGAACGTTGTGAGAGGAGAGGAGGCCGCGTTGTACCTACTAATTTAAAAAAAAACTGAGAATGTCTTCAATTTTGTGCGGTCACTTGAGTGGGGTTCAAAGTGAACTTACAGTGCTGCAAGGGTCTTCTGGAGCTCGAATGACGCTGACAAAGAGGTGCTATTGTATTAATGTTAATTTGTGAAATGTAGTGGAAAACAATATAGCGGCATTATTAATTACAATTTTACCCACATGCCAAAAGATCCGTGTACTCCTATAATAGAGTACTACATGACGGTAGAATTCAATTCCTCCACAAACTGCCCGATTATGCGCAGATATTTGTATCCCGAAACCTTCAGTAAAACCATTCTTTATTATGTAAATTCATCTCTAGGGATTGCCTTTATTTTTCCGCAAGATTTTTTTATTGTTTGTCGTTTCGGCTATTGAATAAAATCAGTCGGTTTGACGGTGATGTATTGCTATTGTTATATATTATACACAGATTGTTACAAATCGTTTATTCATGCGTAATTTTTTTGCGGTTTTCCTCCGGGTAAAAAAATCGGTGAATGGGAACAAATCCTCGATTAAAAACAGGTTTGATTTATGAAAGTTTTTTATTTATTTATTTATTTAAACTTCATGTACAATAGTGGTACATAGGCGGACTTAATGCCACAAGGCATTCTCTACCAGTCAACCTTTGGGTTAAATAGGACAAAATTGTGAGAGGGTACAAAAAAATAAATTAAGAATACTACTTTAGAAAATGTAGGAATATACTTTTATAGATACTAATACACATATACAATAAAAATAAACTAATAAATATTTTAACAAATACCAAAATAAAAAACGATAAACCTGATAATAATTACTATGACAAGACTTCTGGGTAATTGAGAGCTATTTAGTCTGACTTAGATAGTGGTTCCGAACTTTTCTTTTAAAAGTGAATTTGTTTTCAGCTTTTTTAATGGCAATGGGTAGCGCGTTCCAGAGCTTTATAGTTGAGATTGCGTAAGAATTAGACATAAAACCGGTACGGTGTGAAGGTATTTGGAGGAGTAGATTTTTAGAAGCTCGAAGGTTACGACTATGAGAACTGCCCAACACTTTGAAATAAGTTTTTAGATAATCGGGAGCACATGGATCGTTCATAATACTGAAAAGCATACAGAGAGATCTGAGGGACCTCCTGAATCGGATAGGCAGCCATTTAAGCAGAGAACGGTAGGAAGAAATGTGATCGTATTTACGAAGACCAAAAACAAAGCGAATGCAGTTGCTGAGAAGTCGATCCAATTTGTTTAAAAGTTCTTGGGATAGATCAGGATAACAAACATCAGCATAGTCTATAATGGGAAGCACAAGTGACTGGACCAAAGTGAGTTTGGTGCTAGATGGGAGGAAATGCTTAAATCTATAGAGAGATCGCAGTGAGAACGTGACTTTTTGGCTCACCTGAGCCACGTGTTTATTCCAACTGAAACTGTCGTCAATGTACAGACCTAAGTCTTTTACATGAGGTGAAAGAGAAATGACGGAGTTCTCGTACATCAGTGGCATAAGTTGGCTAGTGTTCACATTTCTCAAATAGTACGAACTACCAATAAGGATGGCCTGACATTTCCCGACGTTAACAGAAACCCCAAATTTGCCAGACCATTCTCCGATAGCTCGAAGATCAGCATTGAGTGATGAAATGCAATTGTCAAGGTTGGCAACGTCTGATTGAGCGTACAGTTGCAAATCATCAGCGTACAGATGGTAAGAACATTTGAGAATAGCAGTAATGGAGTTTATAAATAAAGAAAATAACAGAGGAGAGAGTATACCGCCTTGTGGAACACCAGTCAACAGGTCGCACCAGTCAGAGTAATCCTGATCAGCATGCACTGCCTGCTGGCGACCACGAAGATAAGATGAAAACCAATCAAGTGACAACGAAGAGAGCCCAATTTGTGACAGTATGGCCAGGAGAATGTCGTGATCAACGGTGTTAAAAGCATTGGAAAAATCTATTAGAACCAAGACCGTTAACCTCGAATTCTCCAAGCCATCCCTTATGTCTTCTGTAACTTTAAGCATAGCTGTGGCTGTGCTGTGGCCACGCCGAAAACCGGATTGGAAACTTGACAACAGGTTATTCTTAAAGACGTAGGAGGATATTTGGTTAAGAGCAACTGCTTCTAGTATCTTTGAAAGGAAAGGGAGAATGGAGATCGGTCTGAAATGATTAGTTAAAGTAGGGTTGGAAATTTTAGGAAGAGGGATAATGTAAGCCTTACGCCACAATGCAGGAAACACACCTGCAGAGATGAATTGATGATATGAGTAATAATTGGAATTAAATTCTCAATCATACAGGATAACATTGTTCGACTGACCCCATCACAGCCCACAGCCTTAGACTTAATAGAGGTAAAAAATTTATGGACCTCAAGGTTAGTCACGGGGGAGAAAGAGAAAGAGTCAGAAGGAAACATTGGCTTAGAAGTGATATCGAGAATAGTTTTATTCTTAACGTCTACCGCAAGCGTAGCAGACATTGAAAAATGATTATTAAGAACATCTAAAGGCAGATTTAGAGATACAAGACTAGAGGGGGACTTTGTTATGCCAAGTGATTTGATAAACTTCCATATATCAGCCGGTGAAGAATTGAGGACATTTTCACAAATGTATCGGCGTTTAGATGCTCTTACCATCTGGTTGCAGCGGTTTCTAGCCAACCTGTACAGGTTCCGGTTTTCCTCACTGCGATCACGCTTAAATTTTCTAAAAGCCCGGTCACGTCGTCTCATTGCCATCCGAACTCCAGGTGTTATCCATGGAGCTGGGGGGTGCTTGACACGGACAGCCCTCAGTGGTGCATGCTTGTCAAGGAGCTGGAGTACATACCTATTAAATATTTCCACTTTCTGATCCACTGATGATGCCTGGGCAATATCACCCCAATCAAGGGCTTGTGCATCGGTATTGAGTTTATCCTTGTCTAATCTTACGAAATTCCGGATAAAAGTAATAGCAGGCCGCTGCTTAGGGGGTTTAATTTTGTAAGACAAATAAATCAGATCGTGTCTGGATAAACCAGGCGCAGAGACCTGGCCATGATTAGCAACGAGATCCACGGAAGATGCAAGCATGAGATCGAGCCAGGAATCGCTTGAGTCAAAGTTATGATGAGTCGGACCAAGTTTAAGGAGAGATAGACTCGACGACTCCAGGATCGCACTCAGCCTGCGTGATCTAGGGTTATTCTTCAAGAGGTCAGTGTTAAAATCACCCATGACTATGAAATGTTTGTACTCTGAGCAAATAGATTCGAAGAGAGTTTCAAGAGTGGAAAAGTAATCTATAGCAGGTGGGCAGTAAACAACTCCTAGAATGGCCTTAACCCCTTTAACAACAATTTCAAGAAATAAGTACTCAGGATTGCCATTATAAATTGGGGATGAACAATATAAGATTTTGTAGGGGATATCACTACGCAGGTAAATGGCAACACCCCCGGCTCTTTTCCCTGTACGATCGTTGCGTATCAAAGTAAAGTCAGGTAGACAGTAAAAATTAGAGGGAAGTTCAGGTTTTAGCCAACTTTCTGACACTAAAACCGCATGCATAGTTACGTCAGAAAATAAATCCAATATTTCAGAATGGTGCTGAGGAATGCTCTGAGCATTCATATGACATACATTAAAACACTTGTCAAATCGCTGGCACTCACTACTCAGAAAACCATTAACGGATAGTGAATCGTCAAGAATTGAAAAAGACGTGGAAGAGCAAGAATAAAATGAGTCGTCGTCAGACATAGTTATTATGAGGTTAATTAAATAAATATAATATAAGCTAAAGTTCTATTCGTTTGTTCGTAGATATTTTTTCGCTATAATTAAAATAAAATGTAAATGTGATAAAATGGTAAATTATAAATCTATACTAATATTATAAAGCTAAAGAGTTTGTTTGTTTGTTTGGTTGGTTGAACGCGCTAATCTCAGGAAATAATGGTTCGAATTAAAAAAATATTTTAGTGTTGGATAGCTAATTTATCGAGGAAGGCCTTAAAACATTACGCTGCGACCAATAGGAGCGGAGCATTAATCAAAAATGTTACGCAGACGAAGTTGCGCCGTTCAGCTAGTACGTAAATATAATATACAGGGTGATTGGTTAAACGTGGGCAATACTTTAAGAGAGTTAAGTAGGTACTTATTAAACTTGAGCAATTTTTACTATAGGACTAAATATGAAATATGATAAAAAAAGCTGATGTTGCCAAAATTTTTCGACTTACGCGACCGATGTATGGAGCAGCTGATATATGTTTCGCGATTTCATTGGACCGACTCCCACAGCAAAAGTAGACAATTTTCATGAGTACTGCATAACCCTAAAATATTGCCCACGTTTACCAAACCATTCGTTACATCAGCTTACTCAGACTTACTCACCAACACAATACCTACTAAAAAAATATGTAGAACCAAAATATAAACATCTTGGCATAAAAAGATAACCAAACATAACTTATAAAAAGATAAAAACAAACTCGACCAACCCCTTGGTCACGTTAACCAGTAAACCAGATACCATTTGATCGGCTATTTTTCACATAAAAAAATGTAAATGCGATGCGTATGCCATCAGTTTCGGCTTCTACTTCAAGCAAGGTATATTTGTTTCTTCCATAGATCACAGAATCACCGCAGCACCGAGAGACGACAGTACAAAGAATCATGTCGCCTAAAGTGCGTTCACCGCATAACTGTCACAGATGTCAGTCAAATAATAATATTATTATTCATGAAATTTTAACCGACTTCAAAAAAAAACACGAAAAAAAAAGTGGAAAATAACTTTACTTTCGGAAGTCGGTAGCAAAAAAGTCAATGAAACAAACAATAGTCACCGACTTCCGAAAGTAATTTTCCATTTATTTTTTTGTGTTTCTTTGAAAGTCGGTTATTTTTATACACATATATTCAGGTAATTTATACTTTAAAGGTATAAACGCAGCGTAAATAATAAAAGGGGCTTTTTCGAATATCGTTAATACACATGTGAATTTATTTAACAGAATGACAATCCGCCAAATGTCAAAAATCAAAGTTATTTTCCTTATGGTCTATGAATGAGCGGCCAGCTACTGCTACAACAGCATTGTCTAAACGTTACTATTGTCATATTACGAGAAAATTATGACAGGCTTAGTTTTTTTAAATGTTGTCAACGTCGCCTCTAGTCCTCCGAGTCTCTGTGGTTTCCACTATGCTATCTTCAAAGAGAGGATGAGATAAAAACTTTTTTTGTTTTCCCTCCACCGTGACATGGCACACAAAAATGTTGGATCTTATCGTTCTTTGTCTGAACCACCCACATTGTTGGTTTTTTGTGAACCAAATTCCCTAAATAAGGTGACATTCATTTTTATCTTTATTTTGTGCTCTAATTTCACCTTCGTGCAGGGTTTTTGAGAATTTAAAAGAGCTTTCAGGTGGCCTATTTGATAAAAATATGTACGGTATCAAAGCCCGCGTAGATTTTCATTTATTATCTTCTCATGACACGAACTATAGAGAAATTGCTGGTCATGATACAAGGATTAGCCAGTCAGCAAGGTTGATAGTGGGGCTTACTGGTTACGGTATACTTACTTATACATCTCGTATATCTAAAGGAAGGTTCTATATTTACATCAATAATATTGAAAGGTAAGATGGGTTGTTTTATTATTACGGTGAAGACGTGATGTGCTTTTGTTTCGAGATATACAAGCGAAAACAAAAGCCTACGTCAGCTTTATTCCAACAATATACATTGATGAATTTACATCGTGGTTCTCGTTAAGGTTTCTTGAATCAATCAGTGTATAAAGTCTCTTATATTTGCGGAACCAGAAACTCGCCGAAAATCTTCATTGAATTCCTAATAATTATAACCTTTATATTCCATTTTCATAATTATTTTCTAGTTAATTAACTTCTCATTACTTTCTAACATGTCTGGAAATGACCTAATTTACTAATGAATACTTTGTTGGTCTATACATTATTTTGCTTTTCGCGAGGAATTTGTAAGACCCCACATCCTTGTGCTTACATACAAGCTCTAGGTACTCTTAGTCGGCTAATTAGCCTAAAGAATTCTAATTTAATTAATTAAAGAATTATTTTAGTCTTTCCTTACACTAAGAATAAATGAACCTTTTACAGCGTACGAACTGATTAAATGTATTTAATTTTTCTCAGAAACAGAACCTATTACTTCGCGTTTTCAGAGTAAGAAATGGAAAAATATATTTTCTGAAAAGATGTCGTAACGAAGTAATCTAAGCGTTTTAAACTTCGTAAAAAATTCTGTTAGTTTCCGCAAGCGGTTTCGCCCGCATAAATCATTTTTTTTTTCTACACAATTTCAAAAAATAATTAGCCTACATATTATACTAGCTGTTACCCGCGGGTTCGTACGCGTTAGGTTCGGGATTTGCCTAAAATAAGTTTTTTTGTCGTAAGGTTCTTAACTACATTTTTTTGCTTGTGTATGTTACCTGTTATCTCTAATATTCCACAGAAATTTTAACCCCACTTGAGGGTGAAATTTCCACAAATCGTTTCTTAGTACCTACCGTATTAAGAAACTTACTTGCCAGATTTCAAGTTTCCAAGTTATTAAGTCTAAGTAGTATTTAAGTCTAAATATCTATCTAGAACTATTAGTTCTGGATAGATATTTTGATTAGTCAGTGAGTGAATAGTATTGCGCTTTCATATATCCAACTAAAAGGTATAACCGAACGTTAAACGAGAATGTCAATTCATCAACTGACAACTGTCACGCTAGTGTCAACAATGTGAAACTACTTTCGTCATAACTTCATTCACTCAGCGTTGTAGCGCTACATACATACATCTGTTTGCAGGTAAAAACTTACCCTTAAAATCAAGCGCTGTAAGTGCTAACTTTTTATAAACAATTATGGCGCTGCGGGATACGATTTAGAATGAAGTCGTGAGAACACTCTTTAAATTGATTACGAGATCAAGAAGTGTCCGTTCGATTGTAATAATTGTAAAGCAAAAAAAAAATTGAATTTACTATATAGGTTGCACATGTGTTGGTTCATAGGCCGTTTTCAACGATGTCATTTCAAGTTTGAAGCACAAAAAATGAAGGACTTTCATACAAACTTGCGAGAGCCCTTAGACGTCCTTAATCCGGCCCTGTCGCAAAATCCGTTAGCGGACGTCTACTAACTATTAACTACCTCCCTGCCAAACATCTTTATACGTCATGCGGTTTTCGATATTTTTTGACGAGTGAGTGAGAGACCTTTCGCTTTTATTTATTTAGATTGATGTAAAAACTATATTACTCTCAAGTTTCATCAAAATCCATTCAGATTTTTTTGAGAGAGTAACAAACATACATCCAGCCATCCTCACAAATAAAATAACCTAGCATAAGTTGTAATAGATTGTTAACAAAGAAAACATTTTTTTTATAAATACGTGACCCCAAAAAGGCAACCAACAAATTCATCAACAATGTATAAAACAACAACCCATTGAATCCAACACCAGTTTCAAATGTCTTAAATTCTGTTCATATTCAAGGCCCGTATATAATGTAATGAACATTTGTACCATGTTATTCGAAATTGTAGGGTGCATTCACTCGAACTGGCAACTAATTAGCCGGAGTGAGCCACCACAGAAGTGGTTGAAAGCCGCTTCACAAAGGTAATGGTCACCCATTTGATAGGCCCATTGAATGCTTTGCTACGGTATCGTCCCGGTATTGATTAGTGTGAAGCTATTGATGGGACGGCGAATTCATGCGCCATATTGCGGGAGATGGAAGACATATTTTCAACGGTTGATTTTTGCCCGGCTTCGAAATAATCAAGATTATCTTCTTTGATAATTATGATGATAATTATCCATGCTTGATTTTTTTTTTTACTCAAACTACTTTTTTTGTTTTGACGTACTCGAATTCAGACCAAGTAGGGGGTTTATTTATTCGATTTTATGGTGTTCTGTATAGCGACATTGTAATCAACAAAACGAAACAAAAATGTATAAAAATTCTGTTTATTGATTAAACACGATGTTTGTGACCTTTTTTTTAAGTTGACGCATTAACAGATTTGGATACGCACGGCAGCGGTAAATCGCGTTCGGATACATGTGAAGTGATATTCATAATTTTTTTTTTTAATTCTAAGATAATTATCAAGGTATAATTACCAAGATATATTTATAAATGATATTTATCACTTCGAACCCTGGTTCTTGCGATTTACCTCAGGATTCATTTCTATATTTTTATTTCCACTTTTCATATCAATGGATCAGAAAATCTTAGTGTTTAAACAGATCTAAAGTTACTCTGGTAATAAAACTGTAGGATAAGCTTACACCCTTTAGCAGAAAACGTAATTAAAGTCCCTACTACGTTCCTAGCTCAAGTATCTCTACGCTTGAAGCGATGAAGTCAGACTTTCTGCAAATGGATGTGATTTCGCTTCTCTCACGTTGACATAGTTTTCAGGCTTGTATGAGGAGGTAGTGAAGTAAATTTTCTAATACTCTACTTTACTGTTTGTTTATAAAGTATGTATTTGTAATGTGTGTACCTTGTTGGTCTAGTTGTTATATGCACTAGTGCCGAACATGAGGTCCTGGTTTTGATTCCTAGGTCGGACAAAGTGTAAATTATATTTTCCAACAGTTTTTTTTTTTGCAACAGCCCAGTTTAATATTTGTGCCTGGTTAAATAACAAGGCTATAATGCGAAACGTGGAAGTACTTTAGGTGCATAGTCATCCGAAAATCTAGAATACTATGTTGATTTATTATTTACGTGTCCGTTTTTGGCACAAAATGACAAATTATCTCATGACCGTCAGAAAGTACTATTAAATAAATTCCTATTGGGTACTACAAGGTACACTTCTAACAGAAGCTTTTTGCTATATTTCAAAGACGTTAAAACCGTAAAGTGTTTGGCGACGAATACCGCATTAGTGTACCTCATAATTACTTCAAAGGTAATTAACGTGCAAACAAGAGCGAGTCAATAAAATGAGAACACAGCGAAGGTCATAATAAAAGCAATGAGCGCTCGTAATGGAATGTTAGCTGGTTTATGTAAAATGTACACTTGAAATACTCAAAGGGAGTTCGTGAACCGAGTCCAGGTTGAAAGAACCGAAGGTCCTTGACCGACGTGCATCTCGTTTGAATTGTTACATTATTTGACTACAAAGTTTTTGAAATATTCAGAGGACCTGGTTGTCCAAAACTGACAGTCATTTTTTTTTTTAAATGAAAATTCCAAAAGTTCTAAAGCGACAGTAATTCGATTTGTGGCTTTTAGTGCCAATAATTCAACTAGTTCAAAAGTGCCAGTAATTGTTTTATTTAACTATAGTAAGTGCGGCTCCTAGAATATGATTCTAGATGCGATTTTGTGCTTAGACTAAAAAAACGGGCTTTGAATACTGCCCAGTAAAATGCGATAGGCCCTTAACCTTGAACCATCATTGCTAAACTATTAAATAGCCTTTTGTTGTATCCCTGACAGTTGCGCAGATCGCAAATTTTTCCTACAAAAATATAAATGTAGGAGAGCACCACACATTATACTTTTATGCTCATAATATGTAAGTGCCTGCAAATATTTTTGTAGATGTGTTACCCGCATTTGATGTAAAAAAATATGTAAACTTCTTATATCTAAACTGGGATGCAACAAGCTAAACGGCTATAATTTATCATTTTTTCTGGCTCAGTTTTATTTTGTGACTTATTGTATTTTTACAGTTTATTTAAGAGTACACGAGCCCAAAAAAGGGTTAGAAAACTCGTCAACATCGCATTTAGGGGTACATAAACAACAGCAGGGTTCTTTGGAAGTTGTATATTTTGTATGTGTGTGTGTTTAATGGCTGATAGTTCCCGGCTGCGAAGATTTTTTTCCCACTACGTGTTTTTGTTAAGACGAATGCTATTATTCGTCTTTGCATTGTCCTAGAATACGTATCATTGTACTTGTGATGAATTTTGTTAAACGATCTAATAATGTTTTTCTTTTTGTTTCAGATCAACATTAACGTTCGTAGCTATTATTGGTATGTATTTTATTTCACAATATATTTTTGGCTAGAAAAGAGATGACTGCAGAGATGACGAGTAATAGAGAAGTATGGAAGAAGAAGACATGCTGCGCCGACCCCAAAAAAATTGGGATAACGGCAGGAGAATAATGATTTTATTTCACAATATTGTGTGTATTTACATTGTCAAAAAACAATAATGTAGACCTACCTCTTACCCTATATTCTACGCAAGTTAGTCTAGGTTCTTCGTTACAAAATCTTATATAATTCAAAGTACCTCTATCGAAAAAAGGGTCGAACCTTTCATACCATTTACTTTTACGTCATGCTAGGGATGACAAGCATCTAGTATTACCTTTATGCTCCGATAAGTAGGTAGGTAACAGAAGACGGTGTGTACAGTGCTTAAAGAAGGTTGTTTGATCTCAATCGAGGCTCAGGTGCGTCGCTATAAATTGGTCCCGCGATGAGCTCGACGAGTTATTGCTAACGGTACATCAAAATTATTGTCAACTTCTTCAAGATTTATGATACAGTTTATCATCCATGTAAAAATTATTGTTTCGTTTACCATTGATTATTATTATAATAATACTAGCGACCAACACCACCAAACTACCACCACCACCCTAATGTAATCTCTTGATATGGCAAAATATTGTCTAAATTAAATATTAATGTATTATTATACCTTTCGTGAGTAATAGTGGCCCAGTGGTAACGGCCCCTGACTTACGCGTTGTTGTTGAGTCATGATTTCGCCTGGGTTCGAACTCATGAGAGTTCGAATCGTCACTTTGTGTAATTAATTTCGTCACCACTGCTCTCAAAACGGTGAAAAAAGCATCAGACACTATGGATTTTGGAAGAACTGAGCGGACAGAAAGTCAAAAAAGAAAAGCGTTCCTTGTTTATATAGTTGTCTTAAGTGAATCCGACTGCAAAGCACAAAGTCATGGTTTAGTTCGATCCCCGGCTATGGCATTGTTCTTTGATGTTTTAATAGCTATATCTCAATTCAGTTTCCAAACCTTAAGTTTATCATGGCTAGCACCTAGAGCTGATAGTTATTGGCTCGCTCCTTTATTATTAACGCGCTTACATTAGCTTCACTTGTAACAAACAATGTAATCAAATCTTGGAAGTCAATTTATAACTACTTCTAAGTGTCGTATCGCAATGAACCTTTGAATGTAAATGTAGTTTGGATGACAATAGTATAATTTGGTATTTTGGAAGTGATTTGACGATGAAGCCAGGAGGTAAATAGTGGAACTTTTCAGTGGCTACTAGTAAACCCCTCGAGTTTGGGGTCATATGATTCGTTTTGATCAGTCCAATATATTTCACTTGCTTTCTATGGTCTGATGATGGAGCCAGAAGGTAGATAGTGGAACTCAAAATAATCATTTTTTGCGTGATACAAGCGTGTTTTTTAGTTTTTTGTTTTAAACTACATATACGCACATGAAAATTAGGTACCTACATGAAACATACAACATAACTGGCCAAAACCTCCACGGAATACAGGCGTGTTGAAATGTCATCCTATACAACATTACATTGAACGAAATAATTTATTATATTTCCAACAAAACATTTTAAACCCACTCCATAATAAATCAAGTACAGCCAGCCAGGTTTCAAACTAAATCTTTCGTTCTGTAGCGACGTATCTGTGAGTATCTGTTACGAAAATAATGAGATCCTAAATCATCGAGAGAAAGGTACGACGGGCTATTGTTAACATAATTTTGCTTCGTTTGTTATTTATCTAAATGTGGAGACGAAGACTCACGAGCACTTATCTGAATACACTAACATTTTTCAAGTTATTTTCTTCTATTTCATTGCAATTGCATGTTGTTCCGACATTGGAACCATTATGAAATAGGTTTCATCTTAAAAGGTCATGGTCAAATTGGGACAAAAAATATTAAATTAATAATACAAATATGTACATATAAAAGGAGAAAAGTATTAAAGGGCGTCAAAAAATTCGTCCACACCGATGTCAACAGGAATAGTGCCCAGAAAGCTGGCAGCATTGCCACGTCGATTCTTTGACCCAAAAATAGGCCAGCCCTCTGGTCACGAGAAGAGTCGACCAACCGCTTGGCGATGTCTCGAAAGAGTAGATGCGCTCTCGGACCCCATGGCCCTAGTGTTTCAACCCCAAACGGCTCAAACACATAGCTACCAATGAGGTTATTGTATTTGCGCCGTGCGAGGTTTTCAGCACCTGCAGCAGCCGCCCCAGCACAGCCCACCGTGCCAAGAAGATGGGATGGCGCAAGGGTGTCGAGACATGTTGCATCCCACACCAAAGGTCGACTCAATTTCCAAGGCATTATGGTCATACCGTCTGGTCTCTTCCCACCGTCGCACATTGGTTCAAGGGCGGAAAAAAGTCCTTTATTTCGACCTTGTTTAAAATGTCTACAATTTGGTACACACATACTAGAATGTTAGTAGAAACAAGTCCTAAAATTAATACAGATAAATAATTATACAGTATTTAATTATATGATGCCAAAGTAGGTTGATCGAGAATTAACAAATTTCGTGCAAAAAATATTGTTATTTCAAGTATGAATAGAACCTAAATACTATAATTATCAACTTTTATTTTTAGTTTAGTAATAAGTTTATTCTGTGTATTAATAAAATATGTAAACATAATGTTATGATATAATGAATAATTACTTGCTATTACATTTTTAGTGAAGAAGGTCATTTGGGACCTTTTGTTTTCAATCATGAGATCATAACTAATCTCCGTTATCGACCGATGCGTAATAATATACTTTCGGAGATTAATTAGACCCTATAGATTAAGAATACATCAGTTTTGGCTGCGATAACCTGCGATCTTGGAAATACCAGGTCATTAACTAATGACGCTCTGTAATTAAGAAAAAGTGTATTATATTAAAAAGTGTTTCTAATGAGGGTAATTAACACTTTATCATGTCGTGTAAGTATAAATAGCATTGAACGGTAGTTTTAACTTCACTTACAAGTATTTTCTCTTACGATAACAGTGTTATTATAGTGATGGATAGCTTTACTATTGCCTATGCCGATTTAGTCGAAATCATAATATCAAGTAATCGTGAGATACATAAATGCCTCGAAAATTTAAAACATATGTATCCACAGCTTACAGAAAGTGTATGGAAGCAAGTATATGAAAAGTTGAGTCGTAATTTTCTACCCGTATTTACGAAAAAGTGGCAAACTGCAGCGAGAAATAAAAATGCTTTTATGGCAAAAAATGAACAGTGGCTGAAAAATATTTTTACCGTTTTTTTTACAAATTCAACATTTTTACACAAGTGGGGATGTGACGGATCATCAGGTCATGCTGAGTACAAACAGTCATTTATTGACGAAAATGTGTCAGATTCACATATGTTTTTTGACATCATTAGTTCCACTACGTCTGTATGAAAAGGAAAATAAATCTGTTGTGTATTGGACAAATGCAACTCCTTCTTCTACAAGGTGTTGTCGCCCGGTACAATTCCAATTTCAAAAAGAAACTACAGAATCCACGAAAAATGAAATTGCTAGAATGGAGTCTGAAATAACAAACCTAAATGAAACTGTTATTAGTTTAAAGGAAAAGACTTACAAAGTCTACCATAAACTTGTGTTCACAATGATAGATGGCAAAATAGCGCAGACAGTTACGGACACATCATCGTGTGCAGTGTGTTTTATATGTAAGTCAAAGCCATCAGAAATGAATAACCTTGACCAAGTGCGAAATAAAACTGTGAATACGGAGGCTCTCAAGGTCGGTTTATCGCCGCTTCACGCACGGATTAAATTTATGGAATGCATATTACATATTGCGTACAATATGTCATTCACCAGTTGGAGAACAAACGCAACTACCAAGCAACAAAAAGATGAAGAGAAGAAAAGAATCCAAAGTGAGCTGTTTCAACGTTTAGGTCTAAAAGTTGATTTTGTAAAGCAAGGAATGGGAACATCTAACGATGGAAACACGTCTAGAAGATTTTTCAATAATGCAGACATTGTAGCTGAAGTCACAAGAGTTGATAAAGAACTTATTCATCGGTTTGGTATAATATTGCAAACAATTAATTCTAGTGCATTAGTTGATTCGGATAAGTTTGGTAGTTATTGTTACCAGACTGCTGAACTATACGTTAGCCTGTACAGCTGGTATAATATGCCAAATACAGTGCATAAAATCTTGTTGCATGGCAAAGAAATAATAAGTGTTGCTGCCTTACCTATTGGGATGTTATCTGAGGAAGCTCAAGAAGCGCGAAATAAAGATTACCGCAATTATAGGTTAGGTCATTCAAGAAAATGTTCTCGTCTATCATGTAATGAAGATGTAATGAATATGCTCTTAGCTACCTCAGATCCCCTTATCAACAGTTTACGTGCAGTGCCGAATAAAAAATACTATCCTCTTCATGATGATGCCAAAGCTTTATTAGTGGATAGCACCCATCTCTAAAACGATGTCTTCTCTATTTATTATTTAGTTTATTAAAATTTATTTATATAGAAATGCTTAAAGACTGTGTATTATTTATAATTGAATTCATGTGAAAAAATATCACGGGTAATTAAATAAAAAAAATACGTATTATATCTTTCTCTTTGTATACTGGTACATTCATTATATCATTTTAATAAAGTATTATGAAGAAACGCAACGTACTACCTGCACCACTGTGCGTCGCGTGCTAAGGCGTTGGGTTTATTTATTTAAACTTCGTGTACAAGTGTAGTGCATAGGCGGACTTTATGCCACTAAGCATTCTCTACTTGTCCTATTTGATCCAACGGTTGACTACCTTTGGATCAAATAGGACAGTATTGTGATAGATACTACTGCGACAAGTATCAAAGTCGCCGGAGACTAAAGCTACGGCCAAATGAAAATAGTGGAGTTTCCTGTATTTTGTCGGAGTTTTGACTATAACAATCATTTGTTTTCGAAGCAGATCGTGTTGAAAATATTTTGCAAAAGCTAAGCACAGTTCTAGAATCGACTAAGGACTAATAAAGCTGGGTAACGGAACCTTCTTGTTAACTATGTTGTATTTTTATTTTAAATATTAGGTATAATCTTTGGTAAATTATATAAAAGGCATCACATTTTAGGTGCCTCTATTTCTTTTCTCTTCGACTTAGGTAATTTTTGTTTTAATATGAAGCGAACTCCTCATGATAAGCTACTATTACAGATTTATTTCAACTCTGTTGGTCTTACGCCTAGATTTCATAGAAAATTGCCCATGGTCCTTTGAAAGTTATTTCACAAGAAAATCGCTTTTCTGTAATACTAAATTTGCGAACCGAGCGGCGCGCGGCGGCGGTACGCTCACCTGCGGACGCTGGCTTGCCTCCGAACACAGGAGTTTGATCGATATCTCAGTACACTATTTGTCAAAGTTTGCTGTCCGCAGTCTGACCCGCTCGATTAGACCGCATTCATCAATGGGAACAAACCTAGTATAAACTGGCCTCTAAATAGTGTAACTCCGTACTATGCAAGGCCAGCTCAAGGTAGATATAGAATATATAGTAGATGTTTATTTATTGGCATATGTATATAGTATTATATTTGACGGCGACCTGCAAGGCGCCATCTATGATTGAAAATGCGAACTGACGAAAGTGAAGCTACCACTCTGGCGGAACTTCAAGGCGTTACGGGCAGCCATGAGCGGTTGTCATGGAAGGTGCCGCGCACCAAGGCTTTGACGGATCGCCGATGTCGGTTTTCTTAATCTAATTAAATCTTCCTCGATTAAGTATCAAAGTTATAATTTAATGTTGAATTATGTTATCAGTGCTTATTTGAAGATATTTTTTTTTTTTTCGGATGGGAAATCATCAAATGACTTCTCCCGCTCTGGGCTGAGCGGGAGGGAGTGTCAGACTTTTACTGACTAAAACCCACCCATGTTCCTTCATTTGAAGATATCTGTGACATAATTTCTGTAGCTGAACGATTATTATAACAGATTTCAATCAAACAAAGATTTGTTTATTCTGAACATCAATTATGGAGTCATGTATCATGGATGATTCCGAAGGGGGCGGACTAGAGCCTTCATATTTTTAGTTTATAATTTGTATTTGTTATCTTTATACTAAATTGTGAATTTAGTATTTAAATAATTTTAATAAATTCAAAATTTTCTCAATTTCACCTACTAGAGGTTTGTCTCTGCATCACCCAAGATTGACTGGTTAAGAATACCGTGAAGTCCGCTCCTATACATTAAGTATGCTTAAAGTATTAAATAAATAGGCGCTGACTTTTGTTAAGTGCCTAATATCGAATTAGTTCGACGTTAGTGTTACTATGGAGTATCTCTTAACGTCGAACTAATATTCTTAAAGATAAAGCCCTTTACTTAAAACTATAACTACTAATACTAATATGAATACGATAAAAGCACCTGCTTCTATTACAAAACCCATTTTAATAAATGTAGATACGAGCAGGTTTGAGCCTTCTTTAGGTTTTCATACATAAAAAAGGGTATCCTTTGAAATAATTTCAAAGATGTAAGTTTCATAACAAAGTACCTTTTTATTTTTGTGATAAATACATTATGAACTCAAAACAAGAAAAGAATTCAAAATATAAAGCATTAGATTTCCTGTATGGTTGAACGTATTTGCGATTATTTTCTCATTTTGACGGCAAAGAAGACAGTCGAGCATTGTGCTGCTCCGTCTGCTTTGACCTTAAGAATTATTGAATATTGCAATGGTTTGTATTAGAAGATATTGCGGGCAGTATATTAACTTTATTGTATCGTTTAATCCATTTATTACTTCTACACAACAATAGGACGGAGCACTACACGAATTACTCACATATTGTCTGTGAGAAACATTGGTGTTAAGAAAATAATGTTTTTGTAAACTCTAAATCTCTTAAGGAGTCAATACTGTACTCATCATTATGAACACTTTGTTAGAATAGAATAGAATAGAATAGAATATACTTTATTGTACACCAAAATTGTTACAGAACGGTTTACAAAATTGTTAATTTTATGGTTACAATGGCGGTCTTATCGCTGATAGCGATCTCTTCCAGACAACCTTTGGATGGACTGTACGAACATGAAATAGAAAAAGGGGGCAAAACAAGGGGCAAAGGGGGTTTGTTCTGTGGGACGAACCCTGAAATTGCGAACGCGTCGATTTATGTAAAAACTAATGTATGTCGTCTGATTGTTTTTCTCGATTTTACACTCAGTTTCGCTTCCAACCCAATTCAGCTTTTAATAAGACAATTTTCGATAAAATCAAAATAAAAACATCTCGCCTTTATTTCTCCAAAGGTTTGGGCAGAGTTGTACTAAAGGACACCGAAATTCCACAAGTTATATGTAAGTCCCAAGTAATAGGGGCGATTTCCGCTATTAAATACTTTTAACAAAAACATGCACCAAGTCTTACCAAAACAGCACCCATTCCAACAAAAAGGGAAATAAAATTAATGTCAAACGTTTCCGTTGAGTGGCTCTAATTTATGAGCAGTAATTATTCCCGTTCTTTATTTGGGAACAACATGAACCGTACTGATTACAAATGTTCCCTAAGAACTCCTTTAAACTTAATGGGGCAATATTTTTCTCCATTTACACCGTCAACTATGATTTACTACTATGGCGTAGAGGGCGCTACGTTAACTTGCTACGGCGTAGAGTCGTAGACCGTCTACGAATATTTTATGACTGTAGCCAGAAATGGAGAAACTTAAAATCTACGAAAGTACTTCAGTAAACATTTATGTATGGTCTTAATGGTTGCAGTGGAACATTTTGCATTAATTAATTATTCTCCTTTATGGCAGGAGAGATACCAAAAGCTTCTGTATTTTAAATGTTGTTTTCATAGTAGAAACATGGCCAAATAAGTAATCTTCTTTGAAAGCTTTTATTTTCGAGTTACTTCGCATGTTTGTTTGTTTAGGACGAACCTTGTGAGCCAGTTTTAAGCCACTTTTGTTTTTTAATTTAAACGTTTAAAACCCATCACAGGGATCCTAAAAAAATATATAATTGTTAACCCACACGTTTTCGACCCACTCATAAAAGTTTTTGTTACAATTTCTGCTGTAGCAAACGACCAAAACCTAATCAACGATCTTATCACGATCGTTATCAACCAAAGCTTCGTAACTTTGTCGCCGTGTCGATAAGAAATAACAGTGTTAGCGCCTTAAATTTGTCGGTTTCTCGCCCAATATAATTTAACTTTGTCAGAATCCGCTTTTACTTCAAATAAATTAACTTTTTGCCATCGCAAAACCTAAGCTCTTCAATAAAACCTTTTATTTGTAAACTAGTCATTAACTTTCCCTTTGATTTGTGTAAATCATTTCAATCGAGTTGAAATGATTTACACAAATCAAAGGGAAATTAATGACTGACCAACAAGTGTTTCATATTATTGTGGTTTATTTGCCGTGGCTGGGTCACCTAGCTTCGTCAAATAGCTACGTTACTTACCTAGCTACATTATATATTTTTTTGGGTCTAAACAATAAACAATTGTTTGATCACGTGCTTCACGCTTGAATTTAAAGAAAATAACTGCTTCAGAACTTGAAGAAATGCTCCAAGATCTGAGCACAGCCAGTCTTGAGTTTGAACTTTCAATGAACAGATCTAAAACTCAGGTCATAACCAATAGCACGAAACGTAGGGTCGAGGTAGACGGGCATGTGCTGCAATATGTCGATGAATATACATACTTGGGCCAGATAGTGTCGTTTAAACATAGACAAGACAAGGAAGTTGAAAGAAGAGTCCAAAATGCTTGGAAGACCTTCTGGGCCCTAAAAGATCATATGAAGGGAAGTCTTCCAATGACACTAAAAAGAAAACTCATCGACATGTGCATCCTGCCCGTCCTAACCTACGGTGCGCAAAGCTGGTCACTCACTGAACAACAGAAGTCCAAACTCAAGATTTGCCAGCGGGCAATGGAGCGCAGCATAATAGGTATGAAGCGTACAGATCGCGTTAGAAACACGACTCTGCGTTCCATAACTCAGGTTGTGGATGTCGGAGAAAAAACAGCCAAGCTAAAGTGGGAGTGGGCTGGCCACGTAGCGCGAATGCACCCGGAGAGGTGGGCGAAGATCTTCACTCACTGGACGCCTGACAGAGGAAATCGCCGTCGAGGTAGACCGCGGCGAAGGTGGTGTGACGATATGAACTTGTTTGAGGGGCGAACATGGCCAGAGATCGCACAAGACAGAGAGGTTTGGAAGGAGAAAGGGGAGGCTTTTGTCCAGCAGTGGGACACATGAGAGGCTAAAAAAAAAAAAAAGAAAAGAAGTACAAAATAAATCAGCCAAATATGTCGAGCTGTCCTCAAGTGACGTTCCGTCAAACGTAGGAATTGATTTTTAGTGTTAATACCACCGACTTCTTAATTTTTACAAAATCTAGTTAAAATTAAATGCGTACTTAAGTCCAAACTCCAACAAATAAACGTTTCCCGCAATCATTACTTACGTTAAACCCATTAAGGTTTTCCAATCTAATTCTGGGGCTGCCTGTGGCTAAGAGTAAATGCATCAAGCATTCAATCGACGCAAAGCTTTGCTCACACCTGAAGGAAAAAGAAACGTGACAAGATTTCTAATTCGGTTTGTTGTGATTTACCATTAAGGATTTATAAAACTAGCTTCACCTGTGACCTATCGAAATTCTTATTCTTTATTCAACACATTTACGACAGTTTTTTAAAGGCGACGTTACCCTAGAACTTGAATCCCTAGCTATCGAACACATCCAAACAAAACATTACCTCATCTACATTATAACTAATGTTCGTAAATCATAGTACGTTGTAAATCACATCATCTCTCCGCACTCGGCTTAAGACGGTCACAGGGCAACAACTGCCATATTTCTTTGGCTTTGACACACAATACATTACGTCTGGCAGGCGAACTTGAAACTATTTGAACTATTTGATACGAGCTAAGTACATGTAGTGGTTCTGATAAGCTAAAATGACTTTTGCCGAAAATTTAGATTCCAAACCGTCAATCTTATTTTGTAAACATGTAGATTATTGTAGATTGACAATGTTCAGCGTATACGTTTGGGTCATATCTACATCCCGCGCTCATGTTATGTTTTTTTTTTTAGAAAAAGACCCAAACGTGTAAGCTGTTTTATTCGGGAATTTGATAAGGCCTCCGGTCTCTGTCGTCGAGTAATAAACACTCCATTCAGTTGTTAAATACCATTGTTAAAAACTTCTTTGTTTCGAACAAAAGTAGCTTCACAAAGAGTTATATGAAAACGACTTATTATCATACAAGATACGTCAAAAATAAACATACATTGCTTTATGAGTCTATAGAGAGCATATGTGCTTTGTTATCTTTTTAACAAAATGACTTTTATTTTTATCGTGATTTTCCTCCTTTTGTAAATGAGTTTTAGAAAGGTAATTTAATCGTACCGTCGTATTTACGAAGTTTATAAAAACTCACAGCTATATTTCACCTAGGACTTTAGGTGGATTTCACCAATGAAACTAAACACGATTAGCACATTATGGGTGAAATCATATTTGTTTGCATGAAGCAGCGTTTTCGAATAACTGTATCTCATTCTGTCACCTAAAGGCTTCATTTGGCGGAATGAAAAGTCCGTTTGCAAGCATCCGCATCCATTCGCATCGGAAGCACTTTGCGGTTGGACCTCTCACTTTAATGAGTTGCAATTCTAAGTGACAGAAAAGATGCAGCAAATGCTGATCTGTGCATGTAAATGTGATTTCACCCTTAAACTTAGTTCAAGAACTGCCACTAAAATGATAACACTGATAGATCTCAATTAAATAGTGGTTCACATTCAGTGATCGCGTTCAATGTCATTGGTAAAAGGCCTTTAAATACAGAGACTCTTGTTACAGAGTTAATGCCTGGATTACTCGAAAAACACACGATTTTCCACTTATTTGTTTCATCCACACAACTTTTAGAGAGCGACGTATATTAGCAGAAAATTGGCCAACAAAATACACACTCCGTTGACTTTGGAAGGAAAATAGATAAATAAAACACATCGGTTGGGAGACCAAGGCTCTTAGTAGCTAGGGTTACCGTTTGAAGATTGAAAAAGTCCTGTCTAAAAGCCGCACCTATGCAAAATATACATCCGGACATAACTTATTATTTATTAATGTACGTACACACAAAACACTTAATGAGGAAAAATATATGAAGATAACAGAGCACAAATCTGCTGCGGATTTCATAAAAAAATTATTCCAGCAGACCTGCAAACAGGAGAGTTGGGTAAGAGACGACACAATGTGTATAAAAACAATACAAGAAAACTTAAATTAGACTTTATAAACCATAACTAAACAAAAAATATACAAAAAGTCTGAACTGGCTAGTCGGCTCGCCGTACCGTAACTGTACAAGAAGAGGCGTTTGCCCAGCAGTCGAACAGTAACAGGCCGTTATTATTATAATATTATCACGAGTACTTACAACCATAATATTATGCCAATTTGAACGAATGGGTATCCAAGTATAGGGCTAAATTTAAAAAAAATACTTAAAACATGCATATTTAGATCGGTTTAAAATAAACATACATAGAAATAAAACATATATAACTTTTTTTTTGTATTCAACCAATTCGGATGGATGGTAACCCTACCAGGCGGCGGCAAACCACAGATAAATGAGTTTGCTCAACTTCGGGAGGCCGTCACCCTACACAAATATCATAAAGACTCCTGTTTGAACGAGACACTTGTATCATTAATAGTTTGTTAGTTATGTTAGAGATTATTAGGTAGATCATAAACATAATGTTGCTGATGGAATGTGATGATGGAATGTGATGATTTTATTAATTAGAACCAAAAATCCTTGGATTGGAAATTTTGACGCAATTGAGGGGCTTTTAGCGCAATTTATCTTCGTTCACTTTCAAGTCAACAACAAGGTAGGATAACTCGAAAGCAACACGTGTCAAGTGGGTTAAGGACAAGGTACACGTGTAAGAAATACACATCGCCAATCTCCATACTGCAACGCATACTTAGGAGCATCGTAACGGCATTGCCATGGATCGGGATTAAGTGGTCAAAATGAAGTGAGGCAATGCCGTAATGGCCTCTTAAGGGTACATTTTGACTGCCTCGTTGAGTGTTGAACAAGAGGCTCGGGTTCGATTTCCGGGTCGGGCAAAGCGTTATTGGGTTTTTCTATTGGCATTTTTCAGGAGCAGCCACGGAATCTGGATCTGTGCACGGTTGATGGCAATAGGCTAGCCCCTATTATATGGGACTGTAATAACTGGTGAATTTTGGGTATACTATTAGGTACACCACTACCTAACCCATCGGGGAATACAAGCTGCAGTGTTTCCCTGCATGAAAGCTTCAATGCTAGGAACTTTTTAGTTCTTTGTTGGCTTGCAACCTTATGTCTTCTTTAGAAAAGAAAAAAATCATTTATTTTAGAAATTTAATTGTCAGAATAAAAAAAATTGTCATTTTTACTGGCATCTGACAGTCGCGTTTGCAGAGTCATGGTGATGAGTCAATACTAGAATTTCCATGGCAAAATAACTATCTTCATCAACTTCTATTCAATATGAATTAGATATTACTTAACACATTCGTCTGAGATAGATTTTCCGGCAAATGCCGTGGTGATGAAGTTTTATACTTATTTGGATGGCCATACATTAATGGTTTAATCCGTTTTCTGTGAGGAATATTTAGTACGTATAGATGTATTGTGATATTTTTTTCTAGAGCAATATTTATGCTGCTCTTGTCATTTTTTCCCCTAATAACAAAAGAGTGATCTTTGGCTCTGGTCTGAAACCGATTTTCTATTTGTCTTAGGATTAAGTCAGACAGAGCCAACCTTTTTTCGGCTCCAACTATTACTTTTAAACTGATTGCCATCAGTACTACTTACATTATATAAAGAATATCCACGTCATACATCTAAAGAGCGTTCCAGACACCTGTCTGGAAAGAGTTTTGAAGGCAGAGAACTAAAGAGAGCACACGGAGCGAGCCAGGACAGGGAGGATTTGCCAGTTTTTGTTTTTTTTTAGTATTATGTTTGATTAGTTATATATTTAATTTATTTTACAACTTACCTAAATTTTACAATACGAATATTATTCCGTTTAAGTGTATTTTATTTCACTAATTCAGCTTAACGAATTTAAAATACAAACCGGCTGCAATTGCAATTGTGTCTCAAATTCAATCAATTGAGTCTTCTGAATTTCCAAAATTAACCATGCTTTTCTTTCAAAAAATACTTAACAACATATTTATACGGATTATTTATTAAAATTATAAACGCGATTAAAAAGATTTTTTTAACAATATTTTCATTTGAACTTTTGTATTTTTTATATTATAATCTAAATTAAATCGTATAGCAGTGAAGATTCCATTTTTTATTTTTCGCTACAAGGCGTAATGTTATTTTAAACTGAAAAATCTAGAATCGGTATTTATTTTTCGAATATCCAACTGTTCAATACTAGAACATATTATACGCCCGCAAAACCACACTGAAGTGCCTAAACTGTGTGTTAAATAATAACCATACAACAACATTCAAGGATCACAATTTTTGACGCCCCGTAATTTTACATATTTTTACTCCTATTTTAGATCTAATACTAGTTTGTAAATAATGTACCAGAATCACAAGAACTATCCCCCTTTATACCTGAACGCCATCTCGTTCATTTACTCCATTTAAATACAAACAGTATGAGACTACTTTGCAGCAAGCGTTGGCATAAATGTTTCAAGTACTTACTTAACTCAAAGTGGTACTTATCTCTCTGAAGTTGGGAGTCGTGTTACTTAGAACTGCTTATGTGATAAAAGTAATTGCTCTTAGTCAGATATCTGGGATATGGGAAACGCATTAGTGTATCTTAGGCAGTCTGGGTTAGTAATCACTACGGAGTTCACACGACACGTTACAAGCTTTGCATTATCTGGTAGTGCCCAAAAAGTTCAACAATGTGTTAAAACGTATTATAGCTTTTGAATTCTTCTATTTCGTGTGATTAGTGCCTAACCTGGTGACAGAGTTTTTATGCCGCCCATGGGCCTCTGACTTGGCTTTACATGCCGTCGAGAAATATCTCTCACGCATGCTAGTTTGGTTTCCTCACGATGTTTTCCTTCACCGAAGCAAGTGATAAATGATTATCACTAGAATAGATTGTGTGAACAATAAGCCGATACGCACATGAATCCGAAAAATCGGAGGAGCTTGTGAATGAAGTTACCATGTATACTACCGGTACACATTTACTTCACACAAATGCGACCGCGTGACATATTTGTAGTCACAGTGAATAGAGGTGCTGATTTTCCGCTTACGTTTTCTTTGAGAACGCAGTTTAAAAAAGTACACCCTCTGCATGCCTGCACACATCAAACCCACTTCAAACGGAAATGTATTTTATCGTGCTTCATATAAAGTTCAACTCATCCTGTATCGGTGCACCCTGCTAGGTCAATAAGGTCTCTATTGTATGATAAACCACCTACGCGCACGCACTGTGTGAAAATGTTGGAAAACATCAGTGCAGCAGTGTTACTACGCTGCTCTTCAAAGCTTGGTTTTGGACCCACGACTGTCGCCAAAAAATTGGCACAAAGGTGATGCTTATGTCTACTAAAAAAAATGACTGGTTCAAAAAAAAACATATAAAGCTTAATAATTAAATGGTTTAACCGAAATAAATTTATCAATATCGCCGTTTCATCCTTATAACAAAACGCTGATTAACTAAAATCAGAAGTAAAACAAGTAGATCCAATTACATTGTAAAAGGTTTCTTTGGGAATCTGAAACTCTTCAGTTTTCTTGCTAATTTCTAATTAAACGAGTAATTAATCCATTAAGCCTGTGAAATTAAACATGGCTAGGAAAGTAAAAGAGCGGTAAATATCATTGATATTGAAACATTATAACTAAGTCTATTGAAACTTTTGCTACTACTTAAAAACTCTGTATAAAATAATAAATAAAAATTCAAAATCATAATTCTCCTGCTCTTATCAAAATTTATTTGGGGTCGGCGCAGAATGTCATCTTCCATACTTTTCTATTACACGTCATCTCAGCAGTTACCCTCTCTCTATCCATATCATCCTTCACACAGTCAATCCATCGATTCTTAAATAAAAATTCAAAATATAAGTAAATAAATACCTTTTTCAATCACACATAAAGTTCATATTATATTTGGTGCCTGAACTAGGTGATCCCGTATTTCAGATATATGTACATATAATATCTGAATTTGGTTCAAATAAAATTTATGTACAAGGTGTTGCTTTGCATCCTCGTCAAATTCAAGAAGGTAACTATGCTAATTATTCTCGACCCGAATCAATAATAAAATGGGTAGGTTTTTTTATTTTTTTCTTTATATCGAAAATCGATAAATGTACACCACCCGTATAAAACCGCGGACCATCTAATACTAGCGCTATAACCGCGCTTTCACACACACAAACAAACGCAGACGTTTATTCGATAAACGGGTGATTTTCCTCTTTTGAAAAGGGCTTCATTCTGAAATAGTGTCAAATTAAAACAACAAAAAAAAGCAGCGTTTATTATGATTGACCAGGTACCATCATTTATATTGATTATTTACGTCTTCTATGACAACCTCCTGAATTTTAACGAGGTTGCAAAACTACACTTTGTATATATGCATGTATATATTTGATATCATACTAATTTACAACCCCAAGTTGATATGAAATTCGTCACCCGGCAAAGCTGCTGCAGGTCGGCTAGAGTTCTATATCTCGACATCAGAAGATAAGATCGGATGTACAAAACTCTCTGTATTTCTAAATTCCACCATAACATGCTTCTGATGTTGAAATATATGAAACGCCGACAAAATCTTTTAATCAGCACTAATCAAAGCTTTTCTCTCCTATTTTCTGGACATATCTAAATGTATATCTAATTAACTTCAGGCATATTTCTTCGCTATATCATGAAAGCATTGCCATTTTATTTTATTAGCAGACATGGGAATCGCATTAGTAACGCTAATGCATTGCGAGTTGCTTGCTTTTGATATTTGTATTGCAGCGAGACGTATCGACGGATTTCCGATATAAAACATACATTTTTACTGAGTGGTGTGACTCTAAGTAGCTTGATAGAGAATAGTTACTTTTATAACCGTCTTATTTTTTTTATAGCTTATAGAATGTATACGGAGCCCACGCGCGTACACGTGTAGGTCGGAAATTGTCCTGCAGGATCATGCTACCGATATTTATACTAATCCATGGCCTAGCCTAGATCTACCTAAGTCTCAAATTTTGGCGAAATGCATTCAGCCTGACGACCAGCAAATTGCAAAAAACGTAAGAAAATTTGAATTTCGCGGGACACCATGGCGCTTCCACCTTAACTAAAATTCACGTAATAGGTACCACGTACCTGGTTTCGTCGGTGTATTTAACAAGATTTACTCGGCAGACCAGTGGGCCACCCACTGCATTTCTCACAGGTGCAGTGCCAACGTTTGGAGGAAATCCAATCGTGTTTCGGACCATCCAATAATCTGTTTAAAACGCACCATATCGCACTGAAATTTTCACCGCTGGGTCTAGTTGTGGAAATGACATTGGGAAATTCAATTCCTGCAATTTGTCCACTTGTGCTGTGGGTTAGGGTGAAATTTTGTTCAATTTACACGTGTCTATATGTCTATTATAATCTATCTATAACATACATAACATCACGCCTGTAATCCCCGAAGGGTTAGGCAGAGGTGTACCTAATAGTACACTCACATTTCGCCAGTAATGTTTAAGTCCCATGTAATAGGGGTGAGCCTATTGCCATCAACCGGGCACAGATTCAGACTCCGTGACTGCTACTGAGAAATTCCTGATGGAAACACCCAATAACACTTTTCCCGACCTGGGAGTCGAACCCACGACTTTGAGCTCAAAAGACGTACTTGCAACCACTAAACCAACGAGGCAGTCATGTGTGTACATTATGTATGTAGTATAATCTATCATAAACCAATATAATAGGAAATAAAGCTGAACTCCCGGCTGGAGGTCTTACACTCAAGGCACATAACATGGTTAAGCAGACGACAACCTCCTAGGTTGACCTGCGAGATGAAATTCACAAAAAAAAAATTGTGACATCGCGTTACGATGCCTTAGAGCCGAGTGGTGGGTGAAACCGCAGGGCACAGCTAGTCATTGATACTACAACTTGTGTGCTGAACGGAGTAGAACGTGTGTATTGTTCGTAGAAAACAATACGCAGTTTTCTTCCATTTAAAAGTAGGTAAGACATAATGAAATCAATAGCGTTTGCCGATGCCGATGAGTTTTTTAGGTTTTTAAGTTTTTGTTCAAAAGTTTATTTAATTTTAGGAGCATAATACCCTTCGTCCACTTTATGCTAAAATTTTTAAATCACATAGCTCACAAATAAAATTCTCGTTGAGCGCAATTGTACTTACTCTGCGACACGTTCATTCAACAATGAATTCATGAATACGACGTACAATCAACAACAAAACTGTTTTCATCAAAATGCAAATTGGTAGGTTTACGTTTGCACAGCTTTGGGTCCATTGTTAATCTACGGATAAACTTAGTACATCATATAAATAATATGCAATGGACTTAGTTTATTTAAACAAAATAATAGCCCGTATTCGTATTATTGTAACTAAGTAACAAAAATAGAGAATCTTATGCACAAGTTTAGGATTTCAACCATTGACATACATATTCTATTCAGTTTTTTTTGGAGAGATAAACAGTACTGAGCTGTCAGTACTGTGTTTATCTCTCCAAAAAAAAGTTATTACTGAAACGATGCAAACAATTAGAAACAACCAAATTTATAAAACAAAAAATATTTGAAACAATAATATATAAGTATTCTTTATTTTCTTCAATATATATTGAAAATAATGTACTTACCTGAATCCATTCATCTGTTTAGGGATGAGTTATGCTAATCATTAATTGTACGGAACCCAAAGCCTATCAATCACTGACAGTTTCCTTTGCATCATTTATTTTCTTACATTTATCAATCATGTTTTAAGAAGTCGTTTTAGGTACATACTTCTCAATCGACCTAAGTGGTGTGATCAGGTGACACTTAAAATACTAACGGTATAATAATTTTGTAACAATTAGAGGCGAAAATTCTCTGGAGCAGTAATTTAATTAAAAATGAGGCTTGAACATAAAACCTTTTTGCTAAAAACGTAAAATTAATTGTCTTAATATTGACGGGTCTCTTGTGAATTTACCTGTTTTCCTTTAAAAGTTTTTAGAGAAGTCTAAAAATTGCTTGCGTTCTAATAACGTCCGAATTTATTGAGGAGCAATGTTGACCTAGTGGTAACTGTCGTCGTAGGTTCGAACCCATGTACCACTGACGTCAAAACGGTAAAGGAAAACAATAAACAAAAGTTTGAAGGCAATGCTACAATATCTACCACCCGCGTAGGGGTTAGGGGTAGATGTGAACTGTCTACTCCCTCTCACAGAAAAGATGCCCATGTCCCAGCGATTTCATCATAATAGGCCAGTTATGTATGTATGTATTTTAATGAGCACCTCAAACAAAATATCAAAAAAATACACAATTGACTAAAAATCTGTTTTTTTTTACTACTATCAAGTAAAGAATGTAACAAGACAAAATCAAAGCGATACTCGATCGTCTGCCAGCTACAACACAATTAATGAGGGAACCGAGATTTCCCCAACTGTTAACTACACTAATTGCGTTATTATTGCATTTTCCTTCCCTCTTTCACGACAGCGGGAGAAGTTTTTCCTTTAAACGTTAGCTGCCCAAGGTTAATTTCATTGTTTATCTGGTTTCTCTAACAATACTACTGTTACATGAAAGAACAGACCTTAATTACTGGATTGTGTGTTTCGTTTGATGTTTTTATAAAGAAACTGAAGTTTTTTTTTTTTTTTGATAATGGTGATGGAAAAGTTGTAGGAGTACTGAGAATTGAGGAATGAACATTATATCAGTTCTATTGAAAGTCATAGTAAGAAAACTAATCGCTTTGAAAGTGATAAAAAAGCCAGTACCTCTTTTGCCTAGGCCAACAGATATCTTTTGAGCTCAAGCAGTTTGTTCTGACTTTCACTAGATGATATATTAGGATATTAATTAGTAATTTTCAAAATCATTAACCGTTTCCATAAAATAATTTGCAAGCAAGTAAATACTATAATTTCTTCGACGATATGTTGGTCCGTAAAGTAATTTATGCCATAATCTGAATTTTGCGTGCTCAAGAATTCCAAATGAGCCAACACATTAGCCAATAACTACAGCATAAGTACCGACATGGCAACACACTTCATGAACTTACGTAACTATTATTTCCGAAACGTAGTGAATATTTTTAAGGAGCCATACTTGCAGTTTTTCTTCCGAAAGCCGTCAGTATATCAAGCTGGGTTCAGCAGACATTCCCCTGAATATTCCAGAAGTTTCCGAGGGACTTGCCGACATTGCCTAAAATGGAACGTTAAAGCGTCAATAAACCTTTTTGGGGGAAAGGATAGCACGAATCTAGAGGTGTTTTTGTTTGTATTTTTTCGCTTGATTAAAAATGCATCTTATTTATGGAGGTTCAAATGACCGCGCAAGCGGCCCAACCTTTTAACGCTGTTTTTATTTACTTCACGCTTTTGTACGGAATATTTTTTAAGTGTTGATGTTTTTGAAGAGCTTAACAGCTTAGCGTGTTTACTTTTGTTTTTCCACGAATTTTTATTAAAAACATTCTAAAGCAAGAACGTTTCGTTAATCTGTTTATCGTTTGACGATTTAACATAACAACTTAATTACGAATAGTTTAACATATCCATACTCATCGAAAAAAGGAGAAAATGTCTTTGTACATATCTTTTCACGCCATGTCAGCTGAACGAATTTCGATGTAATTCCATTAGCAAGTAGAGTACGATCTTGGGTAGGACATTAGTACTTTTTATCGTGCACCCAGGTGAAACCGCGGACAAAAGCATGCTGTAAGTTAAGCCCATATTCCGAATAGCTACTAAGAATGCTAACAGAGCGTTTTTAATCACACAGTCATAAAAATGAAATGAATGCACTCTAAAATATTGGATACCTGTCATTCCTGTCTTTAATTTCCTAGTTTATTCGCAAGTTTAAATAAACACTAGCTGAAATAAATACAGCTAATAGGTTATTCTTTTGATACATATTAAGAAGATTTCAGAAAACAAAATTGACTTTCAATCACAATCCTGTTTGCCACCAGATATCATTGTGATTTTAAGTGTATTTAGTAACAAACGTCTTAGCCAAAGAATGCGCTGGTATTTCTGATTATTCATAGTGAGCAACACTCATGAAAGTGCGACCGAAGAAAACATGACGAAAAGCAAAAACCTATATCATATTATGGCATATAAACATTGTAGTCTAGTTTACTCTGCTTTGAAATGTTAATCCTCATGTTTCCATGTATTCAATTATGAAATCGTTCCCTTATCTGAGGAACATAATTGTAACAGCTTACAAAAGACCACATATTGTCGGAAAACATAAAAACTCTGCAGTCTTCTTCGTAGAAACAAGTTGGGGCGTAATTATTTTCGGGGGACAAACTGTTTCCGAAGTAATTGCCCACATTACACGACAAACAACTAATAAGGATTTCACTTAGCTACTCACTAAGTCTATTTTTTCATCGTTTATTGAAAGAGAAAGTGGTAGCTCTTTCACTGAATAGGTATTTGTTTTGATTTTCCATTCATTTGAAGAGTGTGAAATATGTATCTTGAATACCATATATATCAGCCCTTGGTATCTTATTTTTTTTTTAGAAATACAGGCCTGTCAAAAGCCAACTTGTGTAAGTTTTTTTTTCGAAAATTCTAACAATAACGTACCAATCGTACAGCGAAAACTGAAACAAATCTTTCACACTACGTCAAAACCCATGCGCGCTGAACAACACTCATTCAAAAACTCGACTGTTCTACAAAAGCGCACGCAACTAAAAAATAACGTTTAAAAAACGACTTCTATTTCCGAGAACAGACAGCATGCGGAAATTGGACTGCCTATTTCAATTGTTACGTTGGTGAGCGGTGTCACCAGACTGCGCTCCTAGGGTGTGCCAATTCCGACACTGACTCACTGATTTACCAACGTATAAATTGTTCAATAGCTGCTCTAAAGAATTATTCTGTTGTAGAAACTTAAGGGACATTTTTGGATGGCCGCATTATGTTTCTTATTTTGTAACTTTAAGAACAATGTGAATAAACCTGGGTTGCAATTTCAAAATAACAGGTTTTTACTGAATGCTTATGAAAGTATATTAGGTACTTATAACATAAAAACATATTTATTTAATTTTTTGTGTGTCGGTTTGTTCCCGCTAATCTCTGAAATGGCTGGACCGATTTTGACGGCATTTTTACTGACAAATAGCTGATGTTATAAGGAGTAACTTAGGCTACTTTTTCTCTAGAAAAATATATTATAATAGGTATAAAAATATGTTGCGTGTAAAAAAATTAAATCCCTTAATATTATTAACAAAATCCGATTTAAATAGGGAAGTAATATTTTATAATAATTTCACGCGGACGAAGGCGCAACAGCTAGTTTATAATAAAACAATAAGAAAACTTTTAAACTTAATAAAGCTTTATTTTGACAATGAACTTCAGTCATTTTGTTTGAGATTGCTGTTGTTTCAGGTAGTGATAGTGGTGTCACAAGAACCTGCTGCTAAGCTGCGCTAATTTCGACTCTGACTCACTGATTTACCAACAACGGTTTAATTGTCCTGTAGAGCCACGTTTGTAGAAACTTTGGGGACAATTTCCAAATAGAGTCGTCTCTATTTATAAATGAAATGTCTATTCTGCCTTACTAAGCACAAAAGCGGTATCTCAAAAAAAATCGTAAAGTAGATTTTGATGGCATCGCATAGCTTAAATAAATACGCATCTAATTAACTTAGATAAAAATCAGTATCTATTTTAAAACAAAAACAAAAAACTAATCCGTAAAGTTTTAACCAAAATATTGTCTACAAAACTTCCATTTTCTCGAAACTGGCTTTCTCTGAGATACCGCTTTTGCGTTTACCACGGCAGTATTCCTCATCGAGTTTTATTATTGTAATGATAAAACTAAGCGTAATGTAGATGTAATGGTAATTACTTGATGCGCCTTTCTTGTGTGGTATCTCCTAAAAAAAGGGAAAATCTAGACACCCTAATTTCTGGGACTTCCTCAAAACCAAATGTCAACAAATCTTATAAATCTCTTGAAATATGAGAATTCGTGTCTAACATTCTACCATATTTTCCCGAGAGTTCGTTAGCGTTGACTTTTGTATCCCCAAGTGGCTTTTACTGCATCTAAATGTATCATATATTGTATGTTAAAACATACGAAGTCGAACTTCCCCTGTGTGCGAACATCAATATCCGTTCAGCTGTTTCGGCATGATTGAGCTAGAAAATACTCAAACTTCCGCATCGAAAATATTAGTTTAAAATTTTATGGAGCTTGCTTCTGTTAGCTTGTTTGAGTTTGCAGATAAAACAAATCGTTAAAACCTGGTTTTTGTTGTAATAAGTAATTGTAATCCGTTGTCATTCGCCTGCCTTTATCCAAATTTATTTGGGGTCGACGCAGTATGTCTTTGGCCTTCTTATTTCTTTCGCAAATAAATCATCAAAGTTCATCTTCCCAAAGGCTCTAAATCTTGGTGTAAATTCTCGTAATTTGATTGGTTTCCAATTTTTCACCAAACCATCAACTTGAGTCCGTGCCATTGAAAAAAAACTGAATAGAATTGGAACACGCTTTGTTCTCTGTACTCGTTCATACACAAAGCTCTGAGGGACGTACTCCAAATGTTCAGAGCTATAAAACTAGATATTGGCAGTGCTCTTTTTACTGTGCTGTCATGGAAAGCTTCTATAGAAGGACTGAAAGGCTTTTGGTAGCTTCAGGTCATGCCGGGATAGGTCAGTTCAAGGATGGCTCACAACGACTGCATTTACGTGTTTCGTGTCTTGTTTGTCATACACATATTTTTGCAGCAGTGTACAGTTCAATTTAACAACTAAAACATTACCCTTCTTTTTGGCTCCACAACAGTCGGCTAAAAAGACAGCTGGTCTACCTAAATACTTAAATGGCGCGTTTTTGTCTATAAACAATGATCACCCATCCTTAAGCCGTGGTCAGTCCATCCGAGCAAGTCACCACAATTCGCTTTGTGTAATTTCCTCACCGACATACCGCACTAGGCGGAATGTTTCTGCCAATCCCGTTAAAAGGAGTCAAGCTTTGCGTTATCGCGCCCCCACGTATCCTTTGTTTAAAAATACCATCTAGAGTGTATTGAGAGTTCAGCTGAAATTGATATGAAGTAGGAACGAGTATTGTGCATTCCGGCTTTGTGTAAAACTAGCCTTTGACGGTCCATTTGATAGCGACTTCGCCGTCGTATTAATAAACCGAATTATTAACTGTGTTTTATACCCGCAGATACAGTAGCCTACACTAACATGTACTACTTTTAAAAGTGATTTTCTCCCACTGTATTTATTGTGATTTTATGTTTTTTACGAACACAGTATTTTTAACCCATACTATTAGATAATCTCAAAGTTGACAAACGACAAAATTATTTTTGAATTTTCTATAGTGTTAACACATTTGTGCTATTGATTATGTTGCATATGCCCTTGGGATCATAAGCCAATAATAAAAACACAACGTTTTAGAGTGCCAAAGAGGCTAAGATTTTAAAGCTATGCAACAAGACTCGTGGCGGACCACCTTCGGTATCGGCACGTCCTTTATAAGAATAGCTAATGCTGAGGTAAATATTAACCAGTCAGCAAGGTGATAGTGGAACTATCTACCCAGAGGAGTTTCTCAACCATTCAACTAAGAAATTCATGTTGTTTCTTTGGTTTGGTACTGTAAAACAGTTGAGAATTTGAAAAGAATATCTATATAGATAGACATAGAGTATACTAGAATAGCTAGAAGATAGATGGATATGGTATGTTATGAATATAAATTCCTCAAATTTTAAACTAACGTGCACATACGTCGCAAATTGTGTATCGCGTTCTCGTTACTACAGCCAACTCTACCGTAATAACCAGACGACGATGTCCCGAGTTTTACGCTTCAAATACATAATTATAATATATTTTGTTAAGAGTGTGGTGTATACTGACGAGACGTGGGCGATTTACTAAAACCATCACCTGCCTAGCCTTTTCTCAACTATGTTGGGGTCGGCTTCCAGTCTAACCGGCGGCAGATGAATACCAGTAACTTACATGGAGCGATTGCCTATCTGACCTCCACAATTCAGTTAGTACTGGAAAAGACGATACCTCTTGGTACTACTGCTTGTCAGACTTTCGGGCCACTGACTACTTGTAACGACTGTCAAAGATCTATAAATGACAACCGGGACCAAAGGCTTAACGTGCTTTCCGAGTCACGGAGGAAACTCGGTATGTAATGGGTAGTCACCCGTCCACGAACCAACCTAGGCAAGCGCGGCTTTACCTGAAGATCGACCCGAGCTGCTGTTGTTATTTAGCCACGAGCTCCTCCGATTTACTAAAACATTGACCCCAAATAACAGTGGAGAAAGTTAACATAACTAATTTCCATGTTTGTTAATATAGGCCCTATATTAATAAACGTGGAAATTAGCTATGATAATTTTCTTTAACTATATTATAGGGGTAGACGTATTGACATTGTGGTGACTGAGTTTTTCATTCTTTTATATGTTATACAACCAACACTAAAGACAGTCGAGTAATCGCAAATCAACGTTTTTGATTTGATTGTTCATGAAAATGTGCTCACGACACCAGAATAAGAATAAGAATACTTTATTTGCTTAAAATACAGGTGTTACCAGTTGTTAAAATTGGTGGTTTAGGCACTAACCATATTTTGCCTTTTTAGGGCATGCAAATATAATTTTACATTATTGTATAATGCGTATTTAAAAGGATTATAACTAATATTTCCTTAAGCTAATTTAAAGTAAAATAATTATAAATACGAAAAAGAAACAAAAAAAAAACGCATATTGCACATAAAACCTTAAAGATACCTTAACATTAAATTTTGTGTTGCAGAAATTCTTTTAGATTGTAGAAACAATTTTCTGTCAACCATTTACGCAATTTATTTCTAAAATATTTAAATGGGAGTTCTCTAATATTTCTAGGTAACTTATTAAAGATAGATATACACATATGATACACATTGTTTTTTATCAATGTTGTATTGCAAAATGGTATCATAATTTTTGTTGGATCTCTTGGCCTCTGTTTAGTGTAACTGTCACCTTTGAACATCTAAAAAATTCTCTATGTTTTCTTACAAATACCGATACCTCATACAAATACATGCCCGTCAAGGTCAGTAGTTTGAGTATTTTAAATAAACTCAATTGTCAAGCGGAAACGGATCGCCAACAAAACAGTAGTACCATTTTGCTTAAACCCTACTCCACTAACTTTGTTGTTGCCCTCACAATTTCTACTGCCAGCTATGTTAATTTGTTAACTTCGTATGAGTGCCTAGCATCAACTGCGCGATTGAGTTTGAGTAGATGAGCGCTTGTGGCAGCATCTACAACGCCACATACAAACTACGTATGTATATGTTACCCACCAAACCCAATTTCAGGCCAAACTAGTTTGTCCTAGGCCACCGGTTTACTAGTCTATCGTGTCAGGATACACTATCCCATGTGATACACTAACCCAAAGCAATTACAATGCGCCCAACTTGGCTGTGACAGTCACCGGCCGTTGCTTTGGCACCGCTCGCTACGCTCGCTCAGCTCGCGCGTGGATTGTCACAGTTCTAACCTAACCCATTTAGACGAGATGCTCTATGATTGTCATTTTGTGATGAACCCTAGTTTGGCTCAGGACAAAACTTGTTTAGCCGGAAATTGGTTTTGGCCGGTTACATATTCAAAAGCCCAGCAACAGGAGTCAGGCAGTAGCAGACGCCCCAACCAACTGGTCAGAGTATCATGCATTTAATATGAATGAGGAACTTTCTACCCTGTTCCTCTACTGTACGCTAAAGACCAATCCATCTAACAAATCAGCAGGCTATAGAATTAATTGTCTACGGGAGGGCAAAAAAACGAATTGGTGTTCACATTAGTTCCGTGATTTTTCGGGAGCGAGTGCATCAGCGAATCCGTCACAAAAAAAAACACAATCCGTGTTTTTTGCCGTACCTGATTTTTAAAAGACATTTTTCACGATTCGTGATTCGTGTGAATATGGGCATTTAAAAAGCACGGCGGCAACGCCGTCAAAAAATTGACGGATCGTGAAAAAAGACGATACGTCAAAAAACACGGACTTTATTAAGTTATTCAGCCAAGTCGAAACTAAAATCAGAATTATCATGAATATTTATCGATTAAATGATCTAAAAATGTTTCTCAAACGTGAATATTCCTATCATTATGATATAAATGTATTATAAATTAACTTTTTATTCAACAAAAATCACGTTCATCTTGTCTCGCCACATAAATTCATGAAATGTAATTATAATTTTATCACTGTCAACAAAAAAGTTGACACAAAGTTTACGCGAGCCGGGATTTCGTTCAGAAACTCGCCAGTAACAAACCAATGAACGAAAAAAAAAGTACGCACCAGCCTATAAAATATTTTGTCCTCGTGTATTTCCGAACGGACTACAAAAATGAAGGGCGTGATCTTGGGGACTTGTAATTTGGCCTCAGGCGCTACAATTAGAAGCACCGGATTTTACTTTGTTAAACAACACCTACTTGGTGTAGTACCGATGGATAGATCCACGAGCCATCTCGAAAACCTCGGGAAATCATTATTAAAATCGTTGAATGCATCACCCAATGATTGACATTTTTGGCATGCCTTTTGTGAAGAGTAATAAAAGATTCTGTCCACTACACCGTAACATACTATGACGGTGTCGGAACGGCCTGCCGAGGGGTGTCTGGTACGTTTATAGCATGGTCATGGTATGGTACGGTATAGTGGGCAGACTTCTTTAGTCCATTTCTTATAAAAAGTCGACCGATTACAAAAACAGGTCTTGTATAGTACCTACCGATGTTTTTCCAAAAAGACTCCTCTGATCTTGATATAAAATTTAATACCTAGTTGTCGTTAAAAAGTTAAGCAACTGCATTTCTGTTGTGAAAGCTTAAGGCAAATAAAACAGATTTTTTTTATTATACGAGTGAAACTTTTGCACTATTTATCTAAGTTTCTTATTAATGGTGTAAGAAGCTGAACAAAATACTAAAATCGACTTTCTATTTCTTCCTTCTCTGAAAGAGCGAACTTTTGTTTCTTATTGTATTCAACTCATTCCATTGTTCTCCTAGCAGTTGAAATCTGATCTAAGTTTCCACTAAGTAGCAACAACTCTATAGTATTTTTACTCTGAACTTCTTTTACAAGTTAAAGTAAGGTAATACTTTACTAGTTTGCTATTAGATACTACAAGCCAGTTGTTCAAGTTTTGTTGCTGAATATCGAACAACTAAATTCTGGGTTTAATACCCAGCCAGGTAAACATTTAGGTTCAGTTAACAAATTAATGTTCTGTAGCAGATTTGAGCTTGAAATGATATCCAGGAATAGCCAAATTATTGTGCAGAGTTGACGACGAACTTCACCAAAGAAACTGAACGCGACGTCTAAACCGCGTTTAAGAGCTGTAGCGAAACATTTTATAGCAATGATGACATTTCATTCAGGCCCAAGTAGCCTTGAGGGGTGGCAAAAGAGACAGCAAACCACCTCTAGTCAATCAAATTAATGAAAATCAAACAGCCAAAGTACCTCTGCGCTGCCACTGACGTGGCGAAATTCTGGGCTAACAAAATATAAAAATTGTCGTGGCAGCGACACGAAGAAGAATCATATAAATGAACAATAATTATTTATTAAAAACAGAGGGATAACTCTCAAAAAAAATCTTACAAAATAAAGAGCAATCTTGAACATCAACAATCTATTAATTCCTTTTCTCAATTGTTACAGATGCTGCAACAGACAATACTGAAGGGGAAATTGGTGATATATATTAAGCAAAATGTAAGTACACATACACATTTAACTGTTCAGCCACAATAATGTTTGTTTTCAGTGAAACCACAGCCAGTAATTATGCAAATTATTGTGGGCTTCCAATTAACAATGATTTAATTTTGCAGTACGGGGTATCGTGTGGTTTTCCTGTTTATAGTAATTGTTCAACGAAAAATATTACAAATTGATACTTTTACTGATGTTTTAAGGTATATTATCGTTGGAAGTAGGAATTGTAGTTTAATATTTCTTGTTTAGTTAAGGTTTAATCAATTTTAGCATTCATTATGGATTTAGCTCGATATACTTTAGTATTATATATCTTGTCAGATAAAAACTGGACCCCCATACGATCTTAATTCGTCGTTAACAGCGTCGCTGTCGGGTAATACGACTTGCGTCTAGAGATACGTGAGCACATCTTTGGTATTCTTCCGTGAGTAACGCAATTCGATAACGCAAATCGCGTCTCTGGTGGCTCGTGCGTGACAGGCCCATAACAACTTCATCATTGTTTGCTCTGCGGGCGTTGTCACAAGACACGTGATGTCGCTGGAGTGTAGCACGAGGCTAAGAGAATAGTTTAACCGCAACGCGAATTACGCTCTTTGGTCGTACTAAATTGGTCACAATGCATTGTGGCTGTTTTGACAAGTGCCGTGGTTTTAAGAGACCTCAACGAGTTGCGGTTGTCTTTATTGTACCATGAGCATTTACGTTCTTCAAACATATCACTTCTATTACAATAGGATGATGTGGGGGTAAGGTTTTTAGCTGTCCAAGGAACTCAGAAAAAAACTTTTTCACAATAAGTTTTTAGGTAAATTCAGTTAAAGTCAAACCTTTATACTAAGCCTTCCAAATAAGCAACAACGAGTAGTTCGAATACCTGATTGCATGATTACCTAGGTATTATTATAAAGTAGATTATATTAGGTTTTCTGTATTTTTTAGTTGGTAAGTGTGTACTTTCACAGCACAGCAATACTTTACGAAAGGAATGTATCTAAGAAATTGGTATACAATGTGAAAAGAAGGAAATAAACAGCATTTTTGTATATTTACACTTACCTGCCTATCTACACAAAATACCTTGAAATTATAATCGGCTTTATTATTTTCGGAAAATCAAGAAAATTCACATTTATTTCGTGAAAAAAATACGATCTATAAAAAGCAACTTGGAAATACCTTTTCCTTAGCAACATTAACTTACTGAAGCAAAAACTCCCTTCTCACAAAGTATATCTTCATTGTTAATCCCACACGGGAGTCATTAGGAAGAATAAATTAGCATAAAATTCAATTAACTCGCTACTTAGTGCAAAATCGTTTAAGAAACTCTCGGCCGCATCCCCGACGCTTCGTATTTGAGAGCAAACAAAAACTACGTACTTAAAGGTAATTGGGAAAGTACTATTTGAGTTAGTGATTAAAAGGTTTGTTACACCTGAGTTTGCAGTTGAAACTACTCTGAATAAATTGGAAACGGTCTTTTATAACAAACGAATGTTTATCTCTGTTTTGTTGGTGTTTTGGACAAAGGAGTTGGTAGTTAATTTTTTAGTCCTAATTCTGGAATATAGCTAGATTTTTCATATCGTTTAAGTACTTTAAATGTAACCTTAAATGTTACTTTTTCTTGTTTGTATTACAAAACTCGTCTTTTCAACACTAGACATATTGCTTACTAAACATATTGAATATGTCACGATGGGGCTGACATGGTCTTACATATGTACATACATACCTTATGTATGTAAGACCAAAAGCCCCAAAATAAATAAGATTTAAAAAAAAACTAAAAAACAACATATTGTTACTAAACATATCCATGTTTATGAAAGAAAGAAAGAAAGAAAAAACGTTTATTGGCACACGCCACAAGTACACAATACAAAATATAAAAAAAAGCAAATATAAAATAAAATTTAAAACTAACCAAGAAATATTGTGTGACTCACGGCTGCGCCAAATAGGCCCAGTTCAGCAAAATGCCGGACAACTAGTGCCCGACGCTGGTCAAGTCACGTCGTAGTCACGTCAAGTCGCTGGTCTGTTTATCGATTCATAACAAAAGACAAGTAGATAATAATTCGAGTCAACTCGTTCTCTAAAACTAAATATAATGAGAGCAACCTGTTACATACAATTGGCCACACAGGCACAAATTGCAACTTCCACATAAAACTATTAAACCCAATCCAAGTAAACAAACAGCAGCGATAAAAGCCAACTTACCCCAACATCGGTTTTACTTTCCAATCGTCAGTTTCAGCCACTTATTCACGAGGAAAACATATTATCTTGTCGCAACGATGTCCTGAAACCAATAAACGGGGTGATAAACAATAATAGCTATACCCTTAACCCATAAAAACGTTGTTTTAAACTTTTATGGTCTTGACGACATGATGTGTCGTTGTATCTCTTTGTTTTTACTCTTTCAACTGTCTTTTATGAGACGGATCAAGCTTCTAGTCTAGGTGCAAGTAGCTGTTATGTTCGCGTTACTTCTCCTTTATGAGGTAGTGATGGAAGAAGCACTTGAAGTCAGAAGTACAGTGGCATGTACATAGGTATTTTTTAAGATTATTTTCAGATTCTACGTCAACATATTTATGTCAAGACTGGTTTAAGCTTTCACGGTTTATCTTCTATGATTTTCAATGATTGAGAACTGCCAATCTTTCGACGCTGTTGCAAGCGCCATGATCGCAGGGTAGCTGGAGAACTGGCTTGGCTTGCAACAGCGTCGAAATATCGGGAGCTCCCAATAATTGGAAATCATGGAACATAAACCTTGAAAGGTTAAACCAGTCTTGACGCAACTTGTGTCGATACTCTTGCGCCATCACATCTTCCAAGCTCATCGTGCTGTGCTGGCGCTGTCGCTGCGGCTGCGGAGAACCTCAAGCGGCGTAAATATACCTTTGTGGAAACTATATTTTCGAGCCGTTTGGGGTTGAAACTCTGGGGCCGCGGGGTCCGAGTGCTCACAGTCTTTTTAAGGAAATTTCCAAACGCCTCGTTGACGCTTCCCGTGACCCAAGGGCTGGCTTTTACCTTGGCCAGAGGCTAAGTGTTGCCATACAACGTGGCAACGCCGCCAGTCTCTTGGGCACATTACCGGCTGACAGCGTTGAGGAGGAGATTTTTGATGCTCTTTTATAGTTTGTAGTTAGTTAATTTTAATTATCATAATGTATATAGTTAATGTACATTTTATATGCAATAAATTTAAGTATTTTCGTCTTGACATAAATATGTTGACGTTGAAAATCACGGAAGAAAGTGATATCCCGTAAGTGACAGTGTAAGTTTATGTCAAGACCACAGATATTGAAATACCTAGATAACGCACGTGCACCTACTTCGCGTGCCCGGCTTGAGTATTTTATACTTAACGTGGCTACTGTCGCAGCAAGCTGATTTATTTAAAACAACAACGTTATAAAATTACAACCCAAGTACTTAGTTCTAGACATTTAGAGAACAAAAACGTAGTCTACTCGTATTTTATAGTAACTTGTTTGTGTAGTAACTAAATGTGCTAATGACGTCATATTAGGTAGTAAAAAAAATGTCACGCTTGGTTTTCAAACGGATCGTGATAATTGCGTTACCTTTGTATATCTATGTATGTGGTCAAGACCCTGTTTGTCCTTCGCCAAAAAGTTTGAATGTCTCGAAAATCTCAAAATTCACTAACAGACAAAACATAGCTTAAACCGCTGGGTCTAGAACTACGGAAGCTTGCACAAGAATTCCTTACATAACGATTGTGGGCACTAAGGAAGGGTTTTCCTTTAAATAGGAGTAGAATGTTTGTAGGTAAGGGTGTTCGTAATTTTATCCGACGGAAAATCTGGTGCTCGCCCTGTATTCAATAATTTATACACGCAAAACTATTTACGTACAGTCAGGTCAAATGTCAAGGTTTTTCGCCTGTCCTACAAAATGTTCCTGTCAAAGTAGGGTGTTTTATATTGAAATTAATGATGCCGGGTGGGCACTGGTGTTGGTACCGAACCCTTTTCCCTTCTGGACGATTTTTACGACTTACGTAAAGTGTGTGAAATGTGTCTTCTTTTAGGAATACTTTCCGTAACAGTGGGGCAGCAATACATTAGAAAGCAAAAAATAAATTATCTAAAATGACAGAAAAAGTCACATTTATCTCAACTATACTTATATACATCATAAATTAGTTACAATAATTAGTATAATAGTTGATCTGAAGTAATCCAATGTCACCAGACAAATCACTTACCTACTACTGAAAAAATCAAGAATATGAAACGTTCGACGTGTTGTTTAGGAACGGCAGTATATAATTATCAGCATCACCAGTAAACATCTTCCATTATATGAACATATGGCTTGTTATTTATAAGCCCAATGACTTACTGAATGCTGCCGAAAATACTCATACGGAAGTAAAAAATACTGCCAACTTTCTATGACCACAAATGTGTCGAAACGAACGTGCTCTTATTATAATCATACTACAAACGAAATGAAATAAAATCGCGATGACACTTCAATTATAATAAAAACAAGGCAATGGCAACAATTGCAAACTTCCATACAAACTTTCATCCCCTATCTAACCCCTTTAACCCCTGGCCAAACTAGTGTGGTGATAGGTATGGACACCTATAAAAACCACTACACGGGAATCGAACCCCGTATAGTATAGCTATTACATCAGCGATAGCAAGCTAGCGTAGCAGGAAAGATGATAGAATTAGGACGAAAATCGAGCAGTTCTAATGATTTAAGTACTAAATTAAAAATGCGAATATAATTGCAAGCTAAGTAATAGCGTAACGCGAACAGTATTCAAAAAGGAGGGGAGTAGTGTACAGTACTATGAACCGATTGTGGACCGGCTGCGGAAATACATACCTCAATACATTGTCAGCCAATCTTCGGTGTCTGGAGCCAAAATTGCTTCCACGTCTTTACACAAATAAATCATCATCTCACTGGCCTTTTTCCCTTCTTGGTTGGGGTCGGCTTCAAGTCTAATCGGATGTAAAAGACATTGAGCGACTGTCTATCTGACCACCACAACCCAGTTAGTACTGGGTAATTACCCCTTGGTAAAACTGGTTGTCAGACTTTCGGGTCACTGAACTCAAACTCAAACTCAAAGCATTTATTTCAATTTGACCATTACAGGCACTTTTGAATGTCAAAACACAAAAAAATAAACTAAGCTACAGTCCCTGTCACAGGGCATAATAACTTGTGAAAGTACTGTAGTTGCCCATTCGAAAGCGTAGATCCTATGGAGAAGAATGGGCAAGAAACTCCATGGACACTCTTTTAAATCAATATGTTTTTACAAAATCTTGGTAACATCTGACTGACTGACTACCCGTAACGACTGTCAAAGATCTACAAATGACAGCCGAGACCAACTGTTTAACGTGCTTTCAGAGGCACGGTGGGAACTCTGTATGTAATGGATGGACCTTGGCAAGCGCTGCTTAACCTTGAAAATCTACCCATGCAGCTGTTATTATTTAGCCACGAGTTTCTGTCCTTAAAAATCTTGTGCTTGATTTCATGCTTCTAGAGCCTGCTGTATAGGCTGCGCGTTGTCTGTGAGAGAATCTATATTAATAATATGTATTACTAGCTTATACCAGCGGCTTCGCCCGCGTGGAGTTCGATATTTGATCCACGGGATCGTCTTACCGGAATGAAAAGTAGCCTATGTGCTATTCCAAACTATAATCTATGTCAGTGCTAAATTTCATCCAGATCCATTCAGCCGTTCCGGCCTGATTGAGTAACAAACATCCATCCATCCAAACTTTCGCATTTATATATTCTATATATGTATATACTAATAAAGCTAAAGAGTTTGTTTGTTTGGTTGAACACGCTAATCTCAGGAACTACTGCTTCGAATTGAAAAAGTATTTTAATGTTGGATAGTCTATTTTTCGAGGAAGGCTATATAACATCACGCGACCGCGCATCGCGATCAATAGGAGCCGAACATCCATAAAAAATGTTACGCAGACGAAGTTGCGCGGGTCAGCTAGATTTAAAATGTAAGTAAGTAATGTTCATTATCCGACAGACCATTATCTGGCCTCTGTTTAAACCCAAGGAGCTTTTCAACGGGTTGCTTTCATTTATCATTCATTAGACCTCGTTATCTCCGAGTTTTCTTATTCAAATTAGATGTTTAAATCTTTTTTGCCATTGATTTTTTTGCTGCGTAAACCTTTTAATGTAAACGGAGAGACATTGCTGGGGATACAAGTAAGAGAAAAGGTTTACATAGGACAGGGTTTGTGTAATTAAATGCGCAACGACGACTGTTTGTTGATAACCAATAGTTTTAACCCCCTTTTGATTTTATAGGGTACAAAGTAACGAGTGAGTTGTGAAGGTTAGATAGGCAGTTGTTCCACGCAATATAATATCACGGTAGTCAACTGCAACCCGTTAGACTGAATTTCAACCACAATATAACTAGGAAAAAGCTAATCAGGTGCTGAGGATTTGAAGCACATCTATACTTGTATACTAATATTATAAAAATTTAAAAATTGTTAGTATGTAATCTATGGTAATATTCGGAACTGCTGATCCAATTCCGAAAATTCTTTTACTAATGGAAAACTACATTATCCATGAGTGTCATATGCTATATCCCGTGGGATAGTTTCCTTATCTATATGCTGATTTATGACACTTTGTTGAATCTGTTTTTATTTTAATGTGATCATGAAATAAATATCTGCCTACTCATAAGTGGCTCATAATCTTGGTCGCTTATGAATATTTCATGCCAACAACAAAACTTTTACGTTCACGTAAAGCTACCGCCCACGAGCTAAGTCTTCGTTTCTGTTTGTATTCACGCTTAAAAGCTGGCGTATAGAAATATAGTCCAAGGGTCCATTTGTGCAAAAATAATTTCCTCCACAAACCTCTATCCATACAATTAATAATAATCTGTTTAATGAATATCGTGTTCGTCCTAATTAGTAATACCTGCGTTCTCGGAAAACGATTTAAATCGGAAATTCCGGTAAGTTATGAGAATCACCAATTATCATTTGCCATTTAACAGTAAATCTTGATTTAAAACGAAATGAAAACCTATCCGAAACCATAGCAATTATTTCAATCGAAATGCTGGGTATGCGTAAGTTTTCCACGCACACGCTAAAACAAAAACAGCATTTCATAGCTTCACCGAAAGGCTATTGAAAGCCAACACATCAAACCAATTCTATTGTACCAAACCTAATGGATATCAAAATATTGAATATCGAAGTATTGAATATCGGAATATTGAAAGGGGTGAACATTTTCGATAATTATTCCGGTTCGCATTGGAATCACGTGGATAAATGCAGTGTCCGATTTGCCCATGAAATGCGTTGGCGAGGCATATCATGCTTCACGCTCCGTTGATTCACAAAGTGAAATATCAAAATATAATTGAATGGATGTGTTAATTAATGGACTGGCATTCGAAATATTAAATAACCACCCACTCTTGATGTACAGGGTAGTGTTTATTCGTAGATTTGTATTATTAAAAAAAAAATAACTACCTACTTTTGATATGAGAGACTCGTGCCTAATAATTGCCTCACGGGTCAATTCTACGCTTTCCTTGGATCCTTACATATCGAAAGTTCTAAGCCTCGAAAATCACGTTTAGCCATGGGTCTCGGCTGTCAGTTGTGGATCTTAGACAGTCGTTACGGATAGTCTGAAGCCCGGAAGTGACTCAACCAGTCTTACCACGGTATAACGCGTCATTCAGTGACTGAGTTGTAGAGATCGGATAAACAGCCGCTCCATGTAAAATACTGGTATTCAGCTTCATCTACTTAGACTGGAAGGTGACCCCAACATATTAAGGCAAAAGCTATTTGTGTTGAAAGGACTATAAACGCTCAGAGTAGAGTTATAACGGAATCAGAATCGGATGTTCAGTGTTCAAGGGTCATCTTATATAGGTTACTAAATTCTAGGTGAGCATCGAACGCTTCACACATAGTGTACGTACTAAGTTTGTAAACTCGTGTAAACGTCTTACAAACTTTACATCACAGGCACAAGTACCGACACGAACTTTGTAATAATGTGTCAGATGACTGCCTTGTAGGGTGTGAATGGGTCAAACGGCACATCATGCAAATTGGGACATTGAAGCGATTTTCAAGTATATACCAAGTGTGTGTTTTTGTATATATTGTGTGTAGTGTGTGTGAGGGTAAGTATATTTTGTAGTAAGTTCTCAAGGCAGTTAACAAGCTCAGCTACTCGTCAAGTTAACCTTGATGACAACATAACATTAAAAATGATTGAAACTTCAGGTTTATAAATGGTCTTAAGAACTCTTGAAACAATACATTAATTAGTTTCTTAGTTTATAAAAATGTAACCCTGTATAATCGTTTAGTTACTCAGCATGGCTTATTCCCAGGAGCTCCAAATCTATTGTTCTCCATACAATTTCTTTCTATACATTGATTCCCAAGAGCTCCATAATTGTATTAGTTAAAATAAAATATAAAAAAACTAAAATTGTTGCATATTGCTTATTTAATTTGGAGCCGCCGGGAATAAAATTATGGAGCTACTGGGAATAAGCCCTCAGCATAATCAATGTTTCTACTTCTGGGACTCCTCTTGTTAAGAGAGTATGGGCTTTCACTATACGGGCTCAATGCGATTTGATAGATGTCACATGTCTTGGAACTTTTTCGGATTTCCCTCGGTATTTTCCTATATGTACCATTTTTTTTAAGTCACTTGACTTCTGTCAATATCACTTAAGTTAAAGATTCGTTGTTTTCTCCCACTGCAGCGTAATTTCATGATCAATGTAACTGTTGTTCGTTCTACTTTTTGAGCATATTAAATGAGACCCATTTAGCTTGCATTGCTTTTGCTTAGCTACATTCAAAATACACGCTGTACATTTATTTTAACCTGCATATACCTGTTTACGATCATCGAGTCATAAAGGGAAATTGTCCCGCGGGTTTAGAACCCATTTTGTTTGCGGACGAACGGAAAACTGGTTCCAGATACATTAAAATGTAAAGTTCCTGACACGTACTCGTATTGTTTTGTTTCGGTAGGGACACGCAATTACGAGTTCACAATAAAAGCATGTTTGGTCAGCGATTTTTAGGGTTCACAAGGTGATATTATTTTAGCACCCATTACATACTGAGCTTCCTCCGTGCCTCGGAAAAGCACGCCAAGCCGTTGGTCCGGCTGACATTTATAGATCTTTGACAATCGTTACAGGTACATAGTGTCCCGAAAATCTGACAACCAGTCTTACCAGAGGGTATCGTATTACCCAGTGCTAATTGGGTTGTGGAGATCAGATGGGCAGTCGCTCCATGTAAAATACTGGTATTCAGGTGCAACCGTTTAAACTAGAAGCCGACCCCAACATTGTAGGAAAAGGCTAGGCAGTTGATGAAGCTGATATTTAAGGACTTACAGGTGTAAGCTATTGTTTGTAACTTTAGCTCAGTTACCTATAGTCCATTTCAGTGTTAGTGAACCTAGGGAACCATTATTCTTATTCGACGTATCTACATAGAAAGCTAGCGCAATTAAACGATAATTTCATCCGCTTGCAATTTTCCCAATTTATTTGGGGCGACGCATATCATTTTTGGTAAATAAAATGAATAGGCAAAGATTTTCTGCGAACCTCCTTTGATAACAACAGGAATGCTGAAAACTTTTCATAGTCTATAATAACAACGTACGCGGTATTGTTTCAGTCTATCCATTTCACGTTATTTTTATCCTACGTAAAGTGTTTCAACTTTCCTACGGGAACTCAATCTTCATTTTACCTTGATTGTTGGCTGATTGTAATATCTAGGACTACAGGTGAAGTCCATTTTAGTATTTTATAATATCTGTAGTAGTTTCTCATTACATTTTACAAGAAAAATCCAATGAAATTATGTTGATATATGAGAAATGGCGTCATTACTCATCGTGTTGTAAGCGATGCAGACTGGCCGCTGGGAAGCCAGAGTAATCACATTAGTCTTGACTAATAATGATTAACGTCCTCTGAGTCAACGGGGCTCTAGATTCTCATGATAGTGGAAGATGTAGACGGATATGTAGGCCTAGAATACTTAGTAGATAGAAGATAAAGACAATGGGTCCAAACCAAATAATAAAATAAATACGAATGATTGTATTGAAGATACGAAATTAAACAATTAAATTGACTAGCTTTTGAGTGTACATCGATAATTATACCATGGGAAGGTACCCTATTGCAGGAACCAAATTACCCTACCTATGTGCTTACCCAGGCCTACCCGTTTTCTAAATCGCCCAATTGAAATCTACTCAGCCATTAAGGCTTGAAAAGGTAGCAGAGAGAGAGATAGAAAGAGAGTTAATTTCGCCTTTATAGTGACATTCAATGATAAACACTGGTTTAAATTGTTCACAAATAAACTCACAATTAAACTACAAAGAGTACGTAAAGCAAGTTAAAAAAAAAATACGTAGCGGTAATAATAATTTAGGTAAACCAAGCCACTTAGCCTTATTGGTAACCATAGCTTTATCATCAGAGAACATCAAACGCCCACGCAAATTACGTTCTTAAGTCACTTTTCAATAAAATAACGATATTTTCTCTTCCAACATCCATCAATTATAATTTTCTAAATAATCTTCTGTCTGAATTTTCCTGTGCCCTTGCATCATTAGAGAGGTTCTCAGTATAACCTCAAAACAGATAACTGGTTTCAAAGCCATTTGAAATGCATTTTACGGCTACAAATCCAGGATTTACATAATACTCCTACTAATAATACTACTACTATTACTATATTATGTGGGAGAAAAAAAATAAAAAAAAAAAAAATGAAAAATTGGCATATTACCGCGAATATTCCTGGCAGGCACCAAGTTTTAACAAGGGATGTTTGACGAGGCAACTCGATAGTTCATAACTGGGTATCGAACAAATATAATAATAAGAACAGCAGTCATTGTGACCAACATCTAAGGACGCTCTCGCTCGGCAGCTGGATCAAGGGCTTGATTCAGAAAGCAGTACTTCTGGATACGGCGCCTATTGTTAGGAGGTTCCTCTCTCAAGAGCCCTGACCAGCGGTAGCTTGGACCCTGTTCCCGGTGCCGGTGGGCTAGTATTTTTGTATACATTTTTTTTTATACACATTTGTTAGTAAGAATATTTAAAAATATAATTTATATGTATGTAAGAAAATTGCATAAAGGATACATAATAAAAAAAATATTTCCAGCTTACAATTCAAATGTCACTATATGCTAGTGTATGCTAGTATATAATATAGTTAGTTATCATATAAAGCCATAATATCGAAACTGTGCGAAGCTTCATTAGATTAATTGAAACTTGTTATAATACCTGATTAGTGAAGTTATGAAGTTAATTAACTTTGAAGTGTCAGTATATTTCCTGTCGGTATTTCCATAATTATTGACGATAGGGTTATTAAAACTGGGTTTAGAGTTAACATTTAATACTTAAAGGTATCCTCTGATACGTAATGTTATACCTTGATGTTATAGACGACGCCACCACGTCGGTACCCAACCGAATACATCTTTGCAAAAGACAATTAAGTATCTTGCCGTGTCTGTGTGTTGTTATTCAAACCATTCGGAAAAGAAACCACATTAAGCGAGTTTAAAAAAAAAACTGCAAGGTAGAACAGGTAAAAACGGCACTGTCATGACATTCACATCACATTCGTTCCGTATTAGCCAAAATTATTCTCTTATAATGACTAGCGAATCCCAACAATAAATTCTACCGGTAATTTTTCATTCTTTTCCGCATATTTTGTGCTAACGTCAGCCAAGAATTATTTAGAAAGGTTTTTGGAATAACATAGAAAGTAACTTGAATACATAAGCTTTTTAAGAATAAGAATACTTTATTTGCTTAAAATACAGGTGTTACCAGTTGTAAAAATTGGTGAATCAAACACAAACCATATTTTGCCTTTTTGGGGCATGCAAATACAATTTTACATTATTATATAATGCATATTTCAGTGCAATATAAAATAAAATAATAATATAGTGCAAGATTAAATATTTCCTTAAGCTAATTTAAAGTAAAATAATTATAAAAAGAGCAGAGAGCTCAGTTAGAGCTGGGTGCACTACACAATAATCTATTAAGTGTACTTTAAAAACACAAATTTTGGTTGCATTAGATTTATTCGCGATTCGATTATAATAAAAAAAAAACACTAACTAACATACGCAAAACGTTGGGTTATAAACAATTACACCGTGTAACATAAACCCTTGGATATAGAAGCTTGAAATATTTCACATAAGCATAATTATCTTATATGACAAAGGTAAGCAGGAAGGATTTTTAAACCCCCAAAGGTTTAACAATTAAAGTTTGCAAGGCAATTCGTCATTGGGAAATCGTGAAATGTTTGAGATCTTGTCTAATAAAGTTGTATTTGATCAGTCAACAATAATAAATCATTAGTCACTTTATGTAGTCGATAAATCGATAGACAACTTATTTTTAAAACTGAGGGAAGTGCCCGGGTAGCACACGATATTCGAATTTGTTACAGTTGCGAATCATATTTCATTTTAATCAACATGCAAGCTGACACTGACTTGCTAATTGCAAGAAACGAAATTCGAAATTCGAATTTCGCGGAATACCTTAGCACAGATATTTTTGTTAAGTTTCTTACATTTAAGTGTAGGTACTATGTAATGTTTTGTTTGAGAAATAAATTTATTTAAAACGAGTATAACTTAAGGCATATGTACGGCAACACTTACCAACGTAATCGACCGACCTGTATGCAATATACGTAACCCTTTGATCATCAGAAATCTAGACATATTAGGATTAACTTATTTCGCACCATACCGCACGGATGGTTCTAGCTCAAGCAGATTATTATGCCCAGCTCTGCGTGAGACAGTCTGACAGTCTGCCTTAACACCTCCAGTCCCCATTCATGCATGAGAGTGGTTAATGTACTCGGAAATAATTACTTACCAACTGTAAACTAGGTTCTAATTATTGGCAAACGCATCACAGGCTAAGAACGGATGAAATGTAAAATAGACAGCACAAAATAACGTTATAAGAAGTTTTTTAATGAATGTAGAATCATAAACATTCTTTTCAAATACAGCAGCTTTTAAAACGTAGGCCTACTAAAAAAAAACATTTATACCTGCTAAAAAAATCCATCCATTTTTTCATTGCTTCTCCGAACGTGCACTCTCCCACACAGAAATTATTAATTACTCACCGTTTTCAATACACAAACAATAGCTTCAGTACCAAACATAAGTAATGAAACCAGACACCAACAGGACAGGACTCACAATGTAGACAGCCTGGCACACGCCAACAAAGCATGTCCAATATTGTGGACCAAACATGTATCACTGTAACATTAAATACCAAAATTAAGCCAGGCCTAGGTTAACGCGATACAATAATTGCCTCTCCCATTCGATACATTCTTAAGCCACGATTTTAATAACAAAACATCAATTCCCGAAGGCTTAGGCAGAGATGTACCTAATATAGTACACCCATATTTACACATATGTTTAAGTCCCATGTAGGCGAGCTTATTACTATCAATCGGCAAAAAATCTAAACTCCGTGGCTACTACTGAGAAGTTCGTGATGGGAAAACCCAACCCAACCCAATAACTCTTTGTCCAACCTGGGAATCGCACATGCTCAGTACACACCAAACCACTAAATCAACGAAGCACGAATTTAATCAAAGAATTTTTCAATTAAAACTGCACTCACGTGATGCTCCCCTTTCTCCAAATTGCTGTTTAAACTCAACAACTAACGAAACATTTCCGATGTACTCCCATTAAACTGTTCCACTTTGTAACCGTATGTAAGTTTATTTGCGCTTGACAGAACATTTCGTGATGCGAAAGTTGTTTGTGCGTCCAAAATTCAGTGTTGTTCGAAACTCTAATTTAGAATTCGCTGTGTAAGGGGTAACGGGTACGTACACAAACACTATAACACATTAGATAATTATGTTAGCTGCGATCAATTTTGTAACGTACGAAAACTCGTAATGGAGTCTTTCACGCCGAAATATGTCGTCACAGAGAGCGTATTATTTGTTGAGGCCTAATTGAATGAAGCGGGATGGGACGACAGGAGCCACCCGCGGGCGCCGGGACGCACCCAACAAAATTCATTTAAAACTTTACCCGTCCCCATCAATCAAAACCCAATCTAAATTGGACAACATTCCCGTTTGTTCATCGACTATTCTCTAAAAATGTTAAAGACTTAAGAGCAACCTCTCGAATGAATTCTATTATTCCGCTATTACGAACGAGGAATAAACTACCTTTATGATTGCTGGGGTGTACAAAAGATGAAAGCCAGACGTGAAAATTAATTGAGAAAATACCTGAGAAGTACAGTAAAGTCGGCTCGTAAAACGTCTAATTGGTTGCGTTGTATGGAACAGGTTGCTAAGCTCTCTTTTGCTAGGATTTCGTCTGCCATTTCGAATTACTAGCTCCCGTAAAATATTATTTCCAGTCAGTATTAACTGATGATTACATTTCTCTAGAACATATTGTTCCCACGGCAGATGTCAATTATACCACCAAAGTATTTGGAGAGGTAAGAAAATGAAAAGTTAAAATTATTAAAAATAAGTAACAAGCTTGGTATCCTACATCTTTACTAGAACTTTACGGCTTAGAAGCACAAGTTCATTCCCGTCATGTAAAATGTAAAAAAGGGAAAAAAAAACTTTTCATGAAACTGACTTCACCAAAATAATAAGAAACTGCGATCATTAAGTTTCTAATTGTCCTAAGGTAGAACGGGAAGGCCATTAAAATATTGTAAAACTGCAAGTAGGTAGAAAGACATATTCGTTAAAAAAAAGAATAAAACTTAAACAAAATGATGCCGTCGGCGGTATTCATTGAGCTTTCAAAGTCAAAGTCAAAATTATTTATTTGCGTTAAATGTGGTACAAAAGATGGTAAATATAAGATGTAGTGCAGTGACACATTTCGCCATAAAAATAGCATTTCGCAACAGACTTGCACTTAGTACAAAATATAAACTGCAAAATGCTAAAGCAGAACCTCGTAATACATTTCCATTTGAAATGAATTTTAAGTATCAGTAAAATAAATTATTGAAAGAGAAAACTTATTTCAGAATTATATATTATGTAGTAGTAGCTTATTCCAGGCGTGGAAGTAGTCGGTACCGATGTTACTACTAGCGCCATCTCTTTATCGACGGTGTAAATTCGTACTGTCGTTGCAAGCTTTGTTTGGCGCCGGCCACTGCACCGCCATCTACAGCTTTCAGCGAAAATTATCCTGAAAACCCGGCAAGCTTTCAGAAAATGGTGCGGGAAACTTTCACTGTGTGGCGCTGTTTTCAGTAAATAATTTGACAGATTCTTAGTTTAAATTTAATATCGAATACTTTGCTGTACTGATTCCTTAGACTAAATTGTAAACAGTAATTACTTAGGGGTGCTTCACTCATATTCGGGTCGGTATGATTCGCCACAGCCGGGCGACAATATCGAATATAAATTATTAATTAGATATGCGGCTGATATACCTACCTACTGCTAAGCATGTGGTCCTGGTTTGATTCCCAAGTTGGGTACTTAAGTTTTATTGGATTTTTCCATCAGGAATTTCTCAGTAGTAGCCACGGAGTCTGGATTCGCGCCCGGTTGATGGCAGTAGCTTCGCCCCCTATTACATGAGACTTAAACATAACCGGCGTAATGTTAGCGTACTATTAGGTACACCTCTGCCTAACCCTACGGGGATTACAGGCATGATGTTATGTTATCAACAAATACTGCTTATTCTAATGGGCAGACACAAATAAGTGCCAAGTATTGCCTCTGTTCTCAATATAGAAACTGCGTAATTTGTTAACGTTTGATGATAAATATTAGCGACGGCTGTCGAATTTACAAATACTTATTTGATGTATCCAGGACAATTTCGGGAGCTGTCACCTCATAACAACAACCTTTATTTGCCGTCTTATGACACCGAACACGGATGCTCCATTTATACTTTACATAATTAAGAAAGAAAAAATGCTGTTTATTTCCTTTGTTGGTATTAAGGATATTTATTTACGGATGATGTAGGTAAATTAGGTTATACTTTTAGGTACAGGAATTATTTGTATTGATAAGGTTATTTCTAGAAAGCGTAAATTAAAACCGCAGCTAACTTATAGCTTCCGTTTTAAAATTTACGCTTAGGGTAGTAAGATAGAAAATATATTGATTTTCTAGTAATTAAGTACACAGACAATCAGACAACACACTATACCTACACTTTATTTTACTGTTTACTTTTACACTATATATTTCAACACGTAAAAATACAATACAAACTTTTTTTTACAATAATCTTCCACAAAATTTCAATTTTCAGTGATACTAAAGACGGCCTCATTCTGCAACTGTATGATTAATTTATTTTACCTATTGTTTCAGATGTACAAAGTGTTTGATGTGATAATTGTGTATGGGAATTACCCTCAAGTAGCGCCCTGACCCAATGACCCGGCTTTCGACATGCCTCAGTCCCCTTCACCTCGTCTACGCCATTACAGGTCCCTGGAAACCAAGCATGGTTATGTACACCAAGCATAAAAAAGTTGAACCAAGCATGAAATCATGAGCATCGAACATCATCCGCAAAACACATGTATGAAACCTTGCATGTAAAGTTATCAAAAATCTGCTTTAAGCACAAAGCATTTGAGTTTGTAATTGCATGATATCCAAGCATGCTTCGCTTTGTAATCTTATTTTGTTTAATAAAACCCTATTTTTCAATAATATTGCTAAACAGAAAATAAAAGCCACGATAAAAAGCAATAATAAAAAACTACATAATATTTCAAGTGATAAGCATTCTGAACGAGCTTTGTCACACAATATTTTGTAATTTAATTTTAGTTACTTTTTTGTTCCACAATATGATTATAAGGCTCGCCTCTAAAAAGGTATTATTCAACAGAATATTTCAGTTCTAGGTTACGCCCTAAATACTGATGAGCCTATACCGAAAGCATTGTTTTTCAGGAGTTTCTGTTTTTCAAAAAATATGTATTATAAAGATCTAAGTTGGAAATCTACTTATAAGAAAACGATATCGATACGAGCCGTCAAAAAAATATCCGAAAAAATCTGTGCCTTTAAAATGTTTTTTAATCAATCTGCACTTTTCTTGAAACACAATTTCATAACGAACACTCATAAATATAACACAATATCATTATTATAAATAGTTACATAATCATAACAATAAGTAGTTCGTAAGTAATATCACTGTAGCAATAGACGTAGGTAGGTAAGATGAATTGGCAAAAACTTTGTAGTCTAAATTTTATTAACGGGTACCTAAGCAGTCAAAAAAAAAAGTAGTTTAAAATTATAGAAACCTATTTTAAATTAACTTAGAATTATATTGAATTCAAGATTATATAATAATTAATCAACCCACTTTGATGATTTCAGAACTTTGACCAGAAAATGCTTAATTAATTTCTGATACTTACGCACAAACTAAAAGTCTGTTTTGAATTTGATCAATTGTTTGAAACACAATTCTGTTTTCTGGTAAAAGTACATATTCTGGTAGGTAGTCGGTAAATAGCTTATACTTAGTTCATATTTATAGCAAATAGAAAATTTAATTACATGAAAGTATACATAAGAATGAACAGAATGGCTTCCTTGATCATTCAACACCCAATAGTGAAGATGAAACTGGAAGCTTCAAGTGTTCATTCCCATGTACTGACTTATCTATTATATTACAAGGTACTCTAAGTTTATGAGTAAATTGGATCCCATTGTCAAGAGATTTCGAACCGACTGAGCACATTCCCTGTTTCCACTTCAATAATATTAAACTCGCTCATCCGAATAGCCGGCAGATAGGCATTATCAAAACATCATGCGTCGACTCACTATGCCGCAACAATAACAATCACACGCGTTTATCTAGCGATACGTACTTTGTATACCTTTATCATAAACACATGTCTCCAAGGCTAACAATGAACAATAAGCATGGCAGGGTAAAACGTTTTCAATACAACAGACGAAGCTTTTCCCGACTCACTGATCCCTGAGTGAGACATGATGATAGAGAATTTCGCGCCTGTCGGTGATAATCAATACAATTATAATCCGACAAGAATATTATAGTATCGCATCAATTGTTTATTGATAATGTAATATTCGTCGACGGCTAGGGGAGTGGTTATTGCTTAATATCGGTAGTTCAGTTATCAGGCCGGTGATGCGAGCACAAGGGCGCGATATGTCGCTTCACGCTTATTCGCGCCGACTACCGGCTGCACGAGCCACGATGTATCGCGGTACCAATTTTCGGAATAATAAATCGTTAGTTCAATAATATCTTTCTGTATAATTTCTTCGACAAGTGAACTAACAGTGTTTTCGTTTTTGTACAGGACTATGACAGCAATATGTTTCGTTTGCAATCTACCGATACTGTCGCACCAAGTTGGGCTGGTCTGGGCGGGAGGCAATGGCTGGGACGAGCTTACACGATCCAACTTAGAAGAATCCACTCTGAGGCAACGACTGGGCAGTCGAAGAGACTCGGCAGCTCAAGTTTCTTGCCTCTCGCCACCGGAGCCAGACGGCGACAATCAACCCAGAGGTACGTAAAATACAGTGATGGAAAAAATTAAAAAAACTTTTCATTTTTAGTTACCAAATAAAGTCCGTCTAAGTTTTCTAAAAACGTAATTAGTAATTTTTTGTTGATAGGACCTCGTCGCCGCCGCTCCTCTTTGGCTCAATTAACCGATATTCTACGCGAGTGGGGAGGCGGAGGCAGCGCGCCCCGGCGCCAGCGGGCTCCGCTTTCCCGGCGCGAGACCCTGGCGGACCTCGCTCGCTCGCTGCCCTGGGCGCGCCACGAGCCGCCGCCGCGCCGCCGACGCGACTCCTCCGCCGATTCCGGCATCAAGTCCCTGGCCTCCAAGCGCCGTGACTCAAAAGCCGCACCTCAAGATTTTCGCGCCGATTTCGCGAACTGGGACCGCAAAGACTCAATAACCATCATGCCAACGCGCGAACGGCGCATCAAGAGACGCGGTTCTGAGGAAAACAAAGAACGTAGAGACTCAGTTGATGGACACCGACATCGTCGCGACTCTGTCGCAGCACCCCCGCGCATTGTGGCGACCCACAGAAAAAGGCGATCATCACCCCCAACTCCTGCACCGCCGTCGTTTGTTGATGCGTCTTCTGATCCTGGACCATCCACACATATGCCATGCGTGACTGTAGTCTCTATCCATGAACCGAGTCGCTCTGACGGTGAATGCCAACCAATGATGCAAATGCCAACCATTATTACTTCTGCTGTGACACCCTCACCTACTTCACCAACGCCACCTCATAGTAGTGCCTCCCAAACGGCACAGACATGCCAAACGTCGCAAACAGCTCAAGGTACTCAAGTTACTCCCGGAGGCCGCTCTCCACCGAACTTGGGTGGCCGACGGGATTCCACCACGCAATGCGGTCGAGCTCGAAGGGATTCTAGAGCTGCAGCCAGTCCTGAACGTAGACTTGGTAGATTACAACGCCAAGCTACTGCTTTTGATGATCCAATAGGACCACCTGGTACTAGGCGTAGGGATTCGGGACCATCATTAGGGCCTGATGACGAAGGGAGGGCCAGGAGAGATTCTCTGAGCCCTGATTCTGCGGTAAGACCAAGACGGGAGCGCTCGCAACTGAGCCCGGATCGAGCTGGTGGTGGCGAGTTGAGTCCATCAGCTGCAAGGCGACGAAGTCGACTGCGAAGACAAGCTTCATGTGTCAGAATGGGCCGAGCTCGAAGTCCAGAATCGAGTTCCTGCTCAAGCCGGGATCCTAGTCCATGCGCTCGGCCACCCACAGAGCGAACAATGATTCGTAGGCAATCTACTACTGAAGAAATACTAATAGCCCGCGGCTTTCGACGACAGTCAACTACTGAAGAAATGATCAGGTGCCGCAATTTCCGTCGGCAAAGTTCGCAGAGTGACGACGCTTGCATGCGAGCTCGCGGCCGCCGTGACTCCTCAACACAAATACTAGATGGAACTATTGGGACCATGACTGTTGAGACCACCAGCACATTCTTCGATTCAAGTACGCAAACTGGTAAGTTAAAACATTTTTTTTACCTTTTTTTTATTGGGACATCCATGGCTAATAAATAAATAATCAATGTTTTATTAAGTAGATCATTTAAAGGTAAAAACATAGTAAAAAATGAAATTTCATCAAACATATCCAATAAAACTTTAAAACAAAGTTATATAATTATACTCTTACCTATTATTTTTATAATAATATTTGTATGGTTATTTCTGAAAATCAATATTCGAAGTTAGTTAAAGTTATCGCTAACGCGTGACTGACAACTTTCCCCTACACGCGATATAGAGCTTTTGCGGAACGTGAAAGGCATTACAACAGTAAACTCAATCGCCATACGAGTAGTAGAACACTATTCACATTTCACTGACAACAGCCATTGCCACGTGCTCGGCCCCCGCCCCTTTTCATCAGCCAATCGATTCGCGCGCTTCTCACTTGTCTCTGTCTTACCGTACTGCTTTACCGACGAGAAGAAGAGGGTTGACGGGTGTAAATCCCTCTTCGCCAAGGGAGTGGGCCAGGTGGCGCCACCGTCGGCCCGGCTGGTTTCGGGCGGCCACTTTGAACTGGCAGCGCGGTCGCGCGGACCACGAGATGAGATGAACGCGAGCGATCGGCGCAGGCTCGCTCGCCCGCGCCCTGTCATCTGTTGCCGAATGCTGCCATGTTTACTAGAACGAAAGTGACGTGCCGCACACAACGAATAACCTCAAAAAACATAACATTGACAGCCTAATTCGCGAGAAAAAATTCGTGACCAATTTTTCAACGTAGACGTTACAACGAATTTAGTTTTCCTATAAAATACAGTAATAGACGCGCTAGAAACTCGGTTTGTGTTATTAATTGTTTTTTTTTGACAATTTACAGTTTGTAAAACTCGGATAAAAATATTTTTATTATAAGTTTTGGTCCCGTGTCGTGGAAACTTTAACGTGATAAGAATAGTTTCTTGTCAGGTGCCATTGGTGGGAAACAATATTTACTTAGGACTAAATATAACCTGTAAATAAGTGTACTGTAAAAAAACAAATCACCAAGTAGTAGTCGTGTCGTAAATAAATGTTAGCGTATAAATAAATGTTAAACTATTTTCTGGTGTAGCTAATATTTGTAAAATACTAAAATAAAATAATATACTTTTCCACGAGTTAAAACACGTGCGTCAAAATTGATCCCAAACGAAATGGTGAGTAGATAAATTATTATTTAATAATTTAAAAAATATTTTTTCATATTTAATTCGTTGTTCCAAAAAAAACAGTAATGTGAACACCGTAAACCATAAAACACGAATCCTAAAGCGCACCGCCTATATTATTTATTTACCAACTTTTTTCAGTATCTTATTTTCTTTCTTTCAAAACTTTACGCTGGTTTACGTCTTAGAGGGAAGACAACAGCCTTAGTTGAAAGCGCCAGTGACGACCGCGGAATTTGAAATATTCTTACGTTTTTGCAAATTGCAGGCTAGTAGCTGGTTGTGTGTTGATCAAACTACGATTTGATACCGTAATAAATATGTATTTACAAAATTATTATCATTAAAATGGATTATTGTACATTCGCCACAAAGTAAGTTCGCTACGGAAAAAACGAAGTGTAAATTTGCCAGAGGTCTATTTTCATGAAGTAAATTCATCATATAATTTTGATTATTGTAAGTTCGTCAAATTGTTTATTTCCGCACAGACAGCAGAAAAATCAAACAATACGTAGAATAAAAACGTTATTTATTTATTTTCATAATCACAGAAATTTTAAGAAGTTAACTTTACGTCTACATAAGAATTAAAGTTCTACAACTAAAATATACGCTGATATATTGTCTGGTTTAATTCGTTTTTAAGGCCGCTTTGTCAAGGACAGCGTGACACGCCTAATACTCATAAACATGTATTGCAAGTGTCTGATTTCCTTACAACATTACAATTATAAGAAAAACAATAGAAAGATAATTAAATCATAAAATCACTAATAATCACGTTTTCTTTTAATTTTAATTTACATTTAAAAGTTGTTCACAACGTATTCGCGACATTTGCATTCTCCACGTATACAATACAGCTAATAGAATCGTGTACAGCAGCTTGAAAATGTGCCATCCAAAAATAATGTAATGTAATATTTCGTATGAGTTCACGAGCTGTTTCAGTACAGAAAGCTATTATTCTAATTTCAGGGTCACTGTCATCATCAGATGACAAAAAATAATGTTCTCATTATTTTTCGTAGATTATCTTACAATCTGTACTTTCATAATTTTAGAATTCATTATCTATCTTTAATTTCGAGTGCCAAAAACAATAACTTTGCTTGCTACCAGTATTTTATGCAAAAATGATGTACGTATAATGAAGACTTGTGACGAATTTACATATATTTTTAATGCAGTGGCGAATAGGTACACATTCAATGTATGGGATGTATAAAAATGTAACGAATTTACTTTGTGTCGAATTTACAGGAATCCATTAAAATCATCAATAAATCTCTGGTAGTTCATTTGTCACATTTGAAGGCTTCAAACAACTTAAAAATCGAATTTAATGTTAAGTACAATTTAATTTAATTTTGCGGGCTTCTCACCCTTTATCTAATCTCATATCTTTATAATTTCCCAAAATTCGTTTTATCCAAAAATCCAAACCAGCCTGTGACATCACCACTTTCTTTTACCAATCACATTCAGATAGACCTTTGATATAATTGTCCGCCCCAATGAAAAACTACAATGGGACAAAATCCTTTGAAAATCGAGATGGCGTAGATATTGTGATGGTCTGTTGTCAACCGTGTTCTGCCTTTCATTCAATAGTTCAGTGCTTCAAGTCTTGTCTCAATACTCAATACGACTTTAAAAGTGAGTTTGCTATGGTCATAAAGTTGCTGGTACGAACACTAGTCGGTTTGTTATACGTGGTCTAAAAGTCGTATTTCACAAAGTTTATTCGATAGACTTTGTGAATTTATTCGACTTTTTGGTTGACTAGCGGACACCCGGCGTGTGCTACTACGCTATAGTGCCTAATAAATTATTTTAGTGATCTAAAACTATCTTCGAATTATTGCCTTTCTAAAGAAACTGGTATGGGGCACATCCGGTGGATGGTTTCAAAGTCTATAACGGACATATGTAGGTAGAAAGAATATTTGTGTTTTATTCAAATATTATTTAGATTAAGAAATTGGCTCTTCTAGAATACATGACGCTTATGAGCTCCAAACGAGAATCAAACCAGTGAAATTAAGGCCAGGCAGTCAAGTTCAGTCCATTTCACCATTTCGGTAGTCCAAAAATATCTAGTTTGCCTGTAAAGGCAAAATCAGTGTTTGAAACACGTTTATGTTATTTCAGTCAGTTTGCCTTGTTCAAAATATGTTCATTCCGGTAGTTACAAAAGTTTTTGACACCAAAAATAAGTCTAACCTACCCATAACGTTTTTATCAGAAAGATATGGGTGCCCGCGTTTCTTTGAACTATTAAACACCAGCCTTTCTGCTAACTTAATCGCAATCTACTTCTTCTTGAGGATCTTATCTTTGAAGTCCATTAAAAGAGACCTGAAGTACCTCCAATACAAAAAAAAAACTAGGTTTATGACTAGACAGAGTCCCAGGTGTTTCTTCGAATGCCTATTTCCATGGGACGTCCTAGTTTAAGTGCTCAGATTTACCCTACAAAGGCCATTTTGGTCGCCAGACAGCGAAATACTTCAAAAATACATTGATCTAGTTCGTCTGAAAACTTTCTAAAAACTAGTATTTGAATGCTTTATTGTACAAAAGAGACCTTTATAATGAGGTCCTTGTAGAACTTGAACAATACTTAGTTATTTTTCAATGAGTAGCTAAAACTTTCTTTTCGATATTTTATTTTATAACACGGCGTAACAATGTTCCTGAAAACACTTCGGCGTTGTATGGAACGAGCTGAGGCATAATGTACCCACAGGTCCTGTACTTTTATGTGATGGATCATGCTGCCCGTTCTTTTCTTCCTGCGTCTCTACACTCCAACCGCGAATAAAACTTATTTTCCTGAGCCCACTCAACGCCAAATATTAAAAAAAAAAGTCAAGGCATAAGAGTAGAGAAGTGCAGACAAAGTGCTTTTTTTAAGTGATGCTTAAGCACGTTTGGCAGCTAAGGTCTCTCACAAAATTAACCAAACAACTGCTAACCTACGTCATTATTTAGGGACTTACTTAGTTCAGCATAAAGAGCCTTTCCGACAAAACACGCTACACATGAAATCTTCGCAATAGCCAATATCCGACGCCTGCCTTATTTTAATAACGAAATCCATTACAGAACTGGCGTAAACGATAAAACGCATAGAATATCGAAACAACATTGTTATAGACTATCGTAACATCAATATTAACGCCGCTATTACTTGCTCGGCTATAAAAAGATGAAAATACTTATTTACTGCCAACTTTATTACGTCTACTTTGATCACATTAATTACACTCCGTTCTCTATGGCGATCGTTTAATATTTCAATATCGAAATCGAGGGAACTTTGTTTTACTGCTGTCTCGAGTCCTTATAAGACACAAGCTTTATGGCCCTAAAATTTTATTAACTTGTAAAGTGATTCAATTCCCGAAACATGGTATTATGCCAACGATATGGTATTCACTTTCCAGGGAAGTTCATCGAATTTTATACGTGAATTTATTATGATGAAACTTTGGGCCTCCTTAAAATTAATGATTGTTGAAAAATACTAAATCAATACTGACTCTAAGCACACTGCCAAAGTTTTATAACTTTTAAAACTCAGGCGGGAGCCATTTATCAAAATTTGTTCGAAGAAACACAATGAACAGTTGACTATCTAAAATCCAGGCTCGAAACTCCAAACCTTGTTCGAGTGGCATTAAAGTGTAATATAGTTTAATCTATGATCAATCAAAACTTTGTCGCAGAAAAATTGGTTTTCGTAAAACGCAAAGAAAAATCTCATTCATCCAAATAAAGAGCTGTCAGTTTGCTGTCTGAGTCACCTTTTAAAGATGAGACCCTTTTCATCAACGAAGGTACTCGTGTCAAGATTGCCTACCTTATATTTCGTAGAAGAAATACGGTTGATCAATAATGCATTATGTTGGGAAGTGTCGCGAGTCCGCAAAGAATACCTAAGTGGTTGTCACACGTTTCGACAGGGATCGTCAATAACTTGGTCTTAAAATGTTAGGTCTGGATTCTTGGCAAGTTTCCGAGATACATCACTATGCCCTTTGGCGCGGGGCCAGCGGGAGAAATTCTACTCTCACTTTTTAATAAATGGGTTTGTAATTTCCTCAAGCTACGCTGGTGCAACTTAATGGCGCTAAGGCAACAAGCTGGAGAGTTACGGCAGCGAAAATGTGCAGCTTCTTCTAAGAATCTTACATAGAATTAAATTCAAGTGTTATCATGTTACAACCGCAACACGAATCACGATGTAAAGAAGAACTTAAGATGAAAAGACTCGTGTTCTTGATAATTTAATTATAAAACATGGTATATAGATGGTCTAGCTAATAATTAATAGAAAGCAATCCACACTCTTTGCACTTCAACAAGAAATGATAGATTGTTTGTCACAAAAAGTTTATACCTGCTAGGAAACGTTAAGAAATACCTTTGCAAAAAGTCATCCAGGCCTTTTTTTGATATGTAACAATATAAAACAGGTGGTCTCCGGCTTTCTCTTTATCGATTTTCAAAATTAATTTGACTTCACTATTCAAAATTGTGGTCTGTGGAATTACTTGACTAATAACTATCACTTTGCAGTTACGATACGCAGACACTCAGTACAAAATTAACGACGAACAGATACATAAAGTATTTGTAGGAAAACCCTCTGAAGGAAAGTTCCACCCTTGAGCCTCCTAGTGTCGGGTTTGAACTAGATACAGCCACTCGTTTTGAGCCAGCTTTGATTCCGCTTATTATGTATTCAAATAACTTTTCCTTCCTAGTAATTCAAGGTAGCCCACAGAATTTTTATTCGGCTATTATTATGAGGTAAAGGTTCATGCTGAGAGCAAATTGAAGACCCATCTGTTTTCTTAAGGGTGCCTTAATTATGATTTATACGCGCACCCTGTGTCGGTCTGCTAAAATTTAATCACTTTCCTACGAAAATTTGGGTGAAATGAAAATACATGGGTACCATAAGTTGAATCATCTTGTGTTTTATGAACAAAAATAGATATTATTAGTATTTTAACAGAAATAAACCTTTCCCGTAATGAATAAATGCTGCATAATATAGGTATGTACCAAAACTTTCGACTACTAAAAACTGGTGTACTGTTACCAAATACTTACAGGTCCAGACCACCAGTCGTACCAAGAGGTGTCGTGACACCCAGCAACTGGGTTGTGGAGGCCAGGTAGACAATTGCTTTGTATACAGTACTGATATACAGCTCCATCCTGTAAGACTGGAAGCTGATCCCAAAATCACTGGGAAAAGGCTAGGCAGATGATAATGTACCTACCTATCTTTGAAGATACAAAAGAAACTGAAAACACTGTTAAACTTAAATACCCTTAAAATGTTTCGAGATATCGCTCTTTAAGTTACCCTATCGAATTCTAACTTTGAACTAAAAGCAGACCAAGTTCTTAAGTTGAGGCATCGGTGACATTCGATGGCTTTGATCACCAACTTAGTTACCTGTTTGGAGATTGGTCAACTTGAAAGCATTAAGTATGTGAGTAGTACTTTATGTTTGTGATGTCATAGGAAGCTATTGAGCTTAACATTAGGTATTTTAAGTAGGTTCCCGTGTACGAGTACATATTTGAATTCAGTAATTACATAATACAGCTCATCCAGAGCTATGTAAATAAATAGGCAGGTGTTATCGAGTAGTGACTTGCGTATTATTTACACGATAGTTGCGCTTAACGAGTGAATCGGTAATCATAGCATTGGATTATAAATGTAATCAAAAAATCAAATGTCATCTATTCAAATGAAAGTCGAAATCACATAAGTCAACCCCTCAGAACAGCCGCCCATTAACACTTTTTAGTGTTTTGCCTGGGGAGATGACGCTATCAACAATTTTTTTTTGTATTTTAACATGAGCAATATTTTCACAAGAAAGAGTCAATAATCGGCTACGTGTGTCATATCATAAAGGGCTACCAGTGCGTGTTGTCAGTCTTTAAGCTTTTATAGTGGTTGTTATTCGAAGGCCCAACTAAAAGAAAGAAATAAAGAAATAGTATTTATTTATTAGTCTCGTACAGGACAAAACAAAATGGTAAAATTAACAATAAAAAAATATATAAAAAAGTAAAAGTAAAAAATAATCGTTTTTAATATACTAATTATATATAATATTATAAACGCGAAAGTTTGTACGTACATATGTATGTATGGATGTTTGTTACTCTTTCACGCAAAAACACTGAACGGATTTGGATGAAACTTGGCATATATACAGATAGTTCATAACCTGGATTAACACATAGGCTACTTTTTATCCCAGTAGTACGATCCCGTGGGACAATAACCGAACTCCACGCGGGTGAAGTCGTGGGCATAAGTTAGTACTAACTAAATTGGTCCTGTACAAGGCCAAAAGGCCCGTATCTCAGCATGGTGCTGTAACATTTAAAAAAAAAACTACACAAGTTACCTAAACTGATATGGTAAATTATTTGCGTGCTAATCTACTTCGAACATTCCAGAACCATCCCCGTTGTACGACAACAACCACTACCACGAGGAATGTCTCCGCTGCAACTCCTGCGGGCTGAACCTCACCGGCCCAAACCAGGTCAGTACCATATTACATACATAAACTCTAGTTTTTTCCCAAGAGGGTAGGCGGAAAATATAGAACGCCACCTTATGTACGATCTTTAATGATTATGATCAGATGTATATAAAATTTGAATTACGTGGAGTCACTCTGGTGCTCTCAAAATACAGCCTGATAGAAAACATTGAAAACCTTGTACAAATCAAAGATCTTGTCAAATCGCTCTCAGTGTAAGAAAGTACGGGCGCTTTTTTAACGCGGCGTTTTTACTGAACCCTCGATTTTCAAATCTCGACGTTGACCGAAGTGTTGAGATTTCCACAGGCCGCAATCCCCGTGTTCTGAAGCATCTTGTATTCGATTCCCAGCTCCGGTTTTAAAGCATTACTGGGTTTTTCCATTTGGAATTTCTCAATAGCAGCCTGTGGCTTATAAATTGGTGGGGTAACACTCCTGTGCCTCGGAGAGCACTTCCCAGTGACGTCGGATTGTCGTCTCATGGGACTGTGAGGGTAAAAGAATAGAGAGTGCACAGTGTTTGCACACCCACTTGTGTACTTTAATACCAGAAGGTATTAAAGTGCACAAGTGAGTGTGCAAACCAAGTACGCAGCAGCGTACTTGACTAGTCTCCTTTGAGATTGGACGCCGTGACTGAATTTCGTTCGGAGGTAAATAATAGGAGGTTACTTGAGAACTGATAGCATATTCTTCTGCCTTTACTGGCATCCCACAGGAAACGAAAGACACATAATGATGAAACTAAGTTTACTAAAAAAATAATTGTAAGAAATTCTACCTACCTAAGAAAAATGTCGCAGTCGAAATCAGAGTACCAATCGAGGGACCCAATAACATTACCTACAAAAAACAATATTATTAGGAAACAAATCAAATGTCGTATGTCCTCGAAACAAAATCTTTTACCGGTATTAGGTATTCCAATAAAATCCCTGCCTACATCATTAAAACATACGAACCTACATATATCATTATTTGGTATGCTATATAAAACCGTATCTATGTAGGTAGATACGTCGAAGCATTGAATTGCATCGATCAGACACAAAAAACTGATTCATATACTTACTAGAAGTACTAAAAGCAAATGTTTTTAGTATTTATTCTTCAAACTAAATTCTCTTCAATAAACGTTTTTAGCGATTTTCCTGATTAAACTTTTTACATTTTCTCGTATGTAACGTTTGTAAACAGAAATTCCACCAGTCTGTTTCCTCCGTTTCGTTCAATCCCTTTAGATCTAGTAAAATACTCGAATTCGTTAATTCATTTAAATTTCTCTCGTTCCTTGATTTAAATTTAAAATGTTTGGTATTCGTGCTATTTCTTTTCTTCTATTTTCTTTTTTTTCTTTTATTTTGTATTTACTAGGTTATCTTTTGCTTTCGTAATTGATAAATTCAACTCTATCATATAATTGTACGATTTTCATGGAAATGTCATGATATTATTGCCATCCCAAATGATCAATAAATTAACTATTTATCAGCTTCACCATCATTTCAACCGAAATACGTCCATTGCATAGGCAATATAACTAACCACCCTAGAAATAAAAATCCATACAAACGAACATGGCTACAATATAATGAGCAAGAAAATCGGAAATATCGAATGGAGAAGACACACTTACAAAAATATGCAGATCAGGTTTTTCGGTCCCCCTCTCGCAATATTGTGGCAAAGTATTTGAATGTAAACCAAAGGATTTTCTACGCTTTTGTGGACTGAAGCAAAGGCTTTTGAAAGGTTTGAGGACGAGGAATGTTTGAAGAATTTCACCAAAATAAGGATTTAAGTAAGAAGTTTGTAAACAATATAGATTGCGCTCTCGGCTATGAAAACCTCTTAATCGAAATGATATTATCTCGCCGTAACTTTTGCGGTAATTATATACCACTCAGATATTTTACTTATTTAAACTGTTACTACACTTCCGATGATTGGGCTGACAAAAGTTAGTGATTTATTTCGTTTTTTAATTTTTGTATTTTAGGTAGGTATATTGGTTGATTTTGTGAGCAATAAATATCCGGTAACACAAAACTCTTTATAAAATACATATAAATGCTTGTTTTGTTTTTAGATAGTAGTTCAAATTGTACATCGGATAATATTATATATCCACTACAGGGTTTTTCAGGACGGGGCACCAAGGGCCTTAGATGGTGTAGCTGCAGGAAAATCATTACTCTAACTGACGTCCGTTTTTTTCTAAAACCTGAGAATGAAGCTGTACTAGCGGTTACTAAAAACTCAGGACAGTCTCCTTAGAAAGTTCTTCTGTAGCTACAATGATTAAGATCTCTGCACTTACTTCCCCATCTCAAAAATGTATCCTGTATAATTAAAACTTACAGTTTACTTTTAATTCTAACTTCTACCATTTTAATAACGACTGTTTTCGTAAATTGGATTCTCAGTTATATTTAGACCAAGTATTCCATTCAATTTACCCTTTAGAACGGGTTCGTGGAAACAAATACATTTGGAGAGAGCCTAATGGCGACCGGACCCACCCTTATTGGACGATAACCAATATGAGGATGTCGGCGACACCGGCTCAACCAATGTGCTAATAGCCTATTTTCATTGTAATGCGCTGGCCAAAGATATACTAATTGACTAAATAGGTTTTTGGCCCTTTATTATTTGAGCCATAGACAATGTTTTAACCTACCTAAATCTGTTTAGGTACTCTGTTACCAACCAATTGTAATATTAATTGAACTTTTTTGCAAAAAAAAATAAACGACTTCCAAAAAAAAAAGAAACTAAAAAAACCTGGATAATAACTTTAATTTCGGAAGTCGGTGACTATTGTTTGTTATATTGACTTTTTTGCCACCGACTTCCGAAAGTAAGGTTATTTTTCACTTTTTTTTTGGAGTCGGTTATTTTTTTGCAAAAAAAAAATACCCTTTTTAGTTATCGTATCACACATAAATACCACCTTTTAAAGTATCAATTTTGCAATTTCTTTTACTTGGTGACATATTTTTACCAGCTATTTTGATTTAAAAACCAAACTACTGAACCGATTTTTATGAAATTTCTATGGGACCAATTGGGATAAAAGACGGATTTTTCATATCGGTTCATAAATGACGAAGATATGAGGTAACAAACACAAAAAAAAACGAATTGAGAACCTCATGTTTTTTTTTGAAGTCGGCTAAAAATGAGAAACAAACTATCTGTTGTCATTTTTAACGCCTTAACGACTGAACAGATTTCAATCATTTTTGGCACATTTATGTCGTAGGTTAGGACATACAGGACACTTTTTAGTAAATTGCTGTAAAATATTGTTTTGTCATCCAAGCGGGCAAAGCCTTGGGCTATAGCTAGTTTATGTAAATGCAAGAGTAAGTTCTCTTGAACCACTTATAGCAATTTGGAAGCACCGATGTCCCAAATTAAAACGTTAATTTCATCGGCTTAAAACTTACTTTTGTTGCGTGAAACTATGTAAACAAATTAGCGAAAACTACAATAGTATTATTACGTATAATAGCGTCCTAACAGCTGTTTGTAATCAGTTTATGATTGTTAAATTGTCTTTGCTTCGTTAGTTTGACAGTTTTATAATGATTGAAATTACACTTAAAGCCACTTAATGTAGATAAAAGGTTCTTGTTGGGTAACCCTACCATAATCTTTTAGTGCAGGAATGTTTTAGGACTATTCCGAGAGTGGGAAAGTTACATCGCTAGACAGCTGTCTAGCGCCATCTCTTACCCTCTAATCCTGCACTAACAGATCATGGTAACCCACCTGAGGCCCTACTACGAGTGCGCGGTGTAAACGTAACGTAAATACGTCGATTTTTTAATCATAAAAAGAATTATCCTATAACATTTTAGTTAAATTGTTTGCCACAATCAGTATTATCCATCTAGGCATGAATAAATTCTTAAAATTATGAAAATATTTTAGGTGAAACGAGTATTTTTAATTTCAAAATAGACGTATTTACGTTACGTTCACACCTTGTTAAGGCCTCCTTAGCCAAATGGCAAAAAAATAGCACACTTATATAGATTTTTTTTATACATTTTACTAAACAATTTTACAAATGTTTACTCACAGCTCCTCCCTGTCAATGTTATTCCATCGCTGAAACATCAATGTAGAACTGAAAATGTAAAAAAAAAACCGACTTCCAAAAAAACCCAAAAAAATATTTTTAAATTGCAAAAAAGTTTTTATTAGTGATCGTTCACACACAAATCCTTGTCAAGTATCAATTTCGCAATTTCTTTAACTTGGATGACAAATTATTTCCAACTGTTTTGATTTAAAAACCAAACTACTGAACCGATTTTTATGAAATTTCTATGGAATTAATCAGGAAGTAGATCCTTTCAGTTAAAAGAAGAATTTTTCAAATCGGTTCATAAGTGACGACAATATGAGGTAAACAAAAAAAAAAAACCAATACAACCGAATTGAAAACCTCCTCCTATTTTTGAAGTCGGTTAAAAATTAGCATTACTTACTTAAAATCTAGATATTATCTCATCATAATGTAAAGACTTAGGTCGGTACTTACTCAAACTTTCAAAAGCTACTAACCTTTATAGATTGCCTTGAACTAAGCAAACTTTGGAAGCATTTTGGTTAACACCTTTCCGAAGCACGTCCGATATATGTATGTAGGTTTCGAGTACGCTCTCTATGAATAAACGAAGCGATTCCAGTTATTTGTTACCTTGAATGTTTAGTCATTTAGTGTCTCTATAGACTTTGGCGGGTCTTTGTTTGGGATCCATTTCGTTTTTATTATTAAACGTAAGGTATTCATAGTTAATTTGTCACGATAAAAAAAGAAATCTTTAAAATACCTCATGTTGCCCTTTTCAGGAAACGAATAGAATTAAATCAATAAATCACTTAAAATATAAATATATGGATTTGGAAACGGCCTTTGTTCTTCAAGTAAACGTTCATTGGCAAAAAAACATCAAATTTTCACGTCGTAAGCACAGAAAGCACCGTCTATTTTCACACTATTTTTCAATGTCTGGCGTCCGGAAACCCATTCATATAATATTCCACTTAAGCGACTCCTTATAAATAGGCCCCTTCATTCTGTGGTAAACCTAGTCGATTTTACCTGCTCCCCCCTTCCACAAATAGTCATCAATCATTTCACGAGACCCGTCCACGACGGTGGCCGCCGGACGTTGGTGCCTGTACCTCATGATACATAAGAGACCAGCAAACTTTACCTGTAATTAGGGTAACCCTTTCAAAATTATTTAAGTTCTGATAAAGCTAGACATTTGCAAAAAGGTATAAGGACGAAGTATTTTTTTACTGATTAGTATTTCATAAGACTCTTTATTTAATAAACTTACTATATACATTACTAGCTTATGCTCGCGACTTCGCTCGCGTGGAGTTCGGTTATTGTCCCACGGGATCGTACTACCGCGATAAAAAGTAGCCTATGTGTTAATCCAGGTTATGAACTATATGTCAAGTTTCATCTAAATCCGTTAAGTAGTTTTTGCGTGAAAGAGTAACAAACATCCATACATACAAACTTTCGCATTAATAATATTAGTAAGGATAACAATAATTGAAAACGATTAAAGAAACTAACTAATTAGGACTAATTATTAAGTTCTTTCAGTTAATTTCTACTTTTTAAAACGGTTTGTTTTAGAAAGTTACCTAGAAGTTTAGTCAAACAGTCTGAAATTAAAACAGCAAACAGCCCACACCTACTTCTCTTCTGTCGAGTATAATAAGGCTTGGGTACATTTAACTTTTTTTTTTGAAAAAATATGTATTTTCTTTCTTCTCTATCTATCGAAATGTCAAACTACTCCATGAAAAATATTTTTTGACGTTGCTACTGTCTCACTTCTAAATGCGTTTGAACCATAGAAATATAAAAAAAAAAACAGGAGAAGTAGCAAGGGGGCGTGTCGGTGTCCACGCGACATGGACACTTGACCATGTCATAGGCAAATGGCCGTCTCCGCGAACTAGTGCTTATTATATCTATGGCTTGAACCTTTGGTGTGTTCTCTGTTCTGAGGCTCCCAGAAATACTTAGAGAGGGGGGGAACCCCAGTCCCAGCCGAAATGTGGTGAATGTGCCCTACATTAGCGAGCTGACAATCACGAAACTGTTGCTCTTTTGTACTGAAACATTGAGTAGGGTTAGCCCACAGACCTGGCGAAATAATTATTATTAGACTGTCTGGATTTTACATTCCCGCTTAAGGTTTTTTGATGCTTGCCATTTAATGTTGAGATTGTGCTCATACAAAAATTAAGTTCGTTCACACTTGACGATTTTGTTGAATTATTTTGGTATCGTGATGATAGAGGTTTGAGACCTTTTAAATGTAAAAGTTAACTTATTTTAAACGTATGGAAGTTCGTAAATGTTTTGAAACTTCTACTAAAATGTTACTGGCAGTAACATTTTGTTTGCAATTTGGTAACACCACTTGCCACAAAGAGTTAGATGTATTGATTGAAAAAGGCTGAAGTCATATAAGGTGTAGGTAATTGAAATGATTGATCTTGGAGGTCCCAATGTACTTACCATAATGAACAAACACACACAACACAACTTTTACGATAGGACCAAAGCAAAATCGTGTAAAAAAAATCTGTTGTCTTCATAACCTGCATTTATGAAAAGCCGATTTCTTTTTCGTTTCAAATTACGTGAAAAACACAATGAAAGATTTTCAGCTATTTCAATTTCAACATAGTGTACAAAATATTATAATAAATATAAACTACGTCATCCTTTCAGGGCTGTGGCATATTACAGTTCCAAATCGACCCATCAAAACGGTAAGCCTCACATTACAACCTTATTACATCTCGATGAATACGTCGACCTTGATGTACCATATAAAATAAAGCCAAGCACTTATACGTCAAGGACGTGGATACTTTCATCTAAATTAATCAAAGACGAATTACGTGGGAAGCCCTCACGAGAGTTATTACCGAGTGAGGGCGAATCAATCACTAAGAGAATGACGAAACAAATGCTGAAATCTCTTTTTAGATGGACAATGGTGATTTGGGGCTGCAAGCTAAGATTTTTATGGAAATTAGGCTAGGTTTGCGATTTATGTAGGAATGATGAGGTTATTGTGGAGAAGAGTTAAGTCATAAATAAGTTTAGATGGAAATAATCGTCAAAATCTGGAATTTGGCCAAATCTCATATTTTCACAAAGGGTACCGGCCGTAAGACTAAGAAAATTCCACTTTACGCAGTGCCGTGATTTCAATGTAAGAACAGTTAAAACAATGCAAACAGTTTTCTAAAACAAAAACCGGTTACACAAGTTACACTAATCTTAATCAATATCGAGATCATTGTATCCTACTAGCGGATACCTGGCGTGTACGCTATAGTGCTTAATGCATGAGTCAGTCATGTTTAGGTCTAAAACCATCTTTGCATTATTACCTTTCTAATGAAACCGATTTGAGGCAAATCGGTTGGATAGTGTCACAGTCTATAACAGACATAAGTAGAAACAATTTTTGATATATTTTATTTTAGTTTATTTAATAGTGTTTATTTGTAATAATGTAGATAGTTATTTAACGAAAATAAAGTTATATCCTATTTGATTTCACCGATGATAATGCTGGTTCAATGCATAGACAGTACCTATAATATACATATAGTAATATCACAGGTGCATATGTGAATTCCCTCTGTGGCCGGGTATAGTTTCACGTGATTAATATCGGCCACTATCATGACCTTCCGGCTCAATCACATTTTAATCGATCACCAATTTCCTCCGTTGTTGATCTATTGGATGTAGTGCACCTCATTGATGGGTTCATCTAACATCAGACGCTTGAACTGTTTTGATATTTAGCCCAAGTGTGATGGTTCGGACAACCGTGTACGTTCTGAAGCTTTATTATTATATAGCCTATGTGGACAGCATAGGCTGCTCCAGAGCAAAGGAAAGACTTCCATCTCTCCACTTTGCTTGATTTCAGGCAGTTGTAAACCAAATCTTTAAAAATAACTCTCGCTCACTCCGTCACCTCGTCCTGGGTCTTTCTCGGTGTCTTTTTCTACTTTGGGATCTATTGAGTGGTTATTTTTGCCCGTTTTTTTTTTCAATCTGCGACAAATATGACCAGCCCACTTCTAACCCAGCAGCAGCTATTACCTACTGAAGTAAAAACTAACAATTTTCTGTGGCCAGTTTAGCAGAGGGGCGTTCTCAATTACTCAATATTCAATGTTAACAAAACTCGAATATTTGTCAGTTCAAGTTAATTAAAAAACATTTTCATCATAACAGCTAAATTGACTTAATATCCAGAAAATAATGAGAGTAATAAATCAAGGAGGGATCGAGGAGGCCTGGGTCATCCTTAATTGAGTTAATTGTAGTCCTTGGCTCAAAGTTCCTCTCAAGATAAATGAGGTTTTATTTGATTTATTTTGGCCACAATCTTGATATAGATTGATTACGTATTTTTGTCAAGTTTGGTTAAATTGACGGGTATGGTTACTGCAAGGGGTTCGTGGTTAAATATATTACCGAGACCCCTCCGCACCCCGGAAATTACTGGGCAGTTCCGGTCCGGCTATCGTTGGTAAATCTTTGACAGTCGTTGCAGTTAGACAGAAGCCAAAAATTTACTGGGCTGTAGTGTCTGCTGAGTTGTGAAATAATGAAAGTCAGCTGCACCTAGTTAGACTGAAAGTATTTCTTAGGTAAATGAAACACAAATGCCTTGCTGTGGAATAATTCCCCCCAGGCTCTAGTGGCCATCTATTTACAAGATAGCTTTTTTCGTAATGACCTTTTCACGAAGTAAAGCTTTGTCCCATCATTTGAAGACCTCTTAATGACAAGGAATATTAAGTATTATAAAAAGAAGGGAACGTTAAAAAGACTGCTTTTCCTTATTTTCCTTATGTTGCAATGAATATAAGAGGGCCACTCTGCCATCAGTCAGGCATAGACAGCTAGCTAGAGTTTATTATAGAATGTTGTAAGATTTAAATGGTTGAAATTAAGACGCTGGTCGGCAACCAAACAAAAAATCATTTAAAATGAAGGCTAAAAGTTATGCTGTCTTCTTCTAAAAAGAAGAGAAATTTCTTGAAGAACTAGATTTATTTAATATGCACAATTATTGAACCTTTGAACCTAACTTTTTAGAAATTCTACCTTCTCTTATATCGTCAAGGAATATTATATATTTTTCACTTCGGCAACTACACTGTTCTCATTTTCTCTCTGTCTATTCCTACGATCACTTTAGAATAGTTTTTTCCCAAAAAAGTAAACAACAGCAGTGCTATATTTGTTCCTAAAACGAGCTCTTCACCCCACATCATAGTTTCCTTTAATTAAAAAGGTTGACATAAGGGCCTTTTCCTTGCTTTAGTTAGCAGACTCCTTTGATGGTATAATAGCCATTATACTATTAACATGTGGTTCAAATAATAACATGAAGTACATAATTAGATGCCTGAAAGATCGTTTCAGCAACCTTATTTGTGGCAGTAATGTTATTCTGGTTCACAACCTTGTGACATGTCATTTGTCTTTACGGCATATTATTTTATGGTGTTTTTCCGTCACGGGTATAAATAAGAAGGAACATAAATATCCTTCTTATATATTTTAATGCCTTAAGTTTAATTTCGCTTATAAATAAATAAGCTGTAATGAAACAGAAATTATTAATACCTACTCATCATCTTGCCAAAAATAAGTCCCGAATATTTTTCAACATTCAATTATTCCATTATTTTTCAAATTATTTACTAAAAAAGGTGGACACAGACAAAATGATAACTTAATAACATCTCCTCTCCGGAAAAAAGAAAATATTCATTCTGATTGAAGCACTTAATATCCGGCAGTTTTGAAACAGATCGCAACATTCATTTCAAACAAAATATTGAAATGAAATAGAAATGAATATTACTGGATTCGTACTTATAATAATAGTTTATCTGACCGTTTCCGGGCATGGCGGCCAATCTTAGGGAAGACCTCCGTGGGGAAGACTTTACCATCGAGGCTGAAAATATTATAGTGCACAAGTGTGTTTGTACAGGTCGTCTCTTTATTCCTACGGGATTACGAGATGAAGTTGGATGGGTCATACTTATACTTACATAGCTAAATGCATTGAGCAATTTTCAAATAGTTTTTAAACCACGCGAGATTTCTCATGGTTCCACGTCCTATTTGCTTAAGTTATGAATCTGTAAGTGGGTTGGTTTCCTTAAATGACTGAACAAACGTAGTTTTGGTATGCGGCGTCGACACAATATCAACTTGTGTAGATAGGTACTGCATGCCAAAGAAATTAATATTGATGCGCTGATTAAATAAAACCTTAACTTCGTACATTACACATAACCCAGATCGTATCAAGCAATTCAACAATGTTCAAATTGTATTTGAATACGGGAAATCGAGTATTTGTGAGAAAATCGAAAACTATTATAAGTGTTCACACCTACATACATGGTTTGATTAAACAAATCTTATGCATTAATTATATCTTTTTATTATTCCCTCGTTGGTCTAATAGCCGCAAGCGCTACAGCCTAGCCAGAGGTCCTAAATTCGATTTCCAGTAGCAGCCTGGATTCTGGATTTGTGTCCAGTTAGCAATAGACAATAGGCTCGCCCTCTAATATGTACATGGGACTTAACCATAACTAGCAAAATGTCAGTGTACTAAATATATACATACTTACACTTCTGTCTATTCTTTTCTTCGGGGATAGCAGACATGATGTTGCTATACATTATCACTTTATTTTACTTTTCACTCATTTTTATCGTAAAAATATATACATACGCACTCATGGGCTCAACAAACTCGCCCGGGATACAAAGCATACCGTTCCGAATTCCTAAACACAAAGGTCGGCTAGTCAACTTAATAAATCTGTAGCAGACGTTTATTTTGTTTGCATATGAGGCTCATACAAAGGCAACGGATACCGACATTTCAAATAAACTCACCTTTGTTCGCTTTTCGTCACATTTTTAAGCCAATACTTTCAAAAAGGCCGAATACTCGAGCGATTTTTCAATGAAACGCTATTCCTTTGTCACTCACACACCTATTCAGCTTAGGTGAATGAATTTGGCTAATTAAGAATACCATTGTAGGTCTATTGTTCCTTCGATTCGGTGTTTCCATTCTTCGGAAGCGCAAATGTAAATGTAGAAAGAACATTTTGAAATGCGTGAATGAGTAGATAAAGGGCATTTTTATTTCATTACAACCTTACACGACTGTGGTTTATCTCTATAAAACATTTGTATCTTAAATTTTAAAAAAAGTTACGTTACCATTTCCTTCACCGCAAAGTGCTACGCAAAATTAAACTCAACAGCAAGTATATTGTGTGTAAACTATATTATTCACTTTGCAATAATTTGCTACTGAAGGCAAACCATCATGTCTGGCGTGTAATATATTATTTCTGCACGCGTTTCATATTTTGTTTGTCTCTCACAGTTCATGGTATCAATATTTATTTACCCCTGCGAAAACCAATCGGAGTTTTATTCCAAGGCCCGGTTTATGTTGTCCCTGTATAAACAGGCAGGTTTCCACACCAGTACCCAAACATATTTGCACAATAAATTAAAGGAAATTTTGGTTGGTTTGCCAGCCAAGCGGCGCGGGGACCAATGTTGGGTCTTTTTAAATAGACATTTTTATATATTTATTGGGATTGGTTTACAAAATCTTTGAATGGTTTTTAACAAAATGTGCTTAAATGGGGATATTTAATTATTTTTAGGTTCTGTTAAATATTATACTAGTTGAATTTGTTGTTAAGGGATGTTGTTATTTGTCAGTCTTTCTATCAGACACAAAAATTTTATATCTTCAAGAAATTCTTTAATTGAGTAAAAAGTCTTTTGAAGTAGCCATGATTTTAACTTCCTTTTGAAAAAATGCAGTGGTGACTCTCTTATTGTTTTCGGAATGTGGTTGTAAATTTTAATGGACACTACCTACACACTACCTAGTGTCCATTAAAATTTTGCAAAATTGGTTTTTTAGCTTAGTTGGGTCCCTTTTTGTGAATCTATTGTTTTCAGCTACTGTGGAAAAGATGAAGTCTATGTCCTTTACGACGAATATATTAATAGTTGATTTAATCAAAGTCTTCGAATATTTAGTATTGCGAAAAAAATCGAAAATATTCAACTGAACCGTACACGTCTCCGCAAAATCGATCTTGATAAAAACATCGCCGATAATACTGTCTGGAACGCTTGACTTATCACCTTAATGATCTAAATGAAAATTTGTCTCCTTGAAATTGCGAACGTTCAGTATTAACGGCCCAAGTTAGCGGTATTGGACGTCTTTGATCGAGGCCTGCTTACAAAGCCTGTCAGGTATCAAATAAATCCATCAAACTTTAAACTTCGTCCTGAGCAGGGCTCTGGTTTTAATTAAATTTTTGTTTTGTTGGAGATTCTCAATTATAACAGTTATATTTGATGTTCCTGTATTGGTATATACCTAAAGCTGGTAGAATCATTGAAATTTTTTGAAAATTCAATGAATATTTGAATAGCAGAACAAGAAATGATGAACTTAATAAACAATATTCTTTGTGCAATATAAAAGAGCTAAGAATTTGTAAGATGAAAATCTGAAACACAAATTACGAAATTACCCTCAAACAAGTCTTTAAGCTTGAACAAAATGCCGGAGCATAATAAGATGTACGAGAAAATAAATCTGGCTCCGAAACTACGACGATACGCTAGAAGAAAAATAAATTTGAGGCGCGGAGACAGGGTTCAAAAGAGTGCATAAAATTCCCGGGCGCTTGTAAGCAAAGAGCGAGTCAAGTCTGCTTTATTTAGTTCGTACTCGACGGCTTTTTTACTGAATTACTTTTTAGACGAAGTTGCCCTTTGTCAGGATGTTCGCTGACGTGTGATGATATTTATGTAGATTAACTACATAACGTTCCGTTTTATACTAACTCGTGTTTTGCTGAATAGCTTTATACAGAAATTTGTAAAGTCTCAAAGATGAAGTTAAGGGTTTATTTAATGACATATAAAACCACCTGAATTTCTCTTTAAATTGCAAATTGAACAAACAAAGCATATATTTTGTTTTAGTACTTAAGATATTTCCCCTCACGTTTAGTTGATGTTACTAAACAAAAACCTAGCGAAGATAAAAGAGACTTGAGTATCTCCAATCTGTCTGACTAGATCGAACTCGATCAGTTAGATATAAACACAAAGAATATTGAAATAAAACCCAATTTTACGGTTCGTAGTCGTGGCCACGAAACCAAGCCCTTCAGAAGGGACGAAACATCTTTATTCCTTTTGAAATACGGGAAATAAAAACAACTCACTGTGGGTGTACCCACACTACCAACTATAGGATACACCCCTGTCGAACCCTCCGGGGATTACAGGCGTTATGTTAGCTATGTATGTTAGTATGAAATGTTATGTTTAAATGGTTTTTTGAACAGTCAGGGAAATTCATTATGTATTGAATTGACACGCTACGTCAATTTGCCGTGCACACATATCATACAACTGTCAAGGAATTACAGTTGTGAATTGTGATTCAAATATATATCAATTTTAGTTGATAATGAATTTGATACAAATTACTTCCCCGGCCTTACTTTTACAATTTGATGTCATAAATAACAATGAGCGTTAGCTGGGGATGTGTTTGGCATAAAATAAAGTTTTTTAATCATCATTAACAGGTTGTTAAACTCGCAGCTCCAACAGTGTGTTTTGAGTGGTTCTCAACGTAACGACCAAGTTTGATTCTCGAGTTAAAGAGACCTTGTTGAGTCGATTGGAAATAATCGAGTTAAATCGTTGGAGAGTTATCGAGAATATTGTCATGAATGTGTAGAATAAAATGTTTTGGATGTTTTGTAAGAATAATAAATATAATTATATTTTTTATCATATATCAGAGCAGTGGTGGCCCAGTGAAAACGGCCGCGACTTAGAGCGGTTTCTGACTAGCGTATTTTCGGCGCGTATAAAGTCGTTTTTGGAAACGCGTTTACGCGCATATATATAGCATAGCATTTTGACGACTCACTGCGCGCCCGCTCATTTCACGGTGTATAAGCGCGTGTAAGCGCGTCCAGATTTTTGAAGTGCATAATATGGCGCGCGTTTACGTGTGTCAGCCAACACGACCTTACACGCGCAAATAATAATACAAAATACGCTAGTGTAAAACCGCTCTTAGGTACTAGTTGGTTATGTCGTAGGCTCGAATAAGCACTTTATTTTTTGCAAAATTATTTAATCTTCACTGCTCTTAAAACGGTAAAGAAATACATCGCGAGGAAAACCACATTCCCTAGAGCCAAAAAAAATGAAAACACTCTGAACTATTTCCAAAAATTCTTGAATATTATTTGAACCTTACAAAACGATTGCGTTCTATAAATAAGCTAACCTTATTTTCTGTAACAAGCACATATATATTTCAGACATTGTAATTTACTGTTTAAAAATGCAGGACTAAGCAAATCGTGTGGAATAGAAAATGCTTTCCAAGCACGCTTTCTTCCACACTCTCATCAATAAAATCTGATTCCTATTGGCCTCTGTAAGCCATGAACAATTTAGTCAAATGAACTCCATTTCGGGTCCAATATTTGTCAGCATTTGGCCAAGGCAATAAGGTATTGGTATGGCCAATAAATTTTCTTGGAACCAATATGTTAGCTCCCATTGGAGCCAATATTGGTGGAGTCACGTGGAGTCATGATGTCTGAATACGCTTCTAGGTTATGATAGACCTTACGTTATCGGCGTATTTAGTCCCAAACGAAGGCTGCAGCGAAGGTACAGTTTCATTATTATTTTACTTTATTTAATAGATTAAAGGAACATAAGGGTTGTAAAAAAAAAATTTGAATGTCATGAAATAAAACTGCGAGTTTTTATTCAAATTCAATTTTCAGATGATTTATACACTAGAGGCTTTAGCAAGAGCGAGTGATGTAAACTTTACGTAAATTCGTCGATTTTTTAATCGAAAAGAAAATTATCCTATAGCATAACATCACGCTTGTAATCCCCGAAGAGTTAGGCAGAGGTGTACCTAATAGTACACCCACATTTCACCAGTTATGGTTTAGTAATTGGTTGCTACTGAGAAATTCCTAACGAAAAAAACCCAAGAACAGTTTGCGCGACATAGGAATCGAACCCAGGACCTAATGCTCAGTAGTCACTCAACCCAGACAAGCGCCTGCAGCGGTCGTTGACCTCAAAAAATATCATTACATTTTTTTGTTTCATTGTGTTGAGATTTACCACCGACTGAGTATTGCTAGCTAATTTAATTTCACCTTGCACGATGTTTTTATCAAGAGAAACAAAAACAAACGCCTTTCTGCTAAAACTTGCACCGACGCCTAGTATTGCATGACGGCACTGGCACGCGAACGTATCACTAGGTGGCACAGCTGTGAGCTCGTCTTACTACCTCTGTTACTATTGTTACGGAGCGACTTTATTCCGACTTCCCCATTTAATGCTGCGTTTGTTTGTAACGGGCGAAGATTATGTGAACTCTGAGCTACTTAAATGAATAAAGCAACTAATATTTATAAATTTTGATACGTAACAATGGTAATAATTGTAAAACGATTTCTGAGAGTGGAAACCAGGCGACCAGGTGGTACAAGAGTTTCTCTGCCTACTGCAGGCAGCAGTAATTCACAACCATGTAACTTACTTGTTTATGCCAATAAATAAATTATGGCCAGAGATTACACAAGAGAGAAAGATTTGGAAGGAGAAAGGGAAGGGCAATGCCCAGCTTTGGGAAACTTGAAAGGCTAACAAAAAAAAAACAGTTTAGGTGTATTTATGGGGGATTGGTATTGTAGCGACCATTCATAGTTCCGTAGTTCGATAGTGAGTATTAGATAGGTTTAACTATTAACAATGTGAATTCATCTACTGTAATTAAATCCTTACTAATATTATAAACGCGAAAGTTTGTAAGTATGGATGTTTCTTACTCTTTCACGCATAAACTACTGAACGGATTTGGATGAAACTTGGCATACAGATAGTTCATAACCTGGATTAACACATAGGATAATTTTTATCTCGGTAGTTCGATCCCGTGGGACAATAACCGAACTCCACGCAGGCGAAGTCGCGGGCATAAGCTACTGATACATATGAAAATTGAAACATTTATGGCCCATTTGCACCACCAATCACTAAATGCGTTTACTGTTAACCATCTGCCTCTATCTTCAAAAGATGGACAGTTCCAAAAGTTTAAAACATTTTCTTGTTCTACTTACTCTTTCATATTGATTATACACGCGCCTCATCACATAAAGTATTGGCCACATTAATGGCTACGTTTTAAATTCTTCTAAAGTTCAGGTGTAGGGACACTTTGGATACTCCAACCAGTGGCCATGGTTTAGCCGAGAGGACAGCATTTACTTTTTAATCCCCCATTTTGCATTAAGCCTTCTTGTCATTCCGGATAATAATACATGTCATTCCGGAAACTTTCAGAACATGTCCTCTTCAATACAGTGACAATGAACAACTTTCTATTCAAAAGTAGGTACACAAAGAACCCTTTTACATAAAAATATCTTAAGAATTCACCTAACAAGCTTACGTAGCCAGCCTGAAAGGTCTGGAAAAGTCGATAGAGTTATTTTAGGCCGTAACCGTTAATGGTCCTAGCAGGTAATAAGTAGGAATTACTAAGGCACCTACCTATATACCTTTAGGAAATTGTTTCCTGGGCACAATCACTGATCGTCGATAGCTGGGAGAATTACTGATCATCTGTGGACCCAGCATTAGGGAAACCTTTGTAACTATAATGAGTGTTTTGTTCGTAAGTTATTTATTTAGCAATTTGTTAATTAACAATGGAAGAAAATTGGTATCTGAACACATTGTTGGGTCAAGAGTTAGGATATTCATATTTTGTGATAGAAACGGAAGATAGGATGCGAAGGCAATGAGAATTACGCAAAAACACTCGTAAGAGCTCATTCACACGGCTTTTGTCATTGACGATACATCATAAAACACGATACGCCATGACGGATGAACGTTCACATTGCATACGGAATCGTGTTTTATCACGAACCGGCAAAAAAAAACGAATTCGTGTTCACATTAGTTCCATGATTTTTAGGGAGCGAGCGAGCGCATCAGCGAGTCCGTCACAAAAAATTCACGATTCGTATTTTTGACGTACCTGATTGTTAAAAGACGATACGTGACTTAAGACCTGTCCGTCATTTTCCACGATTCATGATGCGTGTGAACACCGGCATTTAAAAAGAATTTCCGCCGTCAAAAAAATTACGGATCGTGAAAAAGGACGATATGTCAAAAAAACGAATCGTTGTCGTGTGAACGGGCTGTTAATAAGCAATATAATTTAATAAGAAAACACGGGTCCATGTTTTCTTACTTAAAAAAGATAAACCTGTTTTTAAATATGTATGGCAGTCAAAAGATATTCGTTATTAAATTGTAAAACCAGAGACATTATATGAATAAAAAACAAATTAGTCAAAGAACTCGAGCAACGAGGAGAAAGCTATTCAGCTAAATTAGTACAAATTATGATATGATGTTGACCTCCTAAAAATAAATACAAAAAGAATTCACTCAGGAACAACGAATTTAATAAAGGTAATAAACAATTTAATATGAAAACGTCTTTGTTCTTATACCGAATCAAACAAGAGATTACTAGACCTAATATCGTGAAAGCTGCAAAGTTAAATTAATAAGAGACCTTTGTTGAGATAGCACTGAGCGAAGTTATTGTTTAATCAGCTTCCAGAATGAACAGATTGACAAAGGAATACCAATCAGGGATATTCCTGGATGGCGTTTTATGAAAGTTTTTGTTGAGCTGTCAGTTGTTTCGACATATTCTAGTTTTAAATTCAAGAAGACATACTGCGCCAACCCCAAGTAAATTTGTGATAAGGGCAGGAGCATGATGTTTGTAGTTCTTTTATTATCTGGAACTGAAAGCGGCTGAAAGCCCATAAAGCATGTTTTAATGAAGTATGTACATGATTGACAAACAATAAACAACCTTAAATAAATATACAAAACGACGATAAAAGGACACTTTAGGCGTCAAAGTACTCCTGCGCATCGCTGTCTACCCGGCACGTGGTTACATTCTTTTAAGTTTAATACTGTGTACATACTATAGGTCACTACACCTCTGCTCACAAAACATTGAACATTGATGAGAAAAAATATTTCAATGACGGTAAGAATAACATCGTGAGTAAACCGACCTGGTCCAGAACCAAAACTCCGAAGACGTGATATTCAACTCGAGCGGCCTGCGTGGTGGATTACAGCCCCCTCACACAGAAGAGCCGGTGACTCAGCAATAGGAATATTATGAGCTGACTATGCCAAACCCCAAAAATGGGATATTAATGGGTCAATGCTTACAACAAATGAGTCCAAGATTGCCTGCGTTTAAAATTCCAAATATGTGTAGGTAAATAGGGGTTTACGGGACAAAAACCGAAACTCTGAAATAAATTGGCAATATTCAAAAACAGATATAGGCTAAATGGGTCTCAATACAAAATGAAATACTGCGAACAAATTTATTTGTAATTTCGTCCAGCTGTTATTGTTTAAAGGTATCCCAAAATCTTCAATTAATAAATGTGTGCTTAATTCAAGGTGTAATATTTATTCCCCGTTGAATTTATATACATATACCTAATGGGTTTTCCATCACATTTTTCGTCACGTTCGGTGAAAGAGATGGATTATGTACACATTGTTACAAAAATACTTTAGTTAGACCAGTATCATTTACAAGCGTAAGAACCTCCTGTGTTTCAATATTTGTATCCTGTATTACTACAAAATACTAGTGTCCGACCGAAAGTTTCGGTTTCGGCGGCAAACCTGCCGAAACTACAACCGAAACCGCGTCCACGTGCATAATCATGTGACTGGCTTTTGTTTGCAGTTCGTTTTTTTTGTTGTAAGTTTTCGTGTGATTAATTTTGAATTCGGTAACTTTTATTACGTGATATATAGATTATAATAACGTTTTCTTTATTTTTCCCTCAAAACATGATCTTTGTAAGGAAGTTTCGGTTTCGGCCGAAACTGAGACTGTTGCCGAAATTCGATTTCGGTTTCAGTCGTAAAAACCAGTTTCGGTCGGACACTACATAATACCCTTGTGGTTTGAATTGACGGATATCAATGCGGTAACTTGACGGATAGCTAACAAAACTTTAATGTATCTATTTTTCTTACCATGACTGACAAGTAACTATTATAGTGATAATAATATTGGTAGAGTAAGTACGTGGAGACAGAATATTTTGTCCAAATATCTGAAGTTCCTAACCAGATTATGTAGCAACAAAAATGATTTAAAGCGTACTAGGCAAGCCATAAAGTTTTAGAATACAGCGAGCTGAGCGCCATGGAATAACGAGAGCATTATAGTTCCTTTGAATTGAACTAAAGCTACTTCGTGATAGCCTACTAAGCAAGATACTTGAAACTAGAACAAAAATTATCGCCCAACTAACTACAATGAGGAACATTCTAACCAGTACTTTTCCTTCAGAAACGTGCACGCCGCTTCAAGAACCAGATCCTGTGCGACCTGCACTTCGCGGACGTCGCGCTCATGGAGTGCAGTGACTTCATGCAGCAGCTCCGCAGCTTCAAACCGCAGTCCCTGGGCTGCGCAGTCGCCAGGCGCAAGTCTTCCACCACGCTCATCTTCCCGCTGCCACCGCAGGCTTGCTCAGGTACGAGATGGTTGCATCTTCTTCATGCAGTAGATCGGCAGCTTCAAACCGCAGTAAGGGCAGCATCTTTAATAATCTTCCATCATGCTTAAATCCCCGCTGCCATCACAGGTTTGCTAAGGTATAGTTCTCCAGCGGCTTCTCTGTTCCCTGATCATTGTAATCTGAATCACTTCAAAGTTCGAGTGAATCGGTTTGTTCTAGGTCCACCCTTCACGTCACGCAAGCCCATTTAGTATTAAAAAAAATGTAATCTTATAACAGCTGCTAATTTCTCACTGCAATATCGTTACATGATACCTAGTTTAAATTACGTTAGAAGGACATTTGTTAGCAAAACATCGACCAGCACAATCTTCTCAATTTCGTCAGGTTGCTATATTTCTAAACAATAGAAATAATTTATTTCGAATTCAAAGCTTTTGAAACTTAAGAACACATCACACATCCCATCCTAAAAACAGTTAATTGGTTTTCATATCTAAATCGTCATCTTCCTGCCCTTGTCCCTTTCTACTTGGGGTTTCTACTTGGGGCGCAACCCGTTTTCTTCCATTCTCCCCTGTCAGATGTCACGGCGTCATGTATCTACAAGGAGTACGTGACGCGCACATCTCTTCCATATGATTCCTCACACAATTCATGGTTCTCACAATTATCTGAGTGCCAACATAAAATAAAAACCATTTAAACTTAATCCTTCTGTAGAATAAGTACCTATGTACTTATAATAATTGAATGAAATATCACTCACACAGTTCAGGGTTCTCGACATATCCAGGACGCGCGTAGCTTATTTCTAACTAGACAGGTGTTTCCGACGGACACGGAAAAGTTATTTTAAGTTAACCACTAAGTTTAATAAATGTGTAAACTATTTTGATAGGATCACTTCTGAGAAGGGTAGCAGTATACCACATTTTTAAGCGTTGGAAGTATATCATCAGTCCACTCGATATAAGGTTTAAAATCGCACGCTATTTATCCGTGGCTCAAACTTCGACTAAATTAATTAAATACACTTCTGGAATAAACTTTACTTGTAAAAAAACACGTCGTATTACAGCATCAGCTCAGCAAACAGATCTTTAGAAGACAAATAAAACACAGTAACAGTTTTTAATCTCAAACTTCCTTGTTCCCCGCTTGTTTCAAAACTTTGACTGGAAAGTAAATCGAAAATAACTCAATTTTGTCCTTTACAACTTCTGCGCAGGTCATTATAAACTCGACATTGTTCTGGACACAAGCCTATTATAACGTCTGACTGGCGAAATATGGGTGTACTATTAGATACACCTCTGCCCATCCCATCAGGGATTGCAGGCGTGATGTTATAATAAGGTACTTGGAAAGATCAGTATCATGAGCTGAGAGAAGCAAGTTTCTTTTCTAGGTGATTGAGTCCCCTTAGAGTTCCGATTAAGTGGATAGATAACTATAAGGTCGAATGATAACCTTGCGTTGTGATAACCAGTTGTCAAGATTTTATAGTGCTTAAGAACAGTCGCAGTGGACGAATCTGTCTACATTTTCATACAAAGTTACGTACACGTTTGTAGATTGACTGTGTTGTTTCGTTTCGTCATAAATTATTATCATATTTTTTTAAATTTAAATATTAAGTTAGGTTTACCAACAATTGTTCACAATGAATACAGTGACATCTTACAATAAATCCCAACCACATGCCTAAAACAATAAACAAGAAAAATAAGCTAACTTCCTAAGTAATAACCAGCAATATTCAATTAAATTCAATTAAAATTTGAAATAGTGGAAAACAGAAAAATTATAAAACTGTACTGAGCGGCTGACAATGTTTGCGTGCAATATGTTCGTAATGTACCACTTAATTCATACCATGAGACAGGCCCATTTATCATCCTCTCCAGGGAAAAGTAAAACACCTAAGTTCATTGAAATTACTATCTATATAGGAACCTGGTACCTTTTACACTTTTTAAGGTTACGAACCAATGAAAGTCAGAGTCTTCCTAATCCCACTTTCTCATCCCTCTGTAGAGGTGTCTTTCGTGATCTATACAAGGTAGGAATTCGGATTTTGGCATAATTTTAGTTCTCGACTACGAGTGCTGTTCGCCAGTCAAAGTCTACTCAGCCCATCGCAGTTCACAGCTGGACAGGCCTCTCCCAAACTCTCCCTTTATAAGCTTGTTGGTAAGGCACTCACTCAGGTTTACAACATTCTAAAATTACAAGACTGGCCCCGTTGGTCGAGTGGTCGTAAGCGCGACTGCTGAGCATGAGCTCCTGGATTCAATTCCCGGGTCGGGCAAAGTGCTATTGGGTTCTTCCAATAAGAATTTCTCAGTAGCAGCCACGGAGCCTGGAATTGTGCCCGGTTGATGACAATAGACTCGCCCCCTATTACATGGGACTTAAACATAACTGGCGAAAGGTGGGTGTACTATTAGGTACACCTATGCCTAACCCTTACAGGATTACAGGTGTGATGTTATGTTAAAATTACAAGAAAGTTTACATATTCCTTTGTTAAACTTTTAAAACCCTCGATATCATGTTCATGAACAGAACATCCCTCATTTACAAACACATACCACAAGTATCCCTGGTGTACGTGCTTCTAAAATAAAAAGAAAACCACGCGACTGTAGTTTATCGTCGCCAAGCAACTTGTAAGTCCCAACTATTTCTGCACAGGATTGGCTTATACATAACGTAATGAACGTTTACATGTCAACGACCGCTGTCTTTCGCTGTAAGATTCAGGGAATTTAAATAATGTATGTAGAACTTGGGGCAAACATGAAAGACACAGGTATATCAGGTTTGGAAATAGTAAAGCCCTTTGAGATTCCATATAATCAGCTAGTCTAACGCCAACTATGTTGGGATCGGCTTCCAGTCTAACCGGGTGCAGCTAAATACCAGTATTTTAAAAGGAGCGACTGCCTATCTTATCAAAATTGTGATTCCATGTGCAATAATATTAAACTACTAGCTGTCCCGGCGAACTTCGTACCGCCTAACAGTCAATGAATCCTACCCCGCCTGCCCCACCTACCCTACCTACTCTACCTACCCTGTCTACCCCACCTACCCTACCAACTCTACCCACCCTACCTACCCTATCTACCTACTTCTTAGAACCTGCCTACCTATCCTACCCTCCTAGTACTTACCTACATATCCTACCCTCTTAGTACCTATCTACATATCCTACCCTCTTAGTACCTACCTACATATCCTATTCTCCTATTACCTGCCTACCTATCCTACTCTCCTAGTACCTACCTACCCTATTCTCCTAGTACCTACCTATCCTACTCTCCTAGTACCTACCTACCTATCCTACTCTCCTAGTACCTATCTACATATCCTATTCTCCTAGTACCTGCCTACCTATCCTACTCTCCTAGTACCTACCTACCCTACTCTCTTAGTACCTACCTACCTATCCTACTATCCTAGTACCTGCCTACCTATTCTACCCTCCTAGTACCTACCTACATATCCTATTCTCCTATTACCTGCCTCCCTATTCTACCCTCCTAGTACCTATCTACTACATATCCTATTCTCCTAGTACCTGCCTACCTATCCTACTCTCCTAGTACCTACCTACCCTACTCTCCTAGTACCTACCTACCTATCCTACTCTCCTAGTACCTACCTACCTATCCTACTCTCCTAGTACCTACCTACATACCTATCCTACTCTCCTAGTACCTACCTACATATCCTATTCTCCTATTACCTGCCTACCTATCCTACCCTCCTAGTACCTATCTACATATCCTATCCTCATTTTTGTCGCGTTCGCGATTCACTTTTGTTGAGTTTCGGAACGCGACATTAGATCCTCCAACGCGCACGCGAATTTGAACTTTATGCAGCGGTAATAAATTACAAATTGACTCTCCATTTTGTTTAGAAAACGTTTGTATGGGAAATAGAAAAATGCTGTTTTGAGGGTTTTCCCGGCAATTATTCGAATTTTTCTCAACTTTTAAACCTTCCCTAGACCTCCACGAACATTTCAAAACCAAGATAAGATAAATCCGTTCAGCCGTTCTCGAGTTTTAGCGAGACTAACGAACAGCAATTCATTTTTATATATATAGATATTGATATACAATGTCAATTATGAAAAACTACCGCAGTAGAGAGATAGCCCGAAAGACAGACGCAACTTAGACTTTTTGTAAACTTAATATCTTATAAATTTATTTTATCTTATTGTTTATTATATTACACAGCAGACGTGATGAGTATCGAATATCGACGTCTAAACATTGTCTGGGTAGCTTCGCTAGGCAATTTATTTTTAATTTTATCCACTGGACGAATTTTTTCACAAAGAGTCTTTAATATGACCCTGTAGCTCCGTCACCATCAATATTTCTGCAGCTAGGCACGGTTTGAAGATATGCGTTTAACTATACCTACATTGGCATGCTTATGCTCTCGAAATGAATCTGCTATTGCAGATGACCATTGACAAAGATACGTCACAATTAAATTACTATGGCCAGACCAGAATAAGTGCCATTTTTCGCCTCTTTCTTGTTGTTATGCTCAGAAGGAGTGACGCATTAAACTGCTCGGTAACCTAGGAATCGAATTCATGATCTCGATCGTCCCAACAACAGGTACTTAGTGCACATAGACTAGATTTTCATGATAACATTGTCACGCGCAAACCAAAAGTTATTGCCAAACCGTGTTCACTTGAAGCCAATATACATCGTTTTCAAACGGCAGATTCGATTTGAAATAAAAAGAGCGAATATAAACTGAAATCGTTTTCATTTTCTTAACTTGTTTCCAAGTTCAAAATTCCCATTTACAGATACTATTCAATCTAGCTGATTTCAATCGAAAACCTATCAAAATATCTTCTGAAGTATACAATCATTGTTCGTGAACATTTGCCGAGTTAGCTGAACCCTAAAATGTGACCACGTAAAAATATTTCCTTAATCGGTCAGTAACCGCAATTAGTCTGGCAACACAGACTGCTAATGCTGATAAACCTCTGTAAGATCGCACCATAGACTTCGGTCGTGCCAATTTTACGGATAATTGACAAGATTAAACGCGCCAACCATTCGCTTCTCCTTTTAAACGTTCCTAAATTTACAGAACTGAATAATTACGTTCAGTTTTACTTTCATTCAAATGAAGATTTTGGGAAGTTCGTGCGAAATTGGTGGAAAGTAAAGGGTTTATTTCGTCTTAATGCTACTTAAATTATACAGGTCGGGTTTGAGAATTTGTTGTAATGTTCAAAGGGGTCGTGTTTAAACTTTTAGTTGTACTGTTGTAAATGATACAGGGTTGTCTGTCAAGAGTTTATGTACTGTGCTCTTTGACCCACGCGGGTAAATCCGTGGGGATTAGGTACAGGTATACTTTCGTACACCCACAGTTTGCTGGTGATAAATATTTGAGTAATGTTTTAGTGCTTTCAGCTTTTAAATAAGGCTTGTTGTTGTTTTGAGTTATAAAATAAAAACTACAGAACACAACGTTTAAAAATTATTCCTTCAGGGATATACTGACGTGATTTTTTTTGTGTTATGTTTTAAAGCCAACTGGAAAATTTTTCGTAGGCTGTCAAAACAAATCTTAGACATTCTGAAAGATTTGTGATATTCTAAATTCATCAATTGAGATCGTGACATTCTATTGGCATTTGGAAAAACCTTTACATAATCGAATACACAAGCCAATCCACTTTTTATACGTTGCATAGCAGCTAAAGCCTTAGCAATGACACATGTCATATTTTCGTTGCTGGATGGAACTCTTAAAAGTTGTATTTGAAATCCAATTTCCTTCTGTCGACTGTATCAGCTGCACGACAAACATATGATTTAGGTTTTAGCAAAAATATTTTAGTTTGTGACAGAACCTAAGTAAATGCTATTAAATCATGTTACGTGTTTCAATGAATTCATCTTTTATCTTTCTTAGTCATTTATTGAAGTGATAGCTGTTCCTGACAATCTTTATAGAAAAAATAGAGAGAATAATCAGTAGATATAATTATAGCCCGAAGGCGTCGCGGCAGACCTCGTAGAAGACGGCGGGACGAGCTGGACAAGACCAGTGGTCCACATTGGCCCTGGATCGAAACAACTGGAAGTCAGGCATTTGCCCAGCAGTGGGATGACACAGGCTAACAGTATCAATATCAGTTATTGTATCTAAGGTTTAAAGCTTTCTTCGGACTATTACATGGTCTGTTTTAACTCGACATATCTTGCCTTTGAGACAATTAAACACCTATAATTAGACTTAACAGGTAATGACATAGCACATAGATCAACAACCGCAATGTTTGATCCTTCTGTCCTGACTGTAGCTTAATTATTACTGCCAAGAATAGCCAGAACATGATTACCTAACGCTAACTAGTTAAAGTCAATTCAAGTCCTGGTTCCCGATTGATTTTATGTCCAAGTTGATTTCAGAATGACAATGACAATTATATGTCTACTATTGACAGAGTTTAAAATCTTAATGTTTTATTTCCGACCTCTGAAATTTTTAACATGCAGTCAGCAAGCATTGTGAGCCATGATCATTACTTCTCAGAATTAGAAGAAGCTTGACTGTGTGTAACAATAATATTAGGTGTTATTTACTGGTTGAATACTTTTAAACGTGATAAATATCCATTCCTTAGTCTACCCAGACTGGTATTCACACCTAAAACGATCTTACATATTTTAAAAGCCTATTTCTGCCCTTGTCTGGTATTAGTAATACATAAGTCAATTAATCACAGTCACAACACGGGAACCCATTAATCCTAGAGTTTATTAAATACAGCTGACCCGTGATGTTCTTTATGAAGTTTGTCGGGAAACAGCATTGTGTTTCCATTGTATCTACCGCTACTTCAACACTTGATGTATTGAAATTCGATTGATTAGAGATTTCTATTAGCCGGAAAATTCTTGCGTTGTTGTCTGCACACTATCCTGTAGGCATCGTGTTTATTGGAAGTTAATATTTAGAAGGGAACGAATCAGGACACATAGGTACAACAAGTAATTAAAGGTGATGCTGATGAATATCACGTTCTGAAAGGTAGGTACTGAAGTAATTCTAAAATATGGGAAGACGGAAAATAGAAGTGAATAACCGCACTTTAACATAATTTCCCTTGAAACCCCAATATTCTTCGAATTTTCACTATTTTTTCGTCTCTAATTCCGAACTAATAAATCTTGAAAAACCAAACTAGAACGAGTCCTAATCAATTTGCTATTCCTCATAATTTGGACATCCCAATAATCGAAGCAACCACGAAATATAAAAGCCCATTTCATTCAAAAGCAATATAAATTGTTACCTACTCCCAAAAGAATTGACGAGAAGTTATTAAATATGACCTACCGCCTATTCAATATAATGTGTACAGGACAAATGAATCATCCGTAAATATTTACCTTAAGAATCTACACTACAAAGCAATAATGAAGACCTTAGGAGGCAGGTACTGCGTAAATAATGGTAAAAAATATATTTCTGCTTTTATAGTTTCTAACTTTTACCCGCTTGGCCAAGAGTTACACGCTCAAGTGACAAGCTTGTTGCGACATCGTCTGTAAAAAACATTGTGACGAAAAACCGACCAAGTGCGAGTCATGTATGAAAGGCCACCTCTTTTTTATTATTCGTAATTTCACATATTTGTGGTGTCACTATTTATAGAAGAAACGTGCTCTCAAAATTTTAATAATATGGTGCCAATAACCTCGGAGTAAAATTGCTGTGATACGAACGAACTGCAGACAGACGGACAGTACGAATGTATAAAGGTTTCGGTTGTGCCATTTTTGCAACGGAACCCTAAAAAATATGTAGATCTTGATTGGAATTTTATACTCATCATAATATGAGATGATTTGAGATTCAAGTACCACAACTATCCTCAATGCGCAAGACATACAAACACAGTTATGTACAATGCTGTCATCAAATATCCTCACAAAGCGCGTCCGTTTGAGTGCAAAACTTCCAATACCGGTCTACGACTACCAACATCGCTGAAGGGTCTGTCCACAATTACACAATACCCCCGCGCCTCCCCCCACCCTTCCAGCGATCACGAAACGAAATGCAAGGAAACTCAATTTCCGTCTCATCGTACCTGTTTAAGCAGATCAGATCAAAATCCTGTAACCGCGAAAAGGTAAAACTTTTCTAATAATAAACCCGGTGGCCGGACTGAATCGCCCACGTATTACAGAAAGGCTTCAGTAAACAAGTAGGTATGTGCTCGTACAATATTTAGGCCTCGTTATTTTTGCACGTAGGCCTTTGTTGGGACTGTGTATTTACGGTAACGCATTGTCAACACTTTTTGGCAAGTGAAACTCGCTGAGTTGTTTTGAAGTCCGGGATCCCGGGATACGGGGCTGTGTAGGATGTGTCTTGCATTTATATTGTATGTGTACTGTTTAGAGGGACACTGTTTGGAAGCAAATTGGAACTTGGTTTGGACTGGATCTTGTTTAGTATGCGTCGTCATCATACTGAACTGTCTTTCAGGATTAACATTACAACGTTATCTCCTATTTGGAAGGGAACTTCATCCAAATTTTAACTGACATAGTTATGGATCCGTTGAAATCCGTAAATCTGTTATAAAGATGTGATTCGTGGTGCTTAGCAGTAGTGGAAGATCAGAAGCCAGTTCATTCTTTATCGTGTGGTTAGTGCCTAACCTGATGGGCCTCTGAAAAATCAGAGGTGCCTGGTGGTGGTGTCTTGGGTTCGAACTTGAGACCTATGACTTGGCAGTCCAACGGTCACACAACTGGGCTATCTCTGCTTAGAAGCCAATTGAAATAGCGTCACAGAATGGCGCTATTTCTAAAGCCGAAAAACTAGCAGGATTCTATTAGAGTTTTTTTTTTTCATATTCTCTTGTATACACATGGCAACCCTATGAATATCTGTATGCTTCCATTATGAAAACTTCCACCACTGAAATATAATCTCTTATTACAAAATTGCAGTTCTCATTTGATGTTGCTTGTATGATGCATGCTAATGAAACGTTTGTCCGTCTGTCCAGCCCAGTCCGTGCAGACAGACAGATATATTCAGGTCACGTTGTCGCCTATATTTAGATTCCATTTGTGGAATCCAATACCTATCATTTTATTACTTACATTATAAAAACTTACAACTAATTTAAAAAACACAAATTTAATGATATATAAGCCACAACGCTGTCCACAGGTGGACATAATAGTTTAAAAGAGAAAAAAAATGTAATCGCTAGAAGTTTTAGTAGCAGTACGTGCATTAATTAATTGTGTAATGAGCAATAATAAACGAAGATAACATGATACAGAATAAAAATAAGACCATAATAGGTTTGAAGATTTTCAGAGAGTACACACATGGGTTTTATTAGATAAAGTGGAGCGAGTGAGGCTTTTGAATGTACTCATTGGACCATTTGATATGTTGTGGGAATATTTTAGTATGCCAATATGCAAGTGCTATATGGGCATGTAGGTTGCGTAATGGAAATATTGGCTGACATTGACATTATGCTGTCTTTCATATTCAAGGGCCTATTTTGGGTCGGCACAACATGTCTTATTCTTCCATGTTTCTCTATTAGTCGTCATCTCAGCAGCCATCCCCTTTCTAGTTATATCACCGTTGACACAATCTGTCTATGGTCTTCCTCAACTCTTCTATAAGAGAGATACTATCAGGGTATTTTTCTTACATTCATGTCTGTGCATGAATGTGAAAAATACCCTAAAAGAATTGCATAAATACGTACTTGAGCATCTATTTAGTTTTTCCCTATGTTACTTAAAAATAAGGGTAGTACATGTTTATTTTGATACATTTGTGGGTAACAAACTCCGCTCTGTATTTCTTACTCAATACGAACTGTCTCAAAACTTGTTCCCTTCTAATGTCAACTCGGAGAGCTTTTAATCAATTAGCTAAATAATATGTTACTAACAATTAAAAATGGATCGATTACATGCCACATTCCTCCCCTATTTATAGGAATGCATTACTTGTTTGGGAGGTCAGTAACCAATTAATTCCTTTCTATTGACAGGTTTTTTAACCGACTTCTAAAAAAGGAGGAGGTTCTCAATTCGGTTGTATGTTTTTTTTTTTTTTGTGTTTGTTATCTCATATCTCTGTCATTTATGAACCGATTTGAAAAATTCTTCTTTTATCTGAATGGATCTACTTCCCGATTGGTCCCATAGAAATTTCATCAAAATCGGTTCAGAAGTTTGGTTTTGAAATCAAAATAGCTGGAAAAATTTCATCCAAGTAAAAGAAATTGCGAAGTTGATACTTGACAAGGATTTGTGTGTGATACTATAACTAAAAAGGGTAAAATAAAAACGTTTTTGCAAAAAAAAAACCGACTTCCAAAAAAAACACTAAAAAAAAAGTGGAAAATAACATTACTTTCGGAAGTCGGTGCCAAAAAAGTCAATGAAACAATACATAGTCACCGACTATGTATTGTTAACGTAATTCATATTGTTACCCTATTAAATTCTGCTAAATTGGCCATTTTAGACCCCCAGTTCCCTGTCCCCAGGCCCCAGGGCGAGTAGTTAATAATTGTTGCTGATTAGTATCCTGTAAATAGCAATAACTCACGCATCACTAAATGTTATTTTTGTTGAAGCAGTGATAGACTAGTAATGTGGACTGCCAAGTTATAGGTCTCAAGGTCGAACCAAGACACGCACCTCTGATTTTTTGGAATCATGTGCGTAGGTATTGTTTATCATTTGCTTCGGTAAAGGAAATAATCGTGGGGATACCGACATACCTAAGAGATATTTCTCGATGGCATGTAAAAGCCAAGTCTGAGGCCTCTGGGCGGTGGCAAACATGGCAAGCAGCTATCAATAAAAGCTATGCTTTCTTAATCCCCTATTTTCACAGGAGCTCGTTTCGATAAGTAGTTAACGAGATGTTAAGAAGGACAAAGCGTGTCGATTGCAACCCTAAAGGTAAGGGATCTACGACCGCGACAGCCCCCAAATTGTGTTTGTGCCGACCCATTTTGTGGACCTAATATATTTGCGAAGTTTCACCCCACCCCGGCGGCGGCGCTTCCACCAACTTTCCCTGTATCCGAAACGGCTTAACCTGGATTCGGTAATGTGAAAAATAGTGAACGAGAGTAATTTTTCTTTCGTGTTATACAATTTATGTTCGGTCTGTTTAAGGGGGGTGGGTCGCATTTAAGCATGGGATAAAAGATTTACGTATTTTCGACAATGTTTATTTATTTATTTCCTTAACATAAAGTAGAAGGTATTAGTTAAATTTGATTAATTTGTAAGTATTTATAACGATTATTTTATTTATAATAATAGCTGCAAAAGTAAGATTATATTTTAAACAAATCAGATTTGAATAAACAGCAAGCAATTTCATCAGATGAAATCCAAATAGCAAAACATGAATTTTTATGTTTGCTAAAGCTAAAACCAACAGCTTTAGGAATAATATTTATAAAACATGATAACGTAGGTGCAAACATAATAAATCCCTGTTCGTGATTAATTTTATTTATTATTGAAATTACTCCGGACTGGCTGTGGACACTGGCACTGGGCTTTTATTGATATTTCAGTACATTATCTGTCCAAATCGGGTCCGGTCGATTTGAGGACAACTTCACCTATCTAAACTTTTAGAATGCATAGGCCCGTTTCCGGACATTTTTTTTTACAAAATCAAATCATGAAGTCTAAGAAAAGTCCGAAACTAACTAATTAAAAATAAGTTCATGGATACATTAGGAACCATTGATCGTGCTTCGAAAGCACCTTTTATTCCTCCGCCTAAAAGCTAGTCAAAAAAATAACCCCGAGAAAAACACAATGTCATCCACTTCCATTCCCCCGGCACAAGGGCAGTAATATAGTTTGGTAGACTCCGTCATACGTCACCAAGCTTCTGCATCATAATTTATGTATTCTCTCGTAACTTTTTTAAAGGCGGTATCAAATATGCAACGCGTACGCATCTCTTATGTATGGACCTTAATACAGACGATGGTTTCAGGAAGGGAATTGCTTTTTCCTGTACGCATTTATGTTTGTTCTTGAAGAGGCTGTATTTACAGTTACCTTGGAGCAATTGATTAAATGAAGGAGGAGTTCAATAAAATAAAAGGTATCCCGCAAAATTCAAATTTTCTTACGGGTTTTTGCAATGTAAGAACATTTCGATTATATATCTGTCAATAAAGTATTTGTTGCGGTCGTGTCGAATCATAGTTTGATCAAGCAAATTGCCAAAAAAGTAAGCAAATTTTAATTTCGAGGGTTACCTTGGCGCTTTTGCCTTAATACAAGTAGGCCAAGGCCGGCCATTGTGGCGATACTATGTCCAGCAGTTTTCATCTAAGTGCTCATATTAGCTCTGCTAACAATATCATAGTTTCGTATTAACTAACTGGATCCATAGTGGACACATTTCGTAACAATCTTCTTCTTTATTCCTCGGTGCTGAGGAACGTCACCGTTACTTTTTATTCAGGCTTTGCGCCAGATATGTCAGTCCTATTCTTAAGGCTTTCTAAAAAGAAAGTCCCAAAAAATAGATGATGGGAATAAACGTGCAGGATTTAGAACGACCTGCAAATTAAATTCACTCGACAGTTATAATAATATCGAGAAATAACTCTCGATATCAGAAATATAAGGTCGGATGTATGAACTCTCTGTATTTGAACGTCCTACCTTATACTCAAAACCTTAAGGTCAGATGTGCAAACTCTCTGTATTGGTACATACGACCTTATGTTTCTAATATCGAGAACTGTCCTGTTATTTATCGTCACCAGCTTAGGATGGAGTGCAAGCTTTGAGGAAATTACCTGCATATTGTTTTATTAAAACCCGAGACGATAGTGAAGTATCTCAGTTTCTTTGAAGTTAATATTGTACTGAATTGTATTGGAATAGACTCCGGGACGTGAATATTAAATACTTGAACATATTTTAAAATCTGTTACCTTAATAATGAGGGAATCGCAAGCTTTTTAAATAAAACCTGCCATAAGTTAGTGTAATAAAAGCCTTTAACGTAAAGAAATAGATTTTGAAAGGATCTTATTTGGTATCGTTTTTATTATTGCCATATTCTGACAATGCAAACAAAGCCAGTTTCACTACACACTACACATTTTACATCACAACAATTTGTGTCGGAATTCTGAACTAGTATCTGAAATCAATCACGGCCTGCCCATCAAACTAACTCTCCTAAATCGAATGATCTGTCGGCGTTAAATTTGGTTCCAGTATTTCATCAAGCGAGCCTCATAGGTATCGGCTACCAATTATCGGGCAATTGAGATGATACCAAAGAGAAACGCTAATCACTTTCCAAACTCTTTGCTTACAATGCTCTAGTAGCCATTTTGTGTTTATGGGACTCGTAAGTGCGTGATGATTCCATGTCATGATTCGCGAAACAGCTTTATAAGGGATTTCTATTTAGGATTATAGGCACTTAAACTTGTTATAATCTATACTAATATTATAAAGCTGAAGAGTCTGAACGCGCTAATCTCAGGAAATACTGGTTTGAATTGAAAAATTCTTTAAGTGTTGTATAGTCAATTTATGGAAGCAGGCTATAGGCTATGTAAAATCACGCTTCGACCAATATGAGCAGAGCATCAATCAAATCAAAAACGTTACGCAGACGAAGTTGCTTGGGTCAGCTAGTCTATAATATTTTAATACGGAGAGATTAAAATAGCAAAATTTCATATTAATTTTTTGGAAGTAAGCAGATGTTGTATGCGAAGTAAAAGCAGTCAATTAAAATAGGTATATCCTTTTATATTTTCAAACACACAAGAAGAGCTTAGTACATAATCGAATATCATAAACCAATACCCAATCAATACTATACACGTACTTACCAACACTTCGTGATTCCGAACGGATTAAACGTATTAATTCCAAGGTATTAATTAAAACACAGCAGGCATAATATGCTGTAATTGGTACTTGATACAGACATATCAAGTATCAGATAATAGATCTTCCATTTAGAATTCTAGATTATACTTAACATATTAGGTATACAAGCAATAATCTGTCTCGTTGGTCTGGTCGAGTCGCAAGCGTGACTTCCAGGCTCGATTCCCGGGTTGGGAAAAGTGTTATTGGGTTTTACCATCAGGGATTTCTCAATAGCAGCCACGGAGTCTGTATCTGTGTTCTTTTCCTAGTTGATGGCAATTGGCTCGCCCCATTTTACATGGGACTTAAACAAAACTGGCGAAAAGTGACTGTACTATTAGGTACACTGCTGCCTAAACCTTCGGGATTTACAGGATGTTATGTTATGTTTATGTTATCATACAAACAACACACTTAGAGGCTTGTTAAGCTTGGAAAAGATTAAGATACATATCAGTCTGTATTTGAAAATGCCTCTTCTCATTAACCCGCATTGGGCCCGCGTGTTGGACGGAGCACTCCGTCTCCCTGCGTCACAGCAAGGGAAACACATAATGCATACAGTAAAAAAACAAACATTGGTCGAATTTTCGCTCTGCATGTTGGCAATTCCATACACATAAATCTAAGTAGGACCCATTATACATAGACCCATTATACGAGTTTTCTCCGTCCCTCGGAAAGCTCTTTACCGTTGGTTCCAGCTGTTATTTGTAGATCTTTGACAGTCGTTACAGGTAGTCAGTGGCCCGAAAGTCTGACAACCAGGCTTCCCAAGGGATATCGTATTACGTAGTAGTAACTGGGTTGTCGACGTCAGATAGGCACTCATTCAACAATGATATCACAATCATCGAAATCAGTTCTGAAGTTTACAAGTAATTGCAGAATAAAGGACTCACTCTGAAAACAGAACTCCTTTTGTTCTAGTCTTGCAAAAAAAAGCTGTCTATGATGTTCACGTGATCCTAAGATTCAAAGTAAGCAAAAACTCAGGATTTAAGCTATAGAATTAAACGACGAGCCAAGTCGGGTAGCGGGCAAAGTTGTCATGTTTCCCGAAACAAACACCCTTTATCATAACCGACCTCCATAATGTACGTCTGACAGATCGCATTACGTGGGAACGAGATTAAAAATAATGAACGACGCATGTAAAATGTGATATTACGTCTGTTTTATTCCAAAGAGGAAATCTCTAACGATTGATATGGCTTCAGAGTATTGTATTACTGAAAACTTTTAGATACGTGAGGTCGAGTTCAAAGTTTATCCGATACTTGGGACCTTCGTCGGTGTTGTCAAGGTTTTCTGAAAGAAAATGGCAACGGCAGTGTCCACCTGCATTTTTAAAATTTGTTGTTTAGTTCCATTTTTCCCGAACGATGAACTTTTCGAATAGGTATACGTTTTTATCACACTGTTATATTAAATAAAATACATTTCCCAGAAAGTTTTATCATTGTTAAATCACACAATCCATTCTCATAAAATAACTCTTTATAAAAAACTTATTTTAGAAGATATTATACAAAGAAGAAAAAAAGTATGACATCATTGTCGTACCAGCCTAGTCAAGTCCAAAAAGGAACCCTTTACGGAAACGGAAATTAATGTTCCTTTGTGCTTTTGATCAAGAGATACGAATATGTGGGTCGCGGAGATTTTTGTAATGAAAACATATTGTTCTTGCTAATTCGTTGTTCTATAATAATTTATCTGCGTGATAAGTACCCGGGTGGTCTGAATGAGCTTCCTATGTATGTTAATTAAGATAATGTTTATAGTACCTAATTATCTTTGAATTTCACCACCATACCGTCGTTTACATAATGCTGAATTCATTTGTTTCATAAAATGAAGAGCCAATGGACTGTCTTGCGGCTAAACTATTGTTTAGACTGTATTTTTTTGTAAGATTGAGCTGGTACGAGAATAAACTATAGAATGAGATTGTAATGGTTATTGTCGGTTTTGTCACAGTATTAAATAGTCAATTTGACGATGCCTCGACAAGATATATAAGAAAACAGCATGCGAAACTCCCGTCAGCATCTTAAGGTATTCAAGGAAATTATTAGATATTTACTTTATCCATGTATAATAAGTACCTACTAGTAGATGTAAGTAAAATGTAAATGTATCAGCTGGCTTACTTCCCACGTGTATAGTTAACGGCTGAACGGCCGCAATTTTACATTTAGATACTACGCAAGTTGTGACTATAAACCTTGTAATATATTATGTATTATACGCGCGAATAAGAATATATTATGTTATGGCAGGATAACGCCTGACTGATGGCTTGCTAAAAAGGTTTGTTAACAATCTGACTGATTAAACGATGGATTTATTTTATCCTTATTTATAAAGGTTGACCAACAGCTTTCAGTATGTGTATACGTTTTATAGGTAATTTTAAATATATGCACATCGTGCGCTCAAAGGAGAAAAATGTTTCATGCAATGTTCAAATGTACGGTTATTATTAGTAAGTATCAACCTTGTTTACAAAATCATCAAAAAATTCGGAAATTACTCTCCTATAAACAGTCAAAAACGATATCGATTCAATGTTTAGTAAATTAAGCCAATCATTCAAGTCATTTACCTACTACTCTTTCCATCAAAAACAGTATCTATAACGCTAAGATTTCATAAGATCAGCAACATTTCAACAAATCTCAAGATCCAATAAACTTCATTTTACGATTACAATATTACGGTTTGTTCGAAGGCTTGAAATAATAATAAACAGAAATATTCATGAGCTCAAATCGTCCGTAAAAGACCAGAGTTCAAGAAAAATCTGACTTGTTTAATAGAAATGTAATGTTGAACTTTCTGAATATAACTTTAATCCTGGGTTTAAGAACATCCTATTAAAACTATAGAAGAATAATTTGATAATTGCTTTACAGGCGATCCTAGCTCCGCACGGTTACGATACGGTTTTTTTATCTGTAAATTTAACATTAATGTATCGTACACTCAAACCATCTGCAATATTTTTTTCTAAATTATGGTAAAAACCGCATCAAAATCACACAGACAGGCCCGAAAACAGAGTTATATTTATAAGTATAATCTTTGTTGTTCAATTGTTTTTTGTAAAATATAGGAATTTTATGACGACAAAAGCCTCGGGTGCATCCTTCGATGAACTCAGTAGTACGGTCCACTCTAAGTATGAACGCCAAGCATATTGATTAGAGTTTGGTGTTCTACCTTACAGTGAACTGAGTACTGAACAGTCAACGAAGCTTCGGAAGATAGAAGACAGAAGAACATGAAGAAAATCTATTTTATTGTATGTATGTATTTTTTTTCTTCCAATGTTTGTTTGTGAAAATCTTGTAACTGAATTTTACAACAGTTATTCCAACCGATTGAGCTGATATTGTGCATACACGTTTAGTTTGGATGACAATGCGTGGTTAGCTAAGTGACGTAATTCTAAATCCAATATGGCGGATTCCCAAAGATGGCGGACGAGTTATTTTAAAAAATGTCGTCACACCTATATGTATTAAAAAACTTGTTTTTAAAAATGATATTTTTCTTTTGGGGTTGCTTTACACTTTAGATCGTCGTCAGAATACCAGCGCTGTGACTTTTTTTAAATGTTACAGCACCATGCTGAGATAGGGGCCTTTTGGCCTCGTACAGGACCAGTTTAGTTAGTCTTATTTTAATTTATTAATAAATTAACTTTTTTATCTTGTTTATTTTTATATTAATCTTGTTTTATTGTTATGTCAACCATTTTGTTTTGTCCAGTGCGAGTTCTTTCTTTATGAGGGTGCATTCTCAAGGTTGAGAACGCCAAAAATAGCTGTAAAATATATCGCTATTATGATGAAATTCTTTAATCTTAGTAAATGAAATTGGAATATCGCTCTGTGTTGCACTAACATATTGATTATAAATTGCAATAATTAGTAAAGTTACACTGAATATTTCGTTTTAAATGCAAAAAAAGTACTTGGAAATCTTCCAAATGCTTTTTTACATCTAAAACGGTTATAAAACCGTATCCAGTGGTATTATTGCAATACTTACTTAGTCAATATTTTAGTGCAACACAAATATTCATTAAGTATTTAAAACAGCAAAATATTTGACAGCTTTTTGCGACGTTGCCAACCTTGAGAGGGAAGAAGGGTTACGTTTGTTACCATAGGGACACACTTATGTATTAATCTTGTACGTAAACGCTCATAAAAGTATATCTAAACATATATCTACGAGGGAAGACCTTTTGACCAAAAATAAAGCGGACCTCCCGCATGAAGCTTCATTTATTTATTTTAAGCGTGAACTTTATGTCGCTTTAATACATTTACCGCAACTTTAAAAATCTCTTACTGTTTCATAAAATATTCAATATGGAGGCCCGGGCATATTGGAATATGTTTATAGTGGTGGCAGTAAAGACGGCCCGACTTATGCCGTGAACCGACCGACCACTACGGACTCTTCCGTATTCGCTTTTCTATGTAAATATTTTATTCACATCTCACAACCGCCCCGGTAATGGCATCAGCACCAGATTTCCCTCGGATAACAACCCAAGGATAAGTGCAAAAATATTAATAAAAATGTTACGGCCCCCAAGTTGGTTCAATATTCATCGCACATGAATTTGTAAGCTTTCACTTTCGCCTGTGATTGAAATTTACGTAAAACATTCAGTTAATAAAGTGTTCGTTCTAGTGTCCGTAAATTCAGCTTGATTTTGACAACTGGATTGAGTTTCAAAGCAACATTTTAAGCAACTGAAAGGATTATATTGCTTCACGGAGCACTAAACGCTTCCGTTTGATATTTTATTTCACTTTGCAGCCACCTCCTCGTGCATTGAATACCGGGATTTGATTTTGATTAATTATTATTTTCATCTTTAAAACATTAATATTTTCTATTAGGTATCTGTTGAAGGTAAAATCGGTACACAAGACCAACTTCTGTAATGATCAAAACTGAGTCTGAGTTACGCTCAAATGGGCACTTAACGAAGCTAAATAAATTAATAGTCAATAAAAGGGCTCGGATCGGAGCCTTCTAACAACGATAACGAAATTAATTTCACAGAAAAACTCAAAGAGATCGTTTGAGGTTGTTTAAATAAGTAGAAATATTTAGAAAATATCCACCATTTCTTTACAAAAATGTTGTTTTACTTACTTACGACGCCAATAGTTGTGGGTATTTTTCTATACTAAAAATGTTTTTTCTTCTAATTGTAAATAAACTAAAGTTTTCTGATTAATGTATTGACAAATATTCTTCACTACGCTCCAAAACATGTATTTACATTCCCTTGACAAGCTTTGCAGAAAAAAAACACTATCAAAACCAAAAAGCAATTTTATTCTAACAACTTTTTTCCTCCCCCAGACGAATTCTGCGAGGAGTACCCGCACACACTGATCCCGACTCCGGGCTACTGGATCGAGTGCTCGCGCCAGAAGATCGCCACAGACACCATCTGGGACGAATCGGAGTCCGAGCATGACAGTGGACCTGACAGGGATAACGCTGATAATGGTAAGTCAATATGACATATCCTAACATCAGGTCCGCAATCACAGAGTACAGTGGCAGAGAACGTATACCCCAATTTCTCCAGTTAACCATAGGCATCAACCGAGCATAGATCCATGCTGGATCGCTGCTGTGTCAATATGTTCATTCTCTAGGTAAGAGGTTAGCTTGTCTCCAAGGAAACAGGCAAAATGGATCGCGGTCTACAACCTACATATATCAATTCAATATAAGTACGAGTATAAAGGGTGTAAAATACCCTTAACGAAGCTGAAAGGCACTTTTTCTGTCATTGCAATCTTTTCTGTTCTGGAACATACCTGGGAACCTTCTAGTTACGAAGATATTGGGGGTTTAAATTTCAACTTTCCACTTTTTTATAAAAAAAAAAAAAAAATTGTACTTTTACGTTGAATACCTACTTGACCCCCGTATTATTCAAAGCATCTTTCAGCACAATGTTTTGAGTGCGTAAAACGTGATTTTTCACCTCAAAAATCGTTCCCAGCAATATTTTTTGCGTAGAGTTACTTAGTTTGATGTACAGAATGATTGGTTGTACTTCCATCATCTGCCTAGCCTTTTCCCAACTAGGTTGGGGTCGGCTTTCAGTCTATCCGGATGCAGCTGAATACCAGTATTTTACATGGAGCGACTGCCTATCTGACCTCCACAACCCAGTTAGTACTGGGTAATACAATACCCCTTGGTAAGACTGGTTGTAAGACTCGTTGCCGATACTTCCAAGGTCGGTAAATACCTAGATATTTAGCTTCTTTTACCTTTTTAAGTATTTATTATAGAGTTAGGTATTGTTATGGAGCTCAAAAGTAACTGAGCTATAAACTTTTTAACTGTCATGTTTCTAACGATGATAGAAAAAAAGTTTACTGTTGAAGCAAGCGATTATTATATTCAAAACATATTTTACCAAAAATCAAAGTGTACTCCCGACAAAGTTTCGTCTGTACATTAAATAAGCCTATTAAAAGTGTTGCTGAACACAAGGAGGACTTTAGCGTCTGTTGGTCAAAAAGGAATATTAATTAATAATTATCTACTCTTCGTTTCAAAATATATAATGCATGCTTTTCAAAATTTTTTATGCCCGCTCCAAAGAAAGACAGACTTACAGATTACCTTTTACATAAAAGAATCTATATATGGACAATTTCGGAAAAACCTACTATGAAAAAGAAAAAAAAATAGAAAAACAACTGTAATTCAAACACGTCTTAAAATATTTAAGCACCTGTACGGAAGTTTTCCCAGCACATCGAATGAACCGCTGAGTAAGCTTGGCCTTCAACAAAGAAGTCTGCAGTCCATTGGTAAAGTGGACCTTGCAATTACTTTACCTTACTTTACCGCCACTCCGGCACTTTGTGAGACAATATTTTTATTTCTAACTCAGATAGAAAGTTTGTATAAAACTTTCCAAGATAGCATTTGTTTATATAATAATTAGCTGAGATGGAAAGAGAGAGTTCTCTCAAATCCCATTTACTGTCGGGTTTTATGTTACCTTTATCATGCGGTTTCTTAGGAAAATTGTACTGATATTTTTCCTTATTTTTCTGCTGATGATCATGGTCTTACCACTTAGGTTTACAAGTTTCTGTTATTCGATCTAAGTAGATTTTTTTTGTCCAATAAGATAAACTAACCGCAACTTTTTTAATTCTTTGTATTTAATTCTCTCTATCTATGATATTTTTAACTGCATTTTTACGGTAACTTTTACTGACTGAATGAATACGTCCAGATACCAATTCGCACCTCAACCCATCCACCAAGTAAGACTAGAACATAATATACCTAAATATGAATATAAGGTACACCGTTTATTAAATAAGGGATCGCACCAGCGGTGGTGATTCCTCCCCTGTCATATTAACTCTGTGAAGAAAATGAAATTTTATACTTTCCTCAGAAGGTTCATATTCCATTTCGTTACGGTGGTTGAACTCAACCTTAGAGGGAAATTATTACCATTAGCCGGTACGTAACACCACGATACTTTTCTATTTTCGCTTTTATGACAGCTAAAGAAAATTCGATGCAGAAACGTTATGACGGGAAGGTGAATCGTAAAGAGGGTTTCGAGAAGCAAGTTCGCCATGATTTTTATTTGTGTGTATTTTGTAGCCTTGTTAGATCGGGAATTATTCTTCCATAATAATACATCATCTCAATCGTAACAATAAGTTCGTTTCCATTTAATTAGAGCTTATGTTTTAAAAATATTAGCATCAAATAATGATCATTTGAATATCAATATATTTACTAAACTTTCAAACTCTATGCTATCTAAGCATGGATACACTGAATTGACTCAAAGCCAAATTACTTGTTACTAAACAATCGCACACAAAACACTTCCCACGTAAACTTATTAAAAAAACAAGCAAATACGAAAGCAAAAGGCACTGCCACACTGAAACAAAGTTACCCTCCCCTGACTAAGTACCTACTGAGCGTAGAGTTGCGAGATAATTCTTCTGCTGTCACATTAGCGAAGTCGAGACGAAAATTAAATTTGCCGCCTTTTTCCGGCGCATCGAAGAAAAACCTCATACAATATGTAGCGACCTTTATAAACCCTGACGTGAACATTCGCAGTTCAATTTTGAATAGAAGTGTGATGTGGAAGCCGATTCAAAACTCGAGACGGTTCTTGAAATACTCTTGTTATGTCACAAAATTTGTTTTGAACTTCACTTTAGGTGTGACTTTACCATGATTTGGATTAATATTTTCTTGTGACTTTAACTCACGACAAATTCAAGATGGTCGACTTAGAAGACCGCACTCTCTCTGTTTACAAATTTGAGGGAGATTCAGTTTTAGAATTGGGGTTTTTAAGAGACCAAAACCAAAAACGAGAGTATAAAACCATGTCCGTACAGTCATAAAACTAGCATAATATGCGCTATGGTGATTGTTAAACTACAATTTGGAAGGGACACCGACTCAAAACTGTTACCACGTATTTACAAATCTGCAATACCTACCGGTCAAAATGTATGGAAAAGCAGATTCTTTAAAAATTACCGATGAAAAAATTCTATGCAGGGTTGTCTTATGTGGTGTTGTATGTTCAGAATGATGTGCTGAATACATGGTTACCCCCTTGTATTAAGTTTGCTTCACGGACAATGAACCTGATTCTAATACTACATTGTATACATAGATATACTAAAGAAAAGTAAATACCCAATTTTATATGTATAAGTAGTTTCATAATAAAATAGCGTCTTCACATAAGCTCGAGACACATACTATCTACTATTATGATATTTTGCTCCATACACCCCAGATGAGACATTGAGAAAATGTACAAACAACACGTATGAAATAAAAGCACATTTCTGTTGCTATATCCTAGGATTACACTTACATCTTTTTCCACCGAGCATCAAGATTATTTTGGTTCCAAATTTACTCAGGTATTCTTATAAGAGCATTATTTTAGCTGAATATTGATACTGTCAAATGGGATGATGAATATGTCGCCCAAAGAAGCCATCATTCAAGACGAAAGAAAATAAAATGCTATAAGACCTTTATTAGCAGGTGTAGCTACTCTACAAATAAACCTATTCCCATATTGAATAAACAATTTTCAGAAGAACACAAGTAATGAAAGTTTCATCATGACTTTTTTTTCAACCGTGTAATAAATTCTAATAATGACAATCATGACTAGGTACACAAAACTTTTGGAAGGAAAACCTAAAACTTCGTAAATAACAATACCCCAAAAAGAATAACAAACCTATTACCGATATCAACGGAAATGTAGAAACATCAAACCAACTAGATAAAATGCCTTCAGGACAAAATAGTTCGTATTACAACCAGGATCGAACAGAAGCACCCAATCAGAACGAAACGCCTCACAAAATAGACCATAAAGCCGATTGTCGTTTGTATGGGGCGCCATAAAATTCCTAGCATTTACAAAAGTTTCGAGCGTTCACGTGGTAAATATACCTCAGTTGACGTATGGTTATTGCCTTCGTTGGTTTTCCAAAGTTAATGCCACAACCTCCACAACGCAGCTCAATAAAAATAACTTTAACAGAGAATTTAAATTTAATAACAGTAAATAATACGAAATGTGTAGACGAAAAACGGGTGTTTGAGAGGTAATTAAAATGTGTGCTTTGTAAACATGGTAGCTATTCAAAATGTTTCATTAACTTGCAGTAAAAACACTGAGTATTTGCGAGCAAGTATTTAATTTTGCGTTATTTACTCGGTGTTGACGTTGTTGCATTTTAAAACTTCTATGCAGCTTTTAGTATGTATGCTAGTACGACGCCGAGCGCAAATGGTGTTCTGCAAGACGCCGAACTTGGCTGAGCATTGGTTATGCAAAGCGGATTATTTAGAGTACATGTCGTCGCAGCCACCGAGAGAGATAATATTTTACTGGTTGACTTGTACCATGTACAGTCTTGAGCACTGTGTACTCTGGGCAAAATTCAGTAGCAATTTGTGGAATAAAGATTACATTTTCCATGATAAGTCCTTATAACAGTGTGGGTTCCAAAATACTGTTTGTAGTAACAACATAAACTAACCATCGATACAGTAGGTAGTATCAGTTTTAAATAATGCTAAGTGGACATCATGGTGAAAGGATTAGCCAATCAGCGTGGAAAGTAACTCAATGCTATGGGTACGCCGGACGTACAGAGGCTAAGTTTATACGTCACTCAAGAAAGGTCCTTTCATGCACCCCGAAAGCCGCAAAAGTTTCATGAAACGTATCGTGCGTATACGTGACGCTGGCAAACGGTCTAAAGCTGTGCGAGAATGACCTTCGTTACCCATTCCATTCGTTCCATCTGCTGAGCTTGTCCCACATGGACATAAATGGCCTTAACGAACCTGGAAGTCTGTTACCCAACTGCGGACACGGGTTGGTTGAAGCCTGGAAAACTGAGATTTATAGACAATTCTAGCCAGAAGTACAAATGTGGTGCTGTTACACTGCCAATGAGACACAATGATTTCGTGCCCTGATGCCTGTACACTACAGGAATTGATGGAAGCTAATGATAACGCCAAACTTGTAGCCAAATTCTGGGCCGGCTCATTAATGCCATCGACACGCTCAAAAGAAGAATGCTAAGTGTACAGGGTGGAAGGCACCGACCCACAAACGGTTACCACGGATGCGGCATTTCACAGAAAATTTTGACTTTTCCATACATTTTGACCTTCTAAGTATTGCACTTTTGTAGGAAATACCTGTTTTTTTTTTCAGAGGGTACCGTTTGTGCGTCGGTGTCCCTTCGACCAGGTATACATATTTGTGCTCATGACTGTACATTGTTCGCCGACTTGACACTCGCGTATCTCCGGCTACAGAAAATTTACTAGAAGTTATTATTATGAGTGAACCCGAAATGTCACGCTTATTCGAAAAGTTTGACGTAAGGTTTCAGACAAAACGTAAAGTTTGAATATATGAAATTACATAATTTTCGTTTTACTTGTTACCAAGCTATTGATTCAGTTCCTGTGATCCTGAGTGTAAATCGTTTTAAAACTGTTTCTGATTTGGCGTTTTAACACGTATACGTTTACTAAGATAGCAACAACATTTAAATTATGTTGAATTTGAAATATTTACTTTACCGCTTTTTATAACATTTTATTGCTGCACCGTCAAACAGAGAAGAGTTTTCCAAAACAAATAGCCTTCTCAAATATGAACCACAAAATTCTTGTTTCAACTGCAAGCTCCGGTTTCAATTTCATAAACGCAAATATATTTATGGATTGTCAAATTTCAGATAGGACAGCTACACAAGTTGTTTGTATATTTTTCTAGTTAAAATGTTTGGACACCCGGGCTGTGTAAACGGACGCTCTTGTCCATCGGCGATGTGTCATTCGACACACGTTTTCAATCTATCGGCGTTCCCCTCATTGTCTGGGATGGTGAGAGATCTTTGGCGCCCGCCGTCGCGTCACCTCCCTTATCGGCGGCCCTATTCAAAAGTCACGTCATGTGTAAGTACCGCGATACTGTAATGGCACAGTGACCCGGTCATTTTGCTCGACAGTGTGTTCTTCATCACAATCTGTACGTGACTGGTCTCGTTTGTTTACATTTGCGGTGTCATGCTTGGGGTTTTTCTCACACGATTTGGTTGGGAGATTACATTGATGATAAAAATGCTTGGCTCAATGCTGGTCCTGCTCCACAACCATAGGGGCAAACTAATTGATTACTTTGTGAAGTTATTGTGGAAGCTGCAGAAGATTGTAAACATATCTTTGTATTGTATAGATTCAGTCTCTTAGTATTATATAATTGCATAGCACATGTGTGAGTTCTATGTACGATAAAGCTACCATTTACATCTTTTACTGACTCGAATTTGCCCTGGCGGTTGAGAAATGTCATGCTCACTCAAATGTCTCGCTGATGGTGGCGCGTGTGTCGGGTCGTTTAGTTCCCTCCAAAATGGTTGAGTTGAATGATGGCTGATCCATGCGTCATGTTCGTGAACGGGCGCTGTCAGTTGTGACTGGTCATCTCGCAGCTGCCATGGATTATTGTATTTTTGAATTGTTAATTTTATCTTTTTTATTCTGGACGCTCTTACTCGCACGTCTTTCTACATCGTTCTCACATGTATGTTTAATCTCGACATGAATGATGTAACCGAGACTTTGTAACAACATGATGATTTAAAAGAGTGTCCATGGAGTTTCTTGCCCATTCTTCTCCATAGAGATCTACGCTTTCGAATGGGCAACTACAGTACTTTCACAAGTTATTATGCCCTGTGACTGGGACTGTAGCTTAGTTTATTTTTTTGTGTTTTGACATTCAAAAGTGCCTGTAATGGTCTAATTGAAATAAATGCTTTGAGTTTGAGTTTGACACGCATTATGAATGGTGTTTGGAAGGCTTATCTATTTAGTTTCCTATGAGTGCATGTACTGTAAGGCCTACACTTTTCTACTGTGGCCTATGCTATCCACTCATACCTTCTTTAGTATAAACACTGTAACATGATAACATTGTAATCATCATCAGCATTCTTCTACCCGTGTTGTAGAAACCAAAAATAAGTATTTAAAAAGAATAAGCATGTAGTTTCTTGCCGGATCATATCCCTATATTCTTACCTTTCATCACTGTCCATATAGGTTTATCTATCCTATTAATATTATACAGAGGTAAAATTTGTTTGTAAGTTTGTATCCCCTACATACAAACATACAAACAAATTTTACCTCTTTATAACCTTCGGAAACACTGATCCGATTGCGAAAATTCTTATAGTAACGGGAAGCTACATTATCCTCGAGTGTCATAGGCTACATTTAAAACGTTCCCGTCTGTTAATTTCCGAACATAACGGGAGCGAAGCCGCGAGCAAAAGTTTGTGTGAAATAAAGTATTGTAAATTGGATATCGACTATACGTTACCAATTGCTAACCGTACAGCAACTCAATCTTATAACCACCAGGCACACGTGTTCTGGCTTATCACACAACATTAATTATTAACGCAAACCACACATTTCTCATTATTATTTCACAAAGCATTATGAAAGAAAATATTTTTACGCCAGTCTTATGTTAGCGTGCCTCGCTCACATTTGACGTATAAATGAAATTGATTATAAAGACATGAAGTTAAGTGAGTTTGAAGTAGTGGGTTGACCCAGTATCTTCACTCACGGTAACGAGCTTCCAATAACATCTTGTAAGGCTTTCCGTTACGCATATATGAAACTATAATTTAGTTTGTAATGATAGCTCTTTTAATATATGGCATTAATTATGGGCTTCAATAAATTCAATTTGTAGCTCGAACCCTATGATTTTGTCGTTATTATTTTGTCTTAGCTTTGGAAAATACGGAATGGCTTTTGAAATACGGAACAAGATACTCGACTCGTTAGTAACTGAAACGAGTTTGAATCATTACGCAACTGATTTAGCTAAAAGACGTCATATCTCAGGGTTATGAGGGTTCTGTTAGTGCCCCTTGTATTTGGGGAAGAAAAATCTTACCCAGTTCTTACTGGGAGTGCATATACGATGACTAAGATTTTTGGGGGGCCCAGATCTTTGAGGAAAGGTAGCGTCGGCTATGTTGGCCTAAATCTGCGGTGCCTACGATATGTATGTCCCCAATACTTTCAAGTCCCACAGACCTCCTCCGCTATTCTTTTCTGATTATTTCGTTGCAGGATCCTAGACAGTTCCTAGCAGTCCTAGACAGACAGTCTCTGGGACTTTGTGGAGCTTCATTGTCTCGGCGCTTTTCTGGTGGTCGCCACTGTTGATTCGGGCTTTCAGGAGTTGCAGTGCTTTGGAAATAGTGTGGCGGATTTGTCAAAAAAAAAAGTCCCACAGACTTGTAGTTTTTTATTTATTTATATACCTCAGTATTATGTATTTATATAAGTATATATTAATATTTAGTTATATGTGTATTTTCATTTAATATTGTAGGTTAAGTTAGGTAAGGCACGTTAACACGTTTTTCTCTTCGTTTTCTCACACACTATCGTCTACATTTCTTCTTCATTATATAGCTCTGCTGGCAGAAATTTCTTAAGAAATAAGCAGTACCTTTGTACTCAAATATTATATCTTATTTTCCTGTATTGTCTTCTGTGTGTAAATAAATAGTAAAATAAATAAATAGAAATACATTAGTACGTTGGGATAGGCAGTAACACTTCTCCACCTGGTTGTAAATGAATCGAATAACACACCTCTGTATATTCAGTAACATAAATATATACTTGATAGATGAGAACAGTTAATGGAAAACCATCCATTTCCATTAAGGCTCGAGGTATAGGCGTTTGAATCACTATTGGAAAAACAATGCTTTAGCGCATGGTCTAGTCTAGATTTCTCTCGTGAAATTTAATTAGAAATTGTTTAGAAGAAAAAAAGCAGTTATCTAGTGGTGTCACCGTGCGTCGGACTGCCAAATAATAGGTCTCGGGCTCGAACCCAAGACAAGCACCTCAAATTTTTCGGATTCATGTGCGTATTGTATAATAATTATCAATTGCTTCGGTGAAGGGAAACGTTGTGAGGTGGTAATAGATAAACAACTCAATAGAAGTAGATACGTATTATAACGTCTTTATGCAAAATAAAGTTTCAAATTGTTCCTTAACCAAAAAAAAAAAAAACAATTTATTTCAGCATGCATTCATTAAATAATTACATTAAAATAAAGCTCAATCTTTTTGAGGTAAGATTATGTGCGCTATCGGTTTGGCTTTAGTTGTAACTTTTCCGACATAAACTGAATCACCAAAATATTTCAGAATGTTACTAACCCAATTCTATATTTATTATTAAAATGCTATTTTCATTGCACACGCGCCCTTCACTCGCGCTCACAGAATCTATTTTTGGGAAAGAATGATAATTATTATTCAAGTTTGTAAATTCTGTCTTACATTTGCTTCACAAAGAAGGTCTTACCCATTTGGAATTCCGAAGCAATAAAAAATAATAAAGCGAAAATTGTGAGTGGGAAAGTAGTCAAAAGTAACCATTGAGGTTACTTTTGACTACTTTATGCCAGTTATTTAGATCGTATCAGAATCGTTTTATGATAAACTAGCACTTCGTCCGCGACTTCGTCCGCAATAAGCATGATATAAATATAATATAGAGTCTATAGCACCCACGAATAATGTAGCTTTCTACCAGTGAAAAACGTTTTAAAGAGTTGAAGTCCCTTGTTTTAAGTTCTTTATACAATGAAAAAGTTGCGTACTTTAAACATAATATCAACAATAAGATAAAAAATCCTAAATTATTATGGAAGAATCTTAAAGCCACATTATCGCCTTTCAAAGCTAAACAAGACATTCCGTCGCACTTTACTGATCCAGATCTTATTAATAACTCTTTTTTGGTAGTTCCTGGTAACCCTGTAGCAAGCATGTCACTTAAGACTTATTTTGAAGACCATAGACATGGCGAAGCCATTTTCAAGCTCGATCCAGTGGAACAGAAGGACATTTCTCGAATTATTTCTAACCTAAAAAGTAACGCCGAAGGTTACGACCACATTGACATGCTAAATATGATTTTACCGTACGCTCTTGACACTATAACAGATATTATAAATTGTTCCATTTTAACTTCAACGTTCCCTGACCTATGGAAAATAGCGTCAGTCAGGCCCTTACCGAAACACGCTAATCCTACTGAAATGAAAGACTTACGTCCTATAAGCGTTTTACCGTGCCTGTCGAAAGTGCTAGAGAAAGTCGTCAGTCTGCAGTTAACGCATTTCTTGGAACACAATAACGTGTTGCCTGACTTACAGTCTGGTTTCAGGAAACAACGCAGTACCGCCACTGCCCTACTGGATGTAACCGATAATCTTCTATCAGCACAAGACAAGGGAATGTGTTCAGTATTGGTCTTGCTAGATTTTTCCCGAGCTTTTGATGCAATAAATATTTCACTATTATTGTCTAAACTAAATTTTTACGGATTTGACCCCAGCGCCACGCAGTGGTTCCGTAGCTACCTTACCAACAGAAAACAGTATGTAGATCTACAGTTGGGTGACGGAACTGCTCTTAGTTCAACGTGTACCCCGATAATAAGAGGTGTTCCGCAAGGATCTATATTAGGTCCAATTCTTTTTATTTTATACTGTGCGGATATTATCAATTGCCTCCAGAAATGTAAATACCATATTTACGCTGACGACGTCCAACTATATTTGTCTTTTAGGCCGGATGAATATATGAATGCCATCAGGGATCTCAATGAAGATCTTCATAGAATTGCCGTCTGGTCTGAGGAAAATTGTTTGTCGCTAAACCCAACCAAGACTAAATACCTGGTGTTTGGCACAAGACAGCAACTAGCTAAACTACCCGCAAAGTTTGGCCTGGAACTGATGGGTGATCCAATTGACAGAGTCTTTGAAGCGCGGAATCTTGGTCTCATTATGGACAATGACCTTCGTTTCGAAAAACATATAGCCGATTCGGTGCGAAACTGCTTTTACCGCCTCAAGGTTCTGTACAAGATGAGGCCTTACTTGTCTGAAGCACTACGGGAGCAACTTGTTGAGACTTTGGTGTTGTCTAGGCTAAACTATGCGGATACAGTATACGGCCCGCGCCTGTTGGCCCGCACGGATCGGCTCATCCAAAGGGTACAAAACGCCTGTGCCCGGTTCTGTTATAAAATCCCCCCCAGGACTCATGTAACCCCGGTCTTAAATAAACATTACACACTTAAAATGAAATCGAGACGCAAGTTGCACTTGGCGTGCCTTCTGTTCGGGGTAATAAAATATCAAAAACCGGACTATCTGTACAATAAGTTGAGTTGGATAGCTAGTACAAGAGAATGCGATAGAAGGCAATGTTCGCAACAGCTTGCGTCTCGGTCTCATCGTACAGCGGCTTTCAGAGGCAGCTTTCGATATGCAGCATCAAAGATTTGGAATAATCTGCCACCACCCATCCGATCATCCAACTCGATCAATATTTTCAGAAAACGCTTACAGCAGTACTTGATTGACGCACAACGAAAATTGGACATGGTCAATATAAATGTTTCGCTTATCTAATATAGTGCCAATTTCAGTGGAATGTGGTGTATGGTTTGGTGTAGTACGTACAATGTAAATATATTTTAGCATATACATAGCTATAACATGAGGGTGGCACATTCTCTGTGCCAGTTGTATTTCGTGCAGCCTTTCGTGTCCATGGCCCGGGGGTTGGGTTTGCGGCTATTCTTTATTTAAAAATGTGCAACTTAAGCCACCGTCGCCGGTAACTCGTGCGTCACACTCGGCTGCGTGCGGCGCAGTATGATGCTACGGACTAGCGATGGTGTGTTTAAAAATGGTCACTAGTATTTAAATAGTCTTGCAGTTGTTATTCCGCCGTTACCATAATTTTATTTTTATTTTTTTTATTTTTATTTGTTATTATCATATCTTCCACAGTATTTATTTATTGAAACCTATTGACATCCGCACACTCACCATATAGGTTCAGTTGAAAACCAGCGTCGGGCACTAGCTGTCCGGCATTTTGCTGAACTGGGCCTATTTGGCGCAGCCGTGAGGCACACAATATTTCTTGGTTAGTCTAAAATTTTATTTTATATTTGCTTTTTTATATTCTGTATTGTGTACTTGTGGCGTGTGCCAATAAACGTTTTTTCTTTCTTTCTTTCTTTTAGAATCGAATCAGTAGTTACGAATATTAACCCCTACATATAAACTTACAAACAAATTTTACCTCACTATAATATAAGTATTATAGAATAGATTTATCAAAAGAAATATCGATTACATCTTTACCTTGACCCACTTACGTTTGTTTTAAAATATATGTAGATGCTATTTCGTGGCATGAAAACAAAAGTTGTTTAGAAAAACACAACATCACGCCTTTAATCCTCGAGAGATAGCAGAAGTGCATTTAATAGTACACCCACATGTCGCCAGTTATGTTTAAGTCCCAATGAGGTGAGCCTATCACCTCCTATTACAGTCAACCGGGCACAGAACCATACTCCTTTGCCTGCTGCTAAAAAAATCCTGATGGAAACACCCAATAACACATTGTCCGACCCGGGAATCGAATCCAAAACCTCATGCTCTGGATCTCGCTTGCAATCACTAGAGCAACGAGTAACGCAAGTTGTTCCGAACATACAGAACAATTTGCAGTTAAAATAGTCTTAAATAAGCTTTTCACAAACCGAAGACATTATTCCTATTTATCCATGATACACGGGTTAACTACGAGATAATAATATATAATAATATATCTTTATTGAACAAAAATACCTTACAATTTGCTTAATATCTAGCTCGTGTTACACTATTTTGTGAAAGGCGTACAAAAATATTAAACCCTGACTCCTAAACTAGAACAACTAGAAAACTAGAATACGCTTGGACATTATCTCAACCCATAACAAGTTAACAGTACAAACGCTAAATCAGCAGATTATACATGGTAAATACATACAAAATGACATAAACAAGGAAAGAAAAAGAGGTGAATAAGGGGTAAACTGAGAGTGAGTGTGAGTGTGAGTGCGTGTGTGTGTGTGTATGTATGTTTGCATGTGTGTGTGTGTGTGTACGTGTCTGTGTGTGTATGTGTGTACGTGTCTGTGTGTGTGTATGTGTATACGTGTCTGTGTGTGTACAGTTGTTTAGAATGTTAATAATATCAAAATACGCTACACAACTACATAGCGTACGTGACAACTAATATTACTTCTATGTAAGTTCAGCGAGATATAATGCCGAAGAGGATTTGAATATGTATGGATAAATACAAAATTAGTTTAGCAGTATTATTAACATAGCATAACATCAAGCCTGTTGTACCCGAAGAGTTAGGCAGAGGTGCACCTAACAGTTCACCGACATTTCGCCAGTAATGTTAAGTCCCATGTAATAGAGGGCGATCCTATTGCCATCAACCGGGCAATAGTAGGGTGTGGCGATAGTAACAGCTCACTAACTAATAAAGAATAATCATTTTCTAATAGAGAAGTATGGACTCCGATCCACACACAAATACCTGAGTAATTTCTGTCTTGGTTTCCTGTATGACTCAGCATTGCCACTTTTAGTGTGAGTCTTCATCTATAATTGCAATTTCTTCTTTCATTTTATCTCACGCGATTGGCAAATCTCAAAAATCTATACTCCAATCTTGAAATAAAATATCATTCCCTAGACACAAGTTCTTATTTATTTACGCGGATCGGACCAAACACGTAACCCAAACTAGTGGCTACACAAAGCTTCCTTTCAATGGCGAATCCATTTCCAAATTAGATAGGTATCGAATCGAATTCACTCCACTAGCTGTTTATTTGTTTTACTTTGCGCCCCCGAGAGGTTATCAATCACTGAATACTTACTTGCTACTTTTCCTTGAGTTTAATGAATTATATTTGCACGGATAAAGATTCTGGTGCTATGTAAAGAATTCCTCATGATTTATGACTTTGTAATATAGAGTATATACATATATAATTATATATATTTATATATTTTTTTTATTTATATATATATATTTATTAGCCTTGTTTGTCCCACTGCTGAGCAAAGGCCACCCCCATATCCTTCCAGGTACTCTTCTCCTGCGCCACCTCCAACCAGCCTCCGTGATGCGCGTCAAGATCATCTCGCCATCTTTTTCTAGGCCGGCCTCGGCGGCGCGCCGTCCATCGCAGGCAGCCATATATATATATTTATAGAGTATATCATTGTTTTTTAATCGTTTTACCACACTATGAATTTGTCTGTATCATGGGTGCGTTTACAAACATTTAAAGTCACACACAAACAGTCAGACCCGAAGAACTACATGCAGGCCATACAAATATTTGCTCCGTGCGGGGATCGAACCCGCGACACGCAGCGCAGCAGCCAGTCCTCAGCCACTGCGCCAACCGTGCCGTCAATTTGGTTTACCGCTGTAGGTAAATAAAAATTTGCAAGAGAGATATTAAACACACACACATTGACAGAATAAAAGACGGAAGTCTCTTCTTACCGTTAATCAAATTTATACTACGTAATATAATTTATCATACGATGAATTGAATAAGAACGTGATCTGATCTACTTATAAGATATTATTATAAAATTGTCACATCATCCTTGGAACCGGATCTCCGTAAGGTCGAATAACAAGCATGAAATGACGAAAAAATATCGCCAATAAAATTGTATGGCGCCCCAAGAAGCTGCGTTTTATAGCCCCAATGTAGTAAGTGAACATTCCTGTCACATGTTTATCTCTTCATTTGATCCTTTACATTCTTAGAGAAAAGTTTTTTATCAGAAAGCATAACAGTAGACGGAACTAAATAGAGATCTTGGTGGAAAAGTAAACACTAATGCTACAGAGCATCTAGAATAACGAAATAAATGCATTTTATGTAAAAATTTAAACTAATTCCATGTTAATAACTAAACCGTTGATTCATGCATAAACTTCTCCAGCGGCAGTAACGAAATGTCAAAAAGAAAAGTGCTTCCCAAACATTTTTCTTGATAATTTATTCCGACATCCTGTCATTCCTTCGTAGCGAGTCCACACTTAGTAAACTTGAAAACGTTAGTGACATTTTGTATTTTGGCACAGCCAAATTCCGCCCGAATGAAAAAAATAACTTTGCATTCAATATTTTTTCATCAATCTTCGAAGAATGTTCGAGCCCTTGTTCTTTCCTATTACGATTTCCAATTCCGTTTTAACCCTTCGGAACCCTTCGTCTTGTATTGGAGATTTTTCCAATTATTTCTGTATTGTATTGGTAACAACATGGTAACAACGTTTCTAATTAGTTTCTCGAATCTCATTGCCACTTCATTAGCTATTTGTAAAGATTGTATTACGCAGAGTCTTTCAAGAAAATTAATAGGTCTTTACCTATAAAGTTGCCGTTTTCCAATACTGGCCATTTGAAATAATGTATGTATGGCTGGCAATAAATTCTAAATTCAAATAAATTTTCTTTAAAACATATGGAATTTTATTTTCAAATTCAGTCATTTGTTTATTGATTAGTGTTTTGTTTTCACTACATAATATGTATCATTTTCATCAATATGGACACGTTGCTTAACAGACACAGAATCGAAGGTACTTTTAACCGCATTGTCATTTGCGATGAAAAATGGATTCTTTTTGATAATCGTAAGCGGTCATCATGTTGGTTAGACCCTGGTTCAGCACCTAGGCAATGCCGCAAACGAAAACTTACCCCTAAAAAAGTCATGGTCACTGTTTGGTGGTCTGGTGGTGTTATAATATTCATCACAGCTTCTTACCAAATGGCAGTAGCATTACTGCGGATGTGTACTGTGAGGAGCTGGACACAATGATGGAGAAGCTCGCAAATCTCCGGCCAGCCTTGGTTAATCGTTCGTCCCCGCCGGTCCTACACGACAACGCTCGATCTCATACGGCACAACAGACGGTCTCGGAAGGTACAAGAGCTAGGGTTGAAAGTTTTGCGTCATCCACCATACACACCAGACCTTACGCCGACAGACTTCTATATTTTATATATATATATATTTTTTGGACAACTTTTTGGCAGGGAAAAAATTAAATACCCGAGAGGAGTACAAAATGCCTTTGAAGAGTTTGTTGGCTCTCGTAAATCTGACTTCTTCAAGACGGGCATTGAAAAATTACCACTGCGCTGGCAGAAATGCATCGATAGCATGGGTGCATAATTTGATTGATAGAAATAAAATAAAAAAAAATGTATAAAAATAACTTGTCTTTCTGTATACTAAACGGCAATTTCGTAGGTTAAGACCTAATATTATATAACATAACATCACGCCTGTAATCCGCCTCCGCGACTGCTACTGAGAAATTCCTGATACAAAACCAATTTGCCCCACCCGGGAATCGAGCCCAGGACCACAGGCTCAGCAGTCGCGATTGCCACCACTAGACCAACGAAGCAGTTCATAAAACCAAATAACATAACCAGAAATGAAATGAAAATGCTTTCGTAATTCAAAAACAACGTTCTCAAAGGAGGCTTATCCTCTATGCCTAATTTTATCTTCAAAGAGTAGTGTGTTTCAAGTTCAGTCAGGTGCAAACAGCAGCTCAAATGAGATTATTTTGGTGTATCTGTTCAACTGGTGCAAAGACAGAAGCTTCTGCCGGGGGATTAGACTAAAAGCGTGCGACTTGCTGATTGTGAATTTAAAAATGAAACTGGAATGAAGATTTACATTTAAATTCTAAGCCAGTTTTAGTTTTTTTTGTATTACTGGTACTGGCTGACAGAAAGTTAAAGTCTTTAGGGTTTATAAGAAAAAAATTATGTTCACTCTAAGGAGATGTAACATTTTAGGCCATGAGATATACATTTATGAAAAAAAAAGGAAAAAATCCCACGAATTGAGGAAAAATATTCGTTCGTGAATTTAACACTGATTTGTTATGCACAAAAAATAATAGTTTTTCAATTTATTGCCATATTCTATTCAACATGACGTCTCCTATTTTTCACTTCGATTTCGTTCTAGAATCATGTCACATCAAAGCATAAATAACGTAGACGTTAAATTTAAAAGATAAGTGTCCTTGTACTATTAATAATTTTTATTATTCTCATAAACATCTTTTTCGGCTAATAATAAGCAAGTGTGACGATTTCGTCGCTAAAAAAATACTTATTTATTTTACTTTTCTGAAGTGTACTTCTGAACGAATAATTCAAAATGTCATTTTGTTTTCACAGTTTACCGTTCTAGTGTCAGTCAGTCTCGTTCGTATCGACTTGGTCTCTGATGGACTGACAATTGGCAATTTCTAGGTTAGGTAAATGTCATATCTACAACCTGTCATAACAGTCACGATAAACGTCAAGCATTTTAATTTTTTATTATGTGCCTAAAAAACACTTTATAATAAGGAAAAACTGTTACTTTATTCTATTCAGGGGTTAGTTTCCCAGCTTTCCTTAAAGGTACAGGTCATGGCCCGAGTCCCATACAAAAATGTTACACCTCCTTTGTATAACAGTGCAATAATTACTCGTAGTAATTACTCGTCATAGCTTGGTTTTAGATATAACATTTAGAGATGCAAAGACAGCGTCGTGATATTTATACCAGTAATTGAAATGGATGCTACTGGGTCAAATTGCCTCGAAATATCAATTCCTATCCACAAAATGTGGATAGAGTACCTATTGGCCGAAAGCATTGATAGTTATTCCCGAGGTACGCATACGGACCTACAATAGACTCGTCAACACATATACAATGTTTGCAAAGGATTGTGTTTCATAGCAATTTGCCCGTTTGACAGCGCAGCTATGCTTAAACAAACATACGGTCTTTTGGTATGATAAAAATAGGAACGGCGAAAGGGATGTACGGTACAATATTGTACATGTAAAAGCTTATGCCTACACACATTTGTATTTTGCAAATATATTCGAGGTTAGGTTTGCGTAAATAATCATGACGGAGGCATTTTTGCTGTAGAAGTATTAGGTAAAACTAACAAAACCATGACATTCTGTTACTAAAAATATGAAAATTAATTAACTGAAAGCTATAATACAAAGGGGGAATGTTTATAAGTCTAGGAAAAAGGTAGATGCCAAAACGTGTAATTTAAGTAAAATAATAGAAGTTAGGAAACAAAATAATATCATTTACCATGCACGATTTCTAATTATGTAGAGTTATAATATGCTAACTCATAGAACTTATATAAGCATTGTAGTAGCTAAATGCTTATGACTAGATAAGAGCGATAGTGTAACATAGAACTAATTTAGCCCAAAAACAGTGAGAACATCCTCAAAACCGTCAGCATTTGAAACCAAACTTGTTCCCAGACATAATAACGTATTTAATAAACGCGAACCGTCTATTATAAATCCAAACCCAATTAGAGCGTTTTATGATGTAAATGATACAAGCGTCATCAGTGTAGACGCAATCAAGCCCCATTCAATAGTAAATAGTAGTGACAACGAAATATCTACAGTGAAATTTAATTTGAGCTGCTCAAATATGTGAACTCAGGCAGGAATGACATGGTAAGCGTTGGCTTTGGACCGACACGTTGCGAGGTTGCCAGATAACTGGAGGTAGATAGATACATCTCTTAATAAAGTAGCTAGGTACCTGTCTACGGTGTGAATACTAAGCCAGTATTAAGTGAATATTCAATAGAGACTGACACTATTTAATTGGAAAGTAGTAATGGAAATTAAACTCGGATTAGTCGGCTTTTGATTTGTATAGCACTAGTTACTAACTACATATTTAATATATATGACGGCGTAAGCGATGGCTGAGCGATAGCGCCGTTGTCATTAGGGTTCGGTGGTACCGGGTTCATGATGAAATGTTAAAATAATAGTTTCGGTTTCGGTACACAAAAATCACAGTTTATTATTTAACACAAATTTACATTAAATAACACTAACAAATAATCTCCACAAAATGGGCAAACCGACAGTTTCGTTCTGAAGGAGTGACTTGGTTGGAGTTCCGAGCAAAAGTGATCTCGGCACAATCCCCACTCTACAAAACGACTCTGTCCACGTGCCGCCATTAAAACAACATCTGACGTCACGGCGTTTACCCCTACTACAATGGTCAAATCAGCAACTTGATGTTTAAAAGTTATCGCTTTCTCCGACATATATATTCATCTTTATACGCAATTTTTTATATTTTACCTATTTCTCAAAAAATTGGTTTCCGCCGGTGTCGGCAGCAGGGTTCAAATTGCCTGTTGTTAGGGCTCCAGAGACAGGAAACTCCGCACAATAAAAGCCGTACCGAGGAGCACTGCCTTCTGATTCGGGTCCTTGATCCAACCATAAGAGCGCATGAGGGTTAGCCTCGAAAGATGACCGTCGAGGCTCTGAGCCATCAGGCCGTTGGCCGTAACAACAATCGGCACAATTAAAGGAAAGGCTAGGTATTTTTTCAAAACCGTCGTAGCACACATAATAATTCAAGCCAGCAGCACCATAGAATTTCACAAAATACCATCGAATTCACGTTTTTAAGTATGTTCAAACGATCTTTATAAGCAAAATTATAAAATTAATTTAAATTATCCCACTTTACGCATACAATAACTTCAGAAGCTATTATAAAACCGTAAGCGTCTGTCGTTCGTAATTTTATGGCAACATCACGTGTCTAGTCTAAATAATCTGATTATAACATCTCGACTGAGACTGAATTAAATATGAGATTAGGACCTCGGCATGAATTAATGTTAAGCTTAAGAGAAAAATGTTCGCAAGTCGTACCTGTATGCTTGATGACCTTATACTCGTAACTACGTCAGTGAGCGGAGTACGCGTAGTGTCCAATCAGTTTATTTAACGCTGGCTATTAAGTCAGCTAAGCTGTGGTTTGTGTAAAAAAATCTTAAGAGAAATCATTCAAACTTCAGGTTAGCTGACTTAAGGTTAAAGTCCGAATGTGCAACACTAGAAAATACACTGCAAAAACAAAAACAAATCGTGTGCGCAGGGAGCTCCCCTTTGACATCCTGCCCTACTTAAATAGTCTGATATGATGTTCTACGTTCTTGTCCATATGAAATATTCGTATTCGCATTACCATTCGCAAATATACATATATTTTATAATCAGGCGCCATTCATCTATGTCTCCACAATTTGACTTCTAACTAGTCACGCGTATATCTTGGACTGAGTTCTTGTTCTTAATAAATAGCAGTAAATAATCTGTGAAAAGCCTAAAGCTAAATTTGGGGCCAAACTTGTACGAACTTTTTTGCCGATGACACGTTTAGATACAAAGAAAAACCTTTTTCAACGGCCTGTGTAACTGTAAACTTACTCATCTACTTACGTACGCACGCACCCAATTTCGTTGTTTATTTATTTTAAGATCTAATGGCAGAATCCTGTTATCATTGCCTACATTTTATATGGCTGTCTGGAGCGCGTGCTGGCATACTTAACATTGTTATGACTTCTGTATACAATGGCCCATTATTAACACACTTCAACAGCCATTACTGAAATAGTAAATTATTTCATAGCTGTGGTCTTCATTACAAGAAATAATTTCAAAAGTTCAACATACTTTTACTTTTCTTCATACTTACACACACGTTTTTTTCCATGGGGTAGACAGAATGTAGCAGGTGGTGTGCTACAATTCATGCGTACCTACTCTCTTTGCTTCGTACAAATCCATACGTCTCGTCATAGACGCCCGCCTTTTCATATCTGGCGCGATGTGGTGTTGAGGTCATCGGAATGTCTTTAGCAAGGTGTTTGATTGGTTGGTTTACTGGAACAAAAGCAAATACTAGTCTTCTTTTTGCCCAAATGGAAAGAAGGGGAATGAAAATTGAGGAAGTATGTACCTGTATTTTGAAGGGTGAGTCACATTATATCCTCGTTGCGTGACTGAAATGCTTCCAAAGAAATCGCTCGTGACATATCGAAGCGTGACAACACAACTTTATCGGCGTCATTAATCTGCGACAAGCTAGGGTCGGCGACGTCATCGGCCTATATCTGTGGTGCCTCAGTCCTACATTACGTATAGCCATGTATTTGTCATTCATAGTACGAGTTTAGGCTGTAGGAGTTTCTTTAAAAACGAATCTAGAAGTCTGCATGCAGATATATTTAATAAACTTGTATCCCACCAATTAATTTTTTTTTTCATTCTGGTGTAAGGTGATGTGATTTTATGTGTCTCATAATAAAAGGTGACTACTTTTATTTACTGGGTTCAAGTACCATATTCCGGATAACGGCTGAGAGTCCATTTGTTCAAAAACAACCTGGAACTGTCATTATTAAACCTGCTGCTCTGATGCTGCTAGAACATAATAACGTAGGACAAAGGCTAACAAAATCTATCTCCGTTCCAACAGATCGCCACAGAAGATCAGGGTCCCTCGACGAAGCAGCCGAAGACAGTAGTGACAACGGGGGGAGCACACCAAAGAAGAAAACAGTCATTGAGGAACAATGGGAGAGATCCGGAGGCTTCGAGCTCACCTCCGTGGAACAGGAGACGTATGAGAAGTACTTCTATGGCACCGAGCACTGGAACTACTTCACGAATGACGAAGACCTTGGGCCAGTTATACTGTCCATTAAGCAGGAGACGCTCAATGGCAGGGATCAGTTCAGGTGTGTTTTTTTTTTGTTACCTTTTTGTTAGACATAGTCCACCCGATAAACAGTTTCCTGCTAAAACATCCTGAAACTCCCACAAGGGTTCACGAAGTTCGAGAATCGTTAGAATTTCGGGAAAGGGGTTTCAGTATTTCAATTGCCTATATGCTATTTTTGACGACAAATGGTAGGTTTGGTGGATCAAGTGATACTTTTAAAGTTTGATTTTCGTGGTTACGGATACAGCTCATCAATCTGCAAGGGATTTGATTTTACACCAAAAATGTACATAATAATGAGATGTTTGTTAGGTACAGTGCTGTTTTTCTACTTCGAAATATCTATCTTGCCTCAACATTTCAGACGATCGTTTAAGAGAGCGCGGGTAAAATACATCAAATACTCACAACATACACTCCGGTCTCCGGAGAGGCGACGAATATTCCAGCGACGCTAAGAATGATCTAATATTATAAGGTTCACAGCGAATCGATGAGGTACTCGAGCATATTTGTATCTATCGAAATGTACTGAACTCTCGGAATGTACGATGTGTCCTATCATTTCGCACAGATACCTCCAGAAATGGAATTTAATTAAATATAATTATGTTAAACCGATATTCCACTGTACTGTGAGCGACGACTGATTAGCAAAATATGAGATTTGGCGAAATCGACGGCCATCTTTGCCGGCGCCATTTTGAAGTTAATTACTGTTTTATTATTGTAATGGCTGAATAAAATTATTCAATGGCTTCTTTGATCCAGATTTCAGTCGGCGATAGGTGTTTTCATAACACCAATTAGAGAGATTTTTTTACAAGTCTTTGTTTTAAGTTGCCTTGTTTACAAGTTTGAACTTAAATTAAAACAACTCGTTTTAACTCAATTAAAAATCTTTTTAAAACAAATCTTTTTAGACTCTTATGTAGATTCTATTTCGTAAAACACACAAACTTTCGCGTATTTCACTCAATATAAATAGGAGTGCTATCTGCCGCCGTGGTGCATTTTAATTAAAAATGGCAAGGCATTGTAAAGCGGAATGGCCTTTGTATAATTAACAGGCCTGTAACGATGACCTCACTCGGGTTTACCTCCACGACCCTCTCGTAAACCAAGAATTCAATTAGCATAATGTAGAAGCAAGGTGTTAAACTCCCAAAAGCCACTCAATAATGTTTAGTACGGTGCCGGCGGTGTGAACACAGAACACATCATCAACGAAAATCTTTAGAGTCATCCGTTTCACTTGTCTCTTTCACACTCCCATTTCCTTAATTAAGGTAATTTTCATTAGACTTTTATTTCTCGTATCGCAAAGACAATCCTACCTACGGCCAAGTCGTTCATAAGTCTCTAAAAGCAATAAATGTCACAAACGGTCTTTAATGACAGCGAGCGCAGTTGTAAAGGGGACTGGGCGATTCGAATGTGGCCTCACCCACACGCACAAGCGTAAAAGGTGTTATTACCGAATTTTAATTATACCTTAAGGTATTTCATTAAACTGAAATTCGTATCACAAAGTTCGTTACATCGGCAGCACTTACGAAATGTCGGTGAAATTTTCATAACCAACCAGATATTCCGGTACAATGTTTGAAACAAGGTATCTTCGTGTAATCACATTCCTGTCAAAAATATGACAGAGCAGTGCCATCATTTTTGTTAATAAAATCTCTGGAATTTTGGACAATCGTCTATGGAAGGTTGTATTAAACATTCATTAATTTTTTTAACGTTTAATTAGGTTCTGGTGTTTGACAAATTATTTTGTATTGCCTAGAGAAATAACCTGTATATATAGGATGTGTCAAATACCTTAAATCTTTTTTCAATTACTTACGGTTCTAGAATTACATGTCAATTATTTATTTATCAATATTTTCGAAGTCCCATACGACTCTACCTTTGAAGTCATATTCCCTCAGAGAAATGGAATTCAATTTCATCGTGAAAGTCGTGATACATCACCCCTGCTGAAGTTCCGTAAACTTTGGTATTTTTATTACAGGCCTTTGGAAGTGATTACACCTACCAACAAATTGTGAAAAATTGAAAGAACGAAGCAACGGTTCCGGATATTTTCGTGGGAATTCCACTTTGCGAAATCCGGTTATACATCGCATTTTCACATCAGGTCCCACAGACACAATTGAAACTGAAAATCGGTTATTGCATTTATTCTTCGAATAAGTCATAGCAAGTTGAATTGGATTAATTTTACTAACACTCAATGAAATAATACTCTGTTGCAACCAAATATTGCTTTTAATGTTCCTTCCCCTATTTTCATTGTGTATCTAAGACAAAGAATGAAACCGTAACCTTTAAAATGCTAAATAAAGGCATACTTGCCCTCCGTGAGGCCGCCATCCAGATTGGCAATAATCTTCAACGAGACTATCGCGTGTCCAGGCCTCGTTAACCCGCGCGTGGTCACTACTTCCAAATGCCAATCGCTGTACAAGACCATACCATAGCGTAACCACGTACCATGGTTACAGTGGTTCAACGAGCATAAACTTTGACAGGACCTCAGAAACTTCAAATTTTGGCATTCCTTGAGTCCACTTTGTGCTAGTCACATGAGAGAACATGAAAAAGGAGCACAACGAAACTCCCAACCGTCTTTTAAAGTTGTAAAATTCATTAGCTATGGTCGAAATTGGTTAGACGGCATCATCATCATCACGAAATTATACCAAGTAGGTATAACCAAAATCACAGTATGGCTTATAACTACGAACGAACCACTGTCAGTAGTTACACTGTGACCGTATGATCGACTTTGTTGTTTTCCTACAAGCCTATATTATTTAGCATTAGCTAATATTGACCCTGATGCCTGATTTACATGCAATTGGATAGGCAATGGTTTGTTTGAAGGGTAGGCGTATTGGACTATTTAAATTAGCTATCGGTATTTCACACACCCTGTATATGCAATGTTTGTAGAGCTGTGTTAATTTTAGAGCTTTTAACAACTAGACCTGAAATCGTTATTTTCATTTCATGAATATTTTGTACGTACCAACTGAAAATGATTTCTCAGTATATTAATTTAGAGGTTGTAGTTCTGAAATAATACCGTTATCAATTTAAGTAAGTATTTATATAGTGGAGTTTGTTAAAATGATAAGTTGTTGACTTTGCAGTAGACTTCCGAAAATCGTTTTTAGTTACTGAAGAGCTCCGTAAATAAACCAGGACTATTAAATTGATATTCACAAAGATTTCATTTTCTGCCGTAAAAGATAGTTAAAATATTTTCTTGAAATCGTTTTTCGTTATTTTCCATCAACACTTGTGAATAATCTTTTGCGGGTTTTTATTCTTGTATTTTTGGCCAAAAACTGTTATTGGTAGACAACGGTCAATCGGTTGCACATTTTTTTTTAAACTAGTTGCGTCTCGTGTATTAATACATCCATAAACTCACGCCTTTTTCGATGGGGGTAGGCAGGAACCACAAAGGGCCGCCTCGTACTATCCTTACATACTCCTTTTGCCTCGTCCCTATTCATAGATTTGGCCATACACGCACGCCGGTTGCAAATACTACACACCTGACCTTTCTGAAGAACCTCACCAACTAGGTCAGTGTATGTCCTTCTAGGGCGTCCCCTCACGGCGTTGCCACTCACATCTGCCTTGTACCTAAACACCTTTTGTTAGTCGCCTTTCACTCATCCTCTCCACATGAACAAACCATCGAAGCATACTCTTTTAAATTTTTGTCACTACGTCTTCTCATTCCTCAAATTATCATTTAGTGTTACACCACACATGCTTCGCAAGGAACGTATTTCCCCTTTCTTCGTTTTTAGGTCTACATTTTAAAGACGAAATTATGTAGACCATCCAAAAAAAATATGAAATAATTATTTTGGCATTCCAGAAGTCAGTTCTACTCTTGACAGGCGCCACTTCGTGAACGATACAAATTACATTAAAAACATCCAGACATTGTTCTCAGTGTTGTATCAACAATATTTTCGCTCATCGTGTTTTCGTATTCATTTTCAGTACCTGGGCGACCGAGCTCTGCTCGATTGAAAATAATGAATTTTCCCAGATGTGAGACTTACCTAGATCGATTTTTTCGTCCCCGCAAATCCCTATGTTGCAATTTCGAATCGAAATCGAGAGAGCCGTTTTCAAGAACGTGATTGCAAATATTGCACATTTAACAGTATAGGATACAACAGCTGTCAAGATATCTTAAAATATACCGCAACAGCTAATAATAGCTGCAACGAGTCTATTATAATTAGTACGTGTTTGTGGCGAAGCTAGGTGATCTCATCGATTCGAATTTATTAAGCTTTAAACTAAAGCCATAAAAAATAGAAACATTTGTCTATCGTAGAAAGAATTGAAATAAGTGCTTTGTTAACCAGGAGTGGCACATGGTACTTGAGTTTGAAATAATATACTTTTGTTTTTTTGTTTATTTTTATGCTAATCTACAATATTAACTATCGTTAATACAGACTCAGCCGGACACAAACTGCAGCTGAGCATGGAACTGTCTCAAACAATAATACCTTCTTAGTTTACACCGCATAGCTTCCTATATTCTGATAAAAAAGAGAAAAGAATTATAATAATCTCATAAAACTTAAGACGAACAAAGGCTTGTTTCAATACCAGTTAAAATAAAGAGCCTATCGATATTAACATTTTCTCAAGAATTTCTTCTTACTGGAACTCCTAGGTATTTTATTGTCAATAAAGTTGATTTCATTTTGGGCTACCACGGAACGAACGTGTCGGAAAAAAGTTATATTTTCCCCGAATTTTTCGTGTATTTCCCATTCTTGCTCGTGGAAATGCGAATACATTTTCACCTGTATCGTTAGGTTGATCAACTTCTATCCATTCTTATTAAAAAAAAAACATGTTTTGGCGGTTACTGTTTCATTCTTCTGTGGAACATCGTATGTTCTAGTTGGCAGGTAAATTCGTGACAAATTAAATCGAGCTGAGCCCTGAGCCTACAAAGCGCAAAACACTACATCATATAAAATCAAGACACGCCGCAAAAATGTCTCCTTTTTACATAGGAATTGCTCGCAGGGAGATTCCTCGGCTGCTCACCGTAAATTCCGGCATTTTCATTATTCTCTGTCATAGGAAAACTGAAACGGCGGGACAACGGGAGCATTTAATTAAAAATGTTCGCTGTTCACATTTTCAGACCGGTTTTTCACGGAATTTAAATATACCTACGTGTTTATTGCTAAAATTAACTCGGCTTACGTAATTAGAAAAATAATTTGCTGGGTTCAATTCCATTAAGAGATTTCCTTCAATTGCGACTTCGGATTTTAATCCCTCTTTGATTTACTAGTTACATAACGTATGTTAATCTGTGTGGCCTACTTATTTCATTCAAGAACTAACATTATGCTTGATAACATTACCAACATCACTATCATTCGCACTTAAAACGGGATTTTTGCTATGTTAATTATTTGTTTTGAGTTTCTGATATTTCGTGATCATGGCGCTTGAACAATGACGAAATATTGGAAACTCAGAACAAATAATAAACAGGGTAAATATCCCGTTTTAAGGACTAATGACATAGTGACCCTGCCAGTTTAAAAACTTATATTGCCAATATCAATTACGTAACTCTATGTAAATAACAATGACCGAATAATTGACGGTTATGGAATATCTGAAAGCCTACTGAGGAATTTTAGTGGGAACATTGATTCTCTTAGAATTCCAATATTATGTAACGAAAATATTTCGTACATAGCCCTGACGCATACATGGTTAAATTTATATCGTTTTAATCTGGTTAAATTTATATCGTTTTAATCCTCTTAAGTGGTCAGATTATACTCATTATAACGAACAACTTTTACTATGGGACCAACCATGAAATCGCGTAAAAAAATCAGCTGTTCAGTACATTAGGCGAACATACGACTTAATTTTAACCTAGTAGAAAAGTTCAAAATTATCTAGCAAAGTGGGTTTATCTCAAATACCTATAATTTAAAAAGTTAATTTGGTCGATATACTGAATAGGGAAGAAATGTAAAACACTGTCATTATTATTCCACACATGTGACCCAAAACGATAGTAAGTGACGAATTAATTTTATAATTAATAGGTGCTTTCCTATTGTTATTATGGCGTGCCGTGGGTCCCCAGCTGGGAACAGGTCACGCCCCATCTTCCCGCGGGTCTCGTTATAAGCCACGACACGGGTATCAGCATCCACTTGAACAATGATAAAATTATTCGGCAGTCCTAATGTGCCTTCCGAGCTTGGTGGTTGGCGATCAATCATCGAGATTTATATGTTTAAGCGACCCATGTTTCATAGGAAAATGTACGGTCTAACCGTAGTAATATACACATAATTATGACCCTAAATACCTGGCCGCGTAATAACTATGTTGATGGAAATTCGTAGGCATTTTCCGACCAATTCTGTAGGATTGCAAGCGTGTTTGGTTACTCACTGGTAATTAGCGAATGTTGCTAATTGTCAACTTTTTACCTTCGGGGTTATGAAGCCATTAACCCCGATGAATTTTTTCGTGCCATTACTCATTCATTCATAGTCGTTCATTCGTTCATTGAATACTAAGCCATCAGTAAGCTAGTGCAATGCAATTAATTCGAGAACAACAAGCCTCGCTAACGGTTGAGTTAGTCAATTCATAATATTGTTGCCGAAATAGAACCATGATATGCGACTAATTTGATGAATATGGTATTGTGATCGATATGTACTGACTGATGCGGAACTTAATCGATTTGCACTACTAATTTCTTAATCGATAATGCTTTCTAGTAATTTGAAGCCTAGCCGTTAGCCGCCTAGCAAAGACCATAAAGAAAATTAGTTTGGCCAGTCGCTGTCTGGAAAATTTATAGTTATTATAAAGTAGCTATCGAGTAAAATGGGGTGAATAGAGACGCAGGGATATAAATTCATATGATAAATGTTACCAACAAGTACTAAGACTACGTAAGACCTTGTTGGTAACATGCCATATTAATTCAACGTTAAAATCCCTTACAAAGTTTCGTCTTGATTCAACCCTGCGTTTAAGTTACGTAGTTGTTCAAAATCTTAACAAGGACATGTAAAGTAAACACCTAATACACTCTCAAATCCAACGCTGAAAATGAACCACCCGGAAACACAAGCCTTATAAAGGAAATTACGAAAAATGCCCAAACAAAGTAAACGAGTGGAGCGACGCAGTTAACCTAATTACAACCAAACAAAGCCAGGACAAATGGCAGTCCCTAGCTATTACTAGTTTAATTTCGCCGTGACCATTTTCTCGAGTCAACAAGTGGGATACTGAGCTGATAATTTGATAATTATAATAATTCTGTTTACTCTTGCTCTGAGGCTCTTGTTTTGGTGCATTGGAGCGGTTGAGCGTTAATAGTTATCTGCTTTATGTTTCATGTATTCCATTTTCTCTTCTTCTTTTACCCTATCTCTTTTTTTTTTGTAGCTCTTTTCGCAGGTATGCTGGAAGAGATTGAAGAGATTTCTTTAGAAATAAGAGTCACCTTTGTACGATTCTTCTGTTCCTTTCTTCATTTCTGTATTAAGTGTGTACGTAGATTGTTAAATAAATAAACCAGAGTGTGAATGAAAGTATAGTTTTACGTATACACTAGACGTTGTTGCTTTACTAAACATCAAGTTCGATTCCCAAGTCGGGAAAAATAGAGTTGGGTTTTATCTATTAGAAATTCCTCAGTAGCTGCTTGAAGTCTCGATTTGTGTGTTGATGCCAATAGTCTCACCCCGTATCACAAGGGACTTAAAAAATTAATTGGATAAACGTGGATGTACCTAGTATGAGGCACCTTAGCCTTCGGTGATGATAGGCGTTATGTCATGTTATGTTTTTAAACATATAGTTTGGGGCTACTACGAGTATATCTACGATAAGAGGCTCATTGACAACGACTCTCTTATCAAACCTAAGCTTTGGAGCTTAAGCTTAAGCCTTGAACATCGCCGCAAAGTTGCAAACCTATCGGTTTTTTATCGGATAGATTTCGGGGAGCGTGCTTTGGAATTACACAATCTAATTCCCCAATCCCCATTCTATCATCGGACGAGCAGAGATACGCCGAAGCTTCACCGTTATATGGTAGAAGTTCACGGACACGAACAAAGCGCTAGGCTTTCACATTTATTGTGCGAACCGCCTGTATGTGGAATTAACTGCCGGCTTCTTTGTTCCCTGATCATTATAATCTGGATCTATTCAAGGTTCGAGTGAATCGATTTCTTTTAGGCAAGCGAGCTCCACCTTAGGCTGTCGCTTCACATCAGGCGAGTTGCGGCCAAACGCAAGTTTATTTAGTATTAAAAAAACTTATCGTTTTCTTTTTTCCATTTCAACATAATTCACTTTCAGTCTTGGAAATAGGTTGTTGCAAATTTATAAGAAATCACCTTGTTTAGCAAATAAAATGTGTCTATTGGGGTTCTAGACCACATTTTCGCTAGTATGGTTACCAAGCAGTTTACTTGCTGTAGAGTTGGATACAGTTTCTGTAAATTGCTTGCGCTAAATCGCCAAAGAGTCATCAATTCTAAAGATACCACCTGCGATTGGTTCTCCATAGATAGTACCTTCCTAAACCTCTTTGGTCAGACCCTTCGATTTGTCGACGTTTCTAACAAACCCTTTCAAGCAAAACGTTTAGCTTCGAGTCGTTTTAATGCGAGTGTAAACAAAATTCTGTTTGAAGTTCGAATGTGATTATATACAGGCTTTTGTAAAACGTTTGTAAATTATTTTATGGTTTCAGGCCTGTAGTTATTGGTGTAGCCCGTCTTGTAGACCGAAATCATGTGTTACTTATGGTAATAGCCTTGAAAATTCTACCATAATTGTCATTATAGAAAAATAGTGACAGTGGTCTGAATCATTTTGAAACTATTTGAATACTATACGACTGCCTTGATGGTCGAGTGGTCCCGACCCGGGAATCGAACCCAAGACCTCGTGCTCAACAGCATGAGGTCTTGGCTAAGTGTTATTGGGTTTTTCCTTCAGGAATTTCTCAGTAGCAGCCACGGAGTTTGGATTTCGGCCCGGTTGATGGCATTAGACTCGCCCCCTATTACATGAGACTTAAAACATAACTGGCAAAATGTAGGTGCACTGTTAGGTACACTTCTGCCTAACCCTTCAGGGATTACAGGCGTGATGTTATGATGATGATGACCCACCTAGTAGAAGACTAATTGGAGAAACACCTATAGGAAATATTTCCTTGGCATCTGTCATCAACCAGCAATTCTATTATATATTGCAATAAGAAGGGGTGCCAGTGAATTAAAAGGCCAAGAGACTTCCAACTCATAAATCAGGTTGGCGAAACTTTAAAAACATATGTTTTAAACGTCTTTTCAGTTTATAGACCAACCCAGTCTTAAAACAATACCAACATCGTGAAAACATACTCTTATGTACGGAACTACAACAGTGGGCAAATATTAACCAACCCTCAAGAACGGTGACCCGTTTCCCTCAATCGACACTTAGCCTTTGACGGTATTGAACTAGTTCCAGAATTTGCAGACTTTACTACGTCTGTGTGTTTTTGTTTCTTTCATATAGCTTTATATGAAAGTTGTTGTTAACGTTGCTCACCTACATTAAACTACAGACTTACCTACCTATTTTATTTTAAACGATAGTCTTCTATACATATAAAATTCAAAGTCCTGACTAACTGGTAGATTAACGCACAGCCCAAACCGCTGGTCCTAGAGACAGGAAATTTGGAGGGTGTATTTTTTGTAAAAAGTAGGTATCCACTAAGAAAGGGTTTTTCGAAATTCTACCCCTAAGAGGGTGAAATGGGGAGTTGAATTTTCTGTGAAACTTTCTGGGTCGATTGGCTCGAAAATTCGTGTACACACTCTTCAATTAAAATTGTGAGGCACGTGTATCACAGTTTTTCCAAAATCCTCCCCCAACAGAGTCAAATAGGGCTTCGAAAATCACGTAGACGGGCACATGGCGCGCAGTGTGGCGCAGGGCGTGCGTAGCGCGGGAGTATTTACCTATTAGTAAATTAGTTTGATTTTTCTGAGGTAGACGTGTCTGTAAATATATGTGAAATCCCGATTTTCGCGTTGGCTCGTGATACAGGACATTGATATTATGTAATAGTATTATGTCTATAAATAGGTTCCTAATGAATCATTTGATTATCGTCACCGGTGTCCAATCTCAAATCAAGGTATCAATATTTCAAATATGTAATTTAGCAGAAGTAGTGTTAAGTAGTGAAGGCTACCCACGAACAAATTTATGTATGTAATTAGATACTTTACAGTATTGAGACAGGGGTAGGTGAGATCTTTTTCTTGGATGCCGTTGGTGGAACAGGTAAGACTCTCCTTATTAACTTATTACTGGCTAAAGTGATTCAAAAGTGGTCTCATTTCTGGCCATCAGTGACTAAACTTAGTCTTATAAAAAATATGAGAGTCCATCTGCGGGGAGATGTTTCTGCAGGACAGTTTTCTGATCTTTTCATCAAAATAGAAAATAGTGATTACCTAGAAGTGGATAATAAAATAATTCTCCCTACAGAGTTAGGCACAATTGTGACCACTGTAGAAGAGCTTATAGTTAAAATCTACCCAGATATTATTAAAATCCACGATAACCCCGCTGAATGGTTGTGCAAGCTTGCCATCCTACCACCAAAAAACGACCAAGTCACAATCATCAATGAAATTCTTTTGAGATCGTTCTAAGCAGTTGAAAATCGTTATAAATCACTGGACTCAGTCATAAACGACGATAACGCCATACATTACCTGGTTGAATTTCTTAACACATTGAAGTCTCCCTCTCTCCAAAATCATTGAGGTCTGCCAACTCACATATTAAAATTGAGATTTGGCGCCCCAGTAATGTTGCTGCGTAATTTAAACCCGCCAAAATTATGCAACGGCACCAGGTTGCGAGTGAAACCATTGCAACGAAATGTTATCGAAGCAAATATTAAATACTAATCGGTTGTTCCCGACGGGAGTCTGTGTTTATTCCGAGGATTCCTCTAACACCATCAAACTACCCCGTCGAGTTCAAAAGAGTGCATTTTCCCCTCAAAGTCTGCTTTGCCATGATCATAAGTAAATCTCAAGGCCATACTCTTAATTTAGCAGAGGTAGACTTAAGGGAGAACTGATTTTCACACGGCCAGTTATACGTGGCCTGCGCTAGAATAAACTCCCGGAGCAGCCTGGTGATTTTAGCACCTGAAGGAATCACGAAAGATATTGTTTACAAAGAAACACTGCGGTAGTTAAAGTATTTCCTTGTAAACAATATTAATGATTAATTATCCACTTCTGATTCTTTCATAACTCGATCTTTTCACACACGCTTTGAGTTCTGTTAAAACCATACAGTTACTCTCATCCCAGAAATTAATTTAGCTTTACGGAGAACTTCGTTCTTATTGCTTTGTTTGGGATATTTTCAGTTCGTTTGTTCAATAAGAGGGAATGAGAACGCTTATAAAACATTGTAAGCGTTCTCACTCTTTTTGGGTCATTTGTTTCATGTAGGCTACGCGGGTGAAGCCGCAGGCAGAAGATGGTTATTGGAGGATTCGCACGAATTGAACTCACCCGAAAAGTACCAGTAGACACCTTTTAAAAATTTCTTTCTCCGGTAGGCGATTCGCACGAATCAAATTTTTTGGTGTGCGAATCGTCACCTCCAAAAGTATGTAGTAGGCGACTCGCACATATTTTATTTCAGAAAACAAAAAATAAAAAAGTACAGGCGTGCTCACCCGTCTCGGAAATAAAATGAATCGAAGTTTAGATAACAGGTGTTTTACTTGAAACTACGAAAGCAATTCATTAAATAAGTAGTTACCACTTAAAACGTGGAGATAATTATGCACGTTAGATATGATAGAGAGACGAGAACACAATAAAAGGGATACAGCAAAATTCGCTACTGAAAAAAATTAAAGAGAAAGCGCTATCTCGCTCATTCGCGTTGGTCATGGGTCTTCATTCGGTTTCGTTTCGTGTTGTATGTGTTGTTAACTATGGCCACTACGCGTGCCTATTTGATTGATTTGAGATCAATAAAGAAGCGACTGCAGAATAGATGTGTTAGAGAGATAGCAACACATATTCTTCAAACTTCTATCTCTCTTCTCTTAAAATTGATTGATATATTGTTATTTTATAGCTACAACTATCTTTTTACAAATGTAAATAAATAATATTGGGTATTTAGTCTGAACGGCCCAAACCGACTTGCCCGCGGGTCATTCGACCGTAAACAAAAATTGTCTACGATCCAAAGGACGGGTGATAAAATGATATCAAAATTAATTTAAAGGGACAGTCGCATACATATCATAGTCCCAAAACTCGCGCGGGTTGTACGGAGCGGGTGCCCGCGCGTTTTAGCGTTGCTTATTTTACAATACACGCTAGTTTTAGTGGACGCCCCAAATGAACAGCAAGTGATAATATTATATCCAAAATTGTCTTTGGCGACAAAAACTACTAGGCCTGCATGCATACAAGGTGGTATTTCAATCATAGTTTCTAGTATTCCTAAACTACCACTCACTCACTTACCCAGAATGATTAAAATACATATCACCGTGGGCTTATGCTAGCCTAATACTTTTCGTAAAGTTACTGCCCAGAACTTGCGCAAAACGTGTCGCGAACAGAATAAAGTCCTAAATGTATGACAGCCTAGTACTTCTTTCTTTTCTCATCGCGTTTCAGAGTTGGAAAATCTGAAGACATTCAAATATTTACTTATAACTTATACCTTATACTTACATATATCTCTTTCGTCAAATGGAGCGTTAGTAAAAATATTTAATCCTTAATGCTTCTGTACTTGAGTGTACTGTATCTTAACTGCATTGCATAAAACACAATGTGTGTGCGAATTGCCTACTATATACTTTTGGAGGTGTCGATTCGCACACCAAATTCGTGCGAATCGCCTACAGAAATAAGATTTTCGTTTTTTAGTTACAGTTTCTATTGGTGATTGAAAAATTCTTGGCACTGAATTCGAAGTCAACCTGTATTTAATTAAGACAAAAAGACAAATGTACTCACTATCATTAATTTATTATGAAATTAACATTTCTTCTGGCATCCGCTCGAGCTCTACAATGATAGCTCGAATTGTAACAATATAATTAACCGGTGACAGAATTTTGGCTATATCAATTTGGCCCATCATCCAAAACGCTACTTGAAACCGACGAGTTAGAAATTCAAATAACCAATGGGTAGCCAGAATTTCACAGCACGGTTCAATGGCGTTACCAACGCGTTATTGAGTAGTTTGTGACTGGTGACATACTGGTAACTTATTAGCGGATACGAACAGCTTGCGGGCCCAGGTTGACCGCTGTAGCTCGCCGTCCGGTAAGGACCAGGCCCGGGTCGATGGCGCGTTGTGTTCCACGCGCGCCTCAAAGAGATGTCAGCACAAACTGACGGGGTCCACTAGGACCGATGCCTGCCAGGGTTGCGGATTTGTTCGAAAGAGTTACCGTGGCACTTGGCACAGGCAACTGAAGGAACACGGGTGGGTTTTAGTCAGTAAGAGTTTGACACGCCCTCCCGCTCCACCCAGAGCGGGAGGTTATTTAATGATTCCCCCACCCCAAAAAAAAAAAAGGTTGACCGCTGTAGATATAAACTGACCAAATGGAGTATCCTCGATACATCCGAAACAGAATGCCAGTGTGGAGCCCCCTTGCCCCACCTACTGTCCTGCCCATCTTGCACAACCACCTGCACCTTTCAGGATTTAATCGAAGCAAATTTTAGAGGTGTGCAGGTGGCTACATACTGGTCTAACACCATTTAAGTTGCATTGACTCGAAAAGAAGAAGAGAGACTTGAGTTTGTAACACGCTACTTTTGAGTGGCAAGTTGGTAATACGCTTCTTTTTAGTAGCGACGTGGACGATGAGTCCACAACCTTTCACTCTAAACAAATTGGGGTGGAACAAACTTCCGATAAATAATGGTTTTCTATTCATACATAAATAGCGGCTTCAGCGTGGATACCTATAAAGATTTATTGAGCTTCAAAAGGATGCCGGAAGCTTTAAGGATCTTTAAGGTTTTTATACAACAAGTCCTTCCCGTCTGTTATACAGTATATACCACGTATATAGGTATACACCTACCGATTTAATAACATAGGTACTTACTTTGGTAGGTAGGCCGCATGTCAACGGTAACAAACCAGTATAAGCTGGCGTCTTAGTCAATTGAAACTCCGTATTACGCTAGTCCTGCTCAAGATCAAAGTGTTACCACTAACTTGTGGTTTGCTGTACAAACAAGCACGCCATATGGCTTTCATTAAACTGAAGAACCATAGATAAAAAACTGTACTACAAATATGTTTTTCTCCAACCAGGATCCTAGTTCGGGCAATAAGCTACACCGTGCACGGTCTCATCCCGGCATCCTGCGTGTTCGCGGACCGGTACAACCGTGAAGAGGTGGTGCGTTCCCTGGGCAAGGAGGTCAACATCAATCCTCCGCTGATACTGGGGCAGCTGCCCGACACCCCGGAGGAACTGCTTAAGCTTGACCAGGTGAGTTTTCGAAAGTTTTTAACGTGGTTTGAAGTGCGGACCTGAATTTTCTTGTCACATGTATGAAAAGAAAGTGGAAAAACAAACGACGATCGAAAATAACCGACTGTTTTTTGGTATCCAAATAGTACCCAATAGTACCCAAAGGAACAGAATCCTATTATTTATTAACAACAACAACAACAATTTATTTATTTTCAGGCAACTTTGGCCCATAGATATACGAGACCTTACGGACTAACATACATAAGATAATATACAAATTGTGTTAATAAATAGAACCTTAAAACTATGTTAGCAACACTTCACTTGTGCACTATGTCACTGTGCGTTCATGTGGCACATGCCCGTGGAAGCGACGGAACACCACTACCTGCGGCCAAAAGTCAAAAGTATTAAGCGTATACAATTTGTCTATCTGTAAGGTAGCCCATAAAAACGAAAAATATATTACTTCGAAACATGCTCGAGTCACACATAGCTCATTTTTGTCAGTGGAAGCTCTCTTGGATTAAGGAAATGGGACAGGCTACCCGTGGCAATGTTATCTTTGAATAAGTAGGTACATAGCAATTCGCATCCGGCGATGGTCATTTACATAAAAAAGAAGGGAGCAAAATTCTATCCACAAAATTACAGTGATTCAATTTAAAAATGCTTTTGTGAGCCCCGAAATCGGTCTGTCTTGCAAAAGCTTCGTTTAATAAAAGTTGAAAGTTCAAACCACAATATGGGCTATGTGGGCTAGTTCAAATCATCATAACCACAACATGGGCTGTGTCCTTTTCCGTTATTTGCCACATAAAACTGCGTTTTGCTTTCAGTCGTTTTTGAATTTCATTCAAACTTTTTTTTAACGTGAAATGTGTGATCTGATCTACCAAGGCATGTGGAACAATCGCCTTAACCACGAGTTGATAGGAACTTTACGTCTAGTCAAACAAGGTGCTCAACAATTACCAACCTAATTTACACAAGAAGATTATGTAACCAGCTTTACACGTGTCGAGTCCGTATCTATTTGCGAACTTAAAGGTAAGGTTGAGCATACACAACCGGCCAAACAAACAAGAAAATCACGACCAAAATCCGTCTTATCTCATTTGGCATTCGGCCCGAAGCGAACTCAGTATCGCAAGTAAATTAGCAGTAAAACCTTTCCCTCGATGCGATTGTTTTTTCAGTTCCCAATTACGAATAAACGATGCCGCTGCTTACTGCCGTGAAACATTGATGACCGTTAGTCGCGAGGAACGTGAACATCCCTCTACGTATGTACCTACGTCTATCGGCGTTCTTCTCTTTCACCCAAGGGGGAACGTGCCTCTCCATAGCTCGAGCTAATCACAGTAATGGAGTAATGACAAGTTAGAAGCAACTACTTCTCTGCTCCCACAAACTTCATGCTCACGTGAAACCCTGTACGATGGGAGATGGGGGACACATTAAAATATTACACGACAAAGTTGTAACTTTGGATTGGAAGCGCGAGTTAGTGGGTGGAACGTAGCTAATTACTCAGAAGTTGAACGAGACAACCAGCCATTTAAATAAACTTTGGGCTTACCTTGGAAAGTAAATACTAAGGTACTTGTGTGCATGATTAAGTTTTAAACGTTCTTGATTGAGTGTGGTTTGAGGATATTTAGGTGAAAGTAAAAGCATTCGGCAGGGCAGACCCTATGGCAATACACCTAAAGATTAAGATAAATAAAGAAAGCATTTCGTGCGATAATCAATAATCCCCTTCTATTTAATACCTTCCAAAACTTGGCACAGATTTTCGCAGTAATATTACACTTTTCTATTGTTAAGAATATCTAGGTGCAATTTCATACGAGAAATAGTAAATACCTATCGCGTTAGCCAAACTACAACATTCTGTAAATATCCGTAGTCACCTTTAAATAATAGAATGATGGAAGGCGAAAACAAACTCCAAACAATCACTAACGTTATAAAGCGATACAATAAACGTCCGCCTTCAAATAAACGTATTTTTCAAATGTCAATCTTTACCGTGAACCTTTACTACTGAGGCAAGGAAAATGCACGTAAAAATCTGTAGCAAAAGATTCAATTTTGAGTGAACATGTTGTTAGGAAAGTTTGTTTGATCCAGTGAACTGCCAATTTTCATTAGGTAGGTACGTTACGTTCGTTTATACTCGTAAGTCGGAACTTGTTGAGATCGGGCCGGCCCTGTCCGTCCTTTGCATTTTGAATTCACTGTTCATGTCAGCTTTCTGAATATGGTAGTGAGTGGGGCTTCCATATAGGGACTTAATCCCTGCCAATAAAAAGGAAATTCGGAATTAAAAATTCAATGTTATGCCTCGAAACGTTAACCTATTTATTTTGAAACCTGGCGATATTGTAGGGGTAAATGGAACTATTAAAAATATTGAATTGCCAGCAGCCACCATAAACATGTTTGCCGCCCAATAAATCTAATTCCCTGGCAACCAATCAACTACATAATTCGACTAATCAACTAGTCATGACGGAGATTTGTGAATTTAAATAATTTTTCACTGAAATTGCTAAGATGTAATAGAATTACTAATTAACTACAAAAGAAATAACAAACATTCTACAGTGGCCAACTTTTAACTCAAAATACGTTTTTTGATGTATGCGTTATGCATGTTGTATGTAAACGTCTGATTTTAGAATAATGCAAAGCCTAACATCTTTTGTTTTTCAACACCGTGAACACAATACAATGCGCCGAACCTATTGTTTTCTTACACCGCAACGAAGCTCTAATTTGTTTACCGTACCTTCCGCTGTTAAGGATTGAATGGAATACCTAATTTAATGTGAAAAGCTCACCACCATTTCCGTTTTGAAAGGGTGAACAAACAAAAAGTCAATGTTTCTAACTCAAAAGGACGACATTTTAAATGATAAAAATGTTTATTCCTACACAAAATGATTTGAGGCACTAAAGATAAAATGACTGTCGTTAAAATATGCCTACCTTGCTTTGGATATTACGTTTCTGGGCATTAGTTCAATAATTTACGCAATAAAAAATACGAACTAAACCGAAGAAATTAATAGATACCGTGTCATGAGTCCATTATTACTAATAGTAAAGGTCATTCATATGTAATGACATATGAATGGACTTTCATTTCAAGGCTAGAAAAACCGAATACCAAACGCCCTAACCAATAGCCACCTATCTATTCCAAAGAAAACGGACAGACCACTATTAATAACAACAGCGTTTTAATCTCCCATTCTTCTACACACTCTTCTTGATTGAAACCTGTAAATAAGAAAAACGTCTGTAACTTATTCCTTGACTATAATATAATCTGCCCGAAAACATGAACTAAAGTAACGCAGACTGACATGGATGGCTTGACTAGAAGTCCGGTCAAACGTCACGAGTCTACTCGCTATTATTTCTGGAAGACATTGTTTTAGATCGATGTTGACGCCCACTTCCACCTGAATGATTTATGATCTTTGGCGCTAGTCGTTTTTCTTAAATATTTTCCGGAATATTGAGGGTCTGGAACTGAAGGTTCCATAAATGGGTATAAGTTTTGGATAGTAAAGATGGAAACTATTTCGTATAAAATCTATAGATTTGGATGATTTTATGCTCCAGTCTTGAACCTCTTTCATCTTTTTATCAAATTATTTTCAAACTAATATTATCCAGATTTGGTAAATTTGCCAGAAAAGTAGTCAATATCCGTATGTACGAGTATCTATGCTAGGGATGAGCTGGTCTTCTTTGATAAAGACAGGTCAAACATTTATTCTAATAGAGCTCCGAGGAAGTTGATTAGGGAGGCCTTTACACTGAAGTTCTAAAATCCAGGCTAGTAATAATGCTACTTATGTGTACTAGACAATCAAATAAGCAAACCTTCAATATTATCCTTAGATATTCAAAAGCCAGTCAACGAAATTACAAACAGCAAGACACTATTTACGATCAATTTTCAGAAGCTTTGCACGGAAACATTAAGCTACCCTCAGTTGTCCCTTACGTACCTTATCTCTCCTTTTTCTCCGTTAAAACGTTAACGACGTCATAAAAAGTGTTTCTTTTACAATTGTTCCTACAATCGTGAAACACATCAACCCACCCCTAACCTTTACAGCCACCTCTATAAGAAATTATATTAAAGCACACTTGTACTACAACTAACTGAATACGTTTCAGGCTAAACATAATATCAAAAACATCATGGAACGATTGACAGACATAGAACTATGCTTTAAACACGTTTAACGTAACGTTTATGTTTAACGTTATGCATTCATTTGGTAATTTGTTGTGCCTTAAAATCACAAAATCTAACTTTACGTTCCAAAAACTTTTAACGAACATTAACAACAAAACACAAACAACAACAGCTTCTCTAACTTTGGTTTTAAAATTCATATCCGCATCATCGTCTTTGTCACCTCGACTTTTCCGTTTAGGTAGATTTTAAATATTCGATAAAGCTTTCAGCGGTTTTTGACAACTTTTTTCTCTCAGAGATGTGTCATTTTTATCATCACAATCTCTTTTGGCACTTTGCCAAGTATTTTATAATTATCGCCTTCGAGCGTAATTCTACATACCGTGTAATATTCTCCATGTGTATCGTTACATGCATAGGCAGTGACATCATCTTTACGACGTCAGGCCGTATCCATCCACTTTTCATCTCCATTTTATATGCAATTTAGCTCAACTATTTTAACATAAACATTTCACTGATATAAAAAGTGCTAGTAAAGTATACATAAAGTATTTCTGGGTTGGGGCCCGCGCCTAATATACATGTGTACCCGAGAATAGCGGCTAGGTACATACAGTACTTTATGTCTCCTTTATTAGGTAGTGGAACGGCAGTAAAATGTGTTCTCATCAAACGAAATGTTCGTCTAGTCTGTGTTTTGTTACTGCGAGAGAAATATCGGAGTTCGCGCCTGATGTATGCGGCACACGGTGAATCAGTGATCACCACGGATCCTACGTCGATAAGTTTTATGGAACAGATATCGTAAGGAGTCAGTAAATAGATTTACAATTCCACTTCAGTAAATATAGTCTAAAATTAAATTTATTATCCTAAGTGAGTCAACACCACAACACGCAATAAATTCAGTGTTTACTCTTAAAGAAGACACCTCAATGCTTCTTGAATGATTCCAATGTTCACCAAAACATTTCTGAAATAGCCAACGATCTCCAAACAAATAAACAATTATTTATTCTCACTTGAGATATCTCTGTTTTGAGTATAACAGAGTGGAGTTTCATGTCGCCCACAACTTGCTTTTGACCTGCTGTCAATCAATTGGAATAGATACGTATTGAACCCACTCAAATATTAATTAGGCTTTCCGAGCCACTACAAGTACCTACCTACTAAACAATTCAATAGACAGAAACTACAGTCCCACTTTAAAGCGTTATTGAAAATTTAAAGAGCGCAATAATTAAGTGGTTGGTTTCAGGCATTGTTTAAAAGCTTTGTTACAGTTCCCCTCGATTAAAGTTCTAAATGTAATAAGATTTTAGATTTAACGTGCTTCTTAGCTTATTTTTATCAAAATCAGTTTTAGTAGGTACATAAGGAGACAAAATACCAAACGGCTAAAGCATTTTCACTGACATAATCTTAGGATCACAACGAACCTATTCTTATTCGTCGGCAAAGTATAAAAATAAATGCCAAAATATATTTACCTATGCTATATTTTTCTCACGTCGGTAAACTTTGGAATCATATTAGTACCACCGAAGAGTACCAAAAAGCTTTTAGTTGTAACGTTCCCTTCGTTTCGGTTTTCGCATAAATATTACCTATTCGAAAACAGTCTAAGAACGTATTTCTGATTTTATTATATTTATGATCTCGACTGCCGGTGAAGAAAATACTGTTGATACCAAAAAGCTGGAATACTACGTATCTATTTACCGAACAGAATGGGCATTGTCAATTTATAGGAAATATCGGAAACGGAAATATACAGCTCTGCTCTTCAGTAAAATACATAACAACAATAATACCGGTAATCTACTCATGTTATCCGTCCCCTCGATCGTATCGAAATAGATTACAAGTATCCCTAGAGAAACTAGAATCGATACCGAAAAAGTATTCATATTAATCCGGATAACGGTTCTTCTTAATGTCTTTCAACGAAATCGGTACGCTCCGATCACTTCGTAACTGAGAAGAGGCTGTGAGAAGAGGTAACATCTAAACGGTAGTAGGTTATATTTTATGAGCGAGAAAAGTTCTTTCTTCACATCACGATTAATGTTTTAGTTGTAATGCCTTCCTACGACTGATTGTTGACGGCTTCTTTTCCTTTATTCGCGGAATTTCGTGCAATCAATAAGACGATAAACAGCTTGAGGAGCTCGTGGCTAAGTAATAACCGCCGCTCGGGTCGATCGACAGGTTAAGCCGCGCTTGCCTGTGTTGGTCCCTGGATAGGTGACCACCCATTCATATCGAGTTTCCTCCATGCCTTGGAAAGCACGTTAAGCCGTTGGTCCCGGCTGTCAATTGAAGATCTTTGACAGTAGTTACAGGTACTCAGTGACCCGAAAGTCTGACAACCACTTACCAAGGGGTATCGTATTACCCAGTACTAACTGGGTTGTGGAGGTCAAATAGGCAGTCGCTCCATGTAAAATAATGGTATTCAGCTGCATCCGGTTAGACTGGAAGCCGACCCCAACATAGCTAGGAAAAGGCTAGGCAGATGATGAAGACGATAAAAAGCTGAAGCTATGAAAACAATTCCTTCTAATCTTGGCTTAGCTTCCAAGCTTTTGTAATAATAAAGTAAGTGTTTTTATTACAGCCGGACTTCAGGGATCATTTGTATGAAGCTGAGATAGGAACGATAATAAGAGGCCCTGAGGCCCCTGTCGATCGAGTAGCGGTATTCTGATCAAAGAAGCAATACAAGAATAAATTGCTGTCCCTACTCCTTACTTAATTCGCGAATAACAACACTGCTTCTGGGAAAATCCCGTCTTAGCTTGATCGAGCTTATGAGATTATTTTTCCGTTACGAAACAGTTTTGAGAAAAATGAAAGGAGTTATACACATTAATATCTTGAATAAGTAACAAAGGTCATGCGAGTTTACTACAGCTAAATTATTCGGAAGATGCTGTAATTTGAGGATACCTACGTATCGTTTTGCGTCATTACGTTTTGATATTTTATTTCGAAACTTGGAGTCGGAGAGGTGATTTGGCGAAACGTATTTGTTCCATTTTCTTTTGATAAGAATATAGGTGTCTTGTAGAATAGAATCTCCGTTGAATACCTTATATTATCTGAAACTGGAATAAAAGTCACTGTCAGTAGTGATCTTATGTGGCAAATGAAATGTTAAGACATATTTACTAACAGAGATCAATTTTCGGTTTTTCAGGTATTTATAAAATCGGAGCTGAAAGTCGGGGTAATCTACGTGAAGGAGAACCAGTACACTGAAGAAGAGATTCTGGATAATAATGAAAACTCACCGATGTTCGAAGAGTTCTTACAAGTTTTAGGAGAGAAAGTTAGACTCAGAGGTAAGTTTTATTGTACCTATTTTCGTAAGATAATTGGTACGAGGACTAGCCAAGCTTTTATTGCAAAGCCATTATTAAAAGAACATCTATCCATTTAGCCAAATCCTCTTAACGAGAAGTCGTTACGGCAACAACAACAATTAGGGTCCTTAATAAAACAGCAATAAAATTGCAACAAACTCGCAACTATGGTTTGTCTTTCTGGGACGCCCGGCAATAAAACCTCCTTCACGGTGCTTAGAATTATTACAATAAAACAATATGCAATTCACTGTAATCGGATAAACCCAGGACCTCATGACCAATCATGAGGTCCTGAGATCGATTCCCGGGTAAAGCAAATTGTTATTGGGTTTTTCCATTAGGAATTTCTCAGTAGCAGCCACGGAGTCTGGATTTGTGCCCGATTGATAGCAATAGGCTCGTCATCTGTTACATGGGACTTAAACATAACTGGCGAAATGTGGGTGTACTATTAGGTTCACCTGTGCCTAACCCTTCGGGGATTGCAGGCGTGGTGTTATGTTATGTAAATCCATATATTTGCAGGTTTCGACAAATACAAGGGTGGTTTAGACACGGTGCACGATCTGACTGGGCTATACTCCGTGTACACCAACTGGAGGGGAATAGAGATCATGTTCCACGTATCAACCCTGCTGCCATACGAGAGACATGACCCTCAGAAACTGCAGAGGAAACGTCACATAGGCAACGATATTGTCTGCGTCGTTTTCTTGGAAGCGGACAACACTTCGTTCTCACCGGCTTGTATCAAGAGCCACTTCTTGCATACATTCATTTTAGGTAAGTTGAATTAATTGAACTTCATGATTTTTTGATACCTTGTACAAGGTAACATTAAACTACCTTGCGAAAGTCATCTAGACTGGTATCAATATATAAACATGATGAAGCCAAAGAAACGGATTGATGACCGCAGGTGTAGTTTACTTTAAATATAAATTTAGAAAATGTGATTACTTTTTGTTTTGTCGTGATTTCATGAAACCCATACCATCGCGTCTGTAAAGTTTTCACAATAAAACTCATATTTTAAGTTACCTGCGGTCATTGACTCCAAAAAAGGCTTTCACTGAATATTGTGACTTCAAATCAATATTTTGTTTTGCTTTATTAGTTGTCAATATTTGATACCCATCACATCAGGCAATTTTTACTCATTATGTTACACAATTTCAGTCTACTGATAATTAAAATCTGTTTAATACGCACCCTTGAGCACAAGCACTCCCTAATCGAGTAATTAAATCATTCACAGTCCGAGTATCGGCTAAGATCAAGCGCCGACCAACGCGATACGAGGTGTCAGTGGTTACCCGAGATGAAGTGGGGGCTTACAAGCCTTACTTGTGGGAGCAAAGCGTTTTTGACAAGGGGCCCATGTTCAGGTAAGGTATACATAGATATAGTAGACTTGTAGTTGAAACGAATATAATTAGAAAGAGGCAACAAAATGACCCGTCTGCACAAATAAAGACGATATTTGAATTGATATTACATCAAATCATACAGGGTGTAAAAGTACCCACCACAAAGCCATCAACTTAGTGCATACATCAAACTAGGTAAACGTAGAAAAATTGATCGCGATGGTAGGACGAACAAGTGTCTCTCGGCTTCGTGTTTTTACATCATATCAATCGCAGTTAACCAACAAAATCAAACGCGGGATGTAAAAATTGCACAAATTCCCCATTTAAACGAATGTGTTTTGCCCTTAAGGGCCAGAACGTCATATGCACAAAATGGCATCGCGACACGAAATCAAATCGCGACACGACATTGCATCGTGTGTATGTATTTAGGCCAACACTCATTGGATAACCATCAACTATTAACTGTTGGGGATTATTCAATGCTGGCTTATGTAGTAAGTCGTTAAGGTATATTCCGAAACGAAATCTACCTTATCAACATTGAATTTGTATCGACATTAGAACAAAAATCTAAATTCATTAGTTACAACTGGAGCAAAACTATTGCAATTAGGTTTAGGAGAGCTTGCTTTGGTTAAATAAAGTTATAATTGACCGCAGTGAACAGATATGCGAGTTGTAGACGAAAGTTTCTGATGAGATGATATGAGGATCGGTACCTATAACTACTATTTGTGTTGTAAAGTCCACATTACGAAAGGTGAAACTAGTTGATTCAGCCTCCCAATTTCGGGCGTATCCAAGTTAAAGTTACACTATATCTTAGCACTCTATCTATAGCTACCTACTCTGATCCAAACTACCGCATCTGTAATTTCTAAGACTTGATTTAGGTAAATAAAAAAAAACTTTTCAATAAAATAGATCCAGGCTTGGATGCAGAACTCAGCACCACCCTCCCGCCCGCAAAAATATGTACCTGCAGTAAGTGTAATAAGTGCAGTAAGTGTAATGCAACATGCAACCCCCCTTGTGCTCGGCACGTGTTTGGCCCCTTTCTCTTAAATTTTACTAGCTAATGCCCGCGGCTTCGTCCGCATTGAATTCGATAATTTTCCCTCGGGATCGTACTACCGGTATAAACTCCTTTGTGTCAATCCAGGTTATAAGCTATATGTATGCCAAATTTCATCCAAATCCGTTCAGTAGTTTTTGCGTGAAAGAATAACAAACATCGCATTCATAGTAAAGTAAATATAAATAAGTAGTAAAATGTCTGCAAAATAACTCGTGATTACACAACTTAAAAAACTTTTCGCATTTCTCAGGTCCGATTCACCATTCTTTTTCAGGGAATGGTTGCTGACCAAGATAGTGAACGGAGAAAGAGCTTCATACTCCGCTCCTAAATTCGCGAGGATGCAAGAAAGGACTCGCAGCCAAATGCTAGAAGACATCGTGGCCAACTTGCAAAACCATGCCGAAACCGGACAAATACCGAAACCTTACCGAAGAGGTATGAATACCCGTTGACAGTTCTTAATATTTTTGTCTGTTTGCCTGCCAAGAGCTATCAAAAGGTACCTACCATTACAAACGAATATGTTCTTATTGAAAGATAGGATTCTTATCGGGTTAAAACTCGGTCATCTTTTGTGTCAGTAGAATTCAGGCCTGGCAGTCTGTAACTGTGTGTGCTAGGCGTGACTTATTTGGGTGCCCCGACCGGAGGGCGCGAATGAAAGCGATTTCATGCTGCACTTTTTTGTGATACTTTCATGAGAACACCATTTAAACCCAATTTTCGAGCTCACTTCGCTCGCTCTTGCTTCTACGTAATTTTTGAGTAATTCTTAAGAAACTTTTCTAATTTTGTAAGTCAATAAATGTATGAATAATTCTAAATGAAAGGTCAAAAGAAAGTAAGTTATCTGAGACCAAGAGCAAACTACGAAAAGCCAACTCTTGTGTTGAAAATAGCTGATGACTGATCGCATCCCGCCGCGCCCTAACTTCTTTGGATTCACGCACTTTACCATACTGTTAATTTCTTACTATTTTTTTCCCTATTTCACCTAAACCGGGGTTTTTAATTAAAGTTGTTGTTTGGCATCATGAGTTTAGGTAATGGCAACCCTACTGAAAGAAACATCTACAATTTACTAGAAATTCGTTAAAAATCTACTAAAGTGAATTTAACGGAATGTTCTTGATTAACACTCCAAGAATTGTTTTGAAAACTCAAATAATACTGTAAGTCTTTAGGCAATATTCACAGACCGCGCAAAATGTATTCTTGTATAAAAAGTCTACTTCTTGGAATGGGCTCCTTGACAATTCAAAAGTGCCTGTAAATTGTTAAAAAAAAAAACAATTTGAATTTGAGTTTGATTGCCTCGACCCACTTCTAATATTTCTTTCCATCAGGTTCATGGCGCCCTATCGGTCACATGCGACCGTCCTCACCTCTCTTGGACTCAGTGCGGGACCAGTTCGAGGACTACGATCAACTCGCCAAGGACTTCACGCGAGTCTTCCTCAACAGCGAACTGAACATGGCGCAGAATGCCCAGATGTTCGATGTCGTTTTCCTTGTGGGACAGTCCAAGCAAAAAACGAAGTTTATTGGTGTTAGGGCAATTCTTGGTGTTAGGAGCAGGTGATTATTCTTTATTTCATAAATACATTGCTACAAGGATGTTTTGGTGCTTGAATGAAAATCTGCTAGTTTCTGATTTGAGTATTTGAATAGAGAACTAGTCAAACCCTACTTAAGGTGATTTCTTCAATGTAATGTAGCACTCGAAATTAAAACCTAATTAGAGTTTGACAAATTCTAAACTTAAATTTCTCAATTTATAAACTAGCAAAATGACAGGAGATTGTTGGTAAACATTTGACTAATCGTATTGCGAATTTGTAATGGAAAAACAAGATGGTGGCGCCAAAAGATCCTTGTACAACAACAGATATTACTAAATTTTAATTATTATATTTTTTACCAAAATAGATAACTCTTCTTTATCTCACTATACTATTGTTATTTGTGGCTTACATTCTCATTTTATTTTCGCCCTACGTTCAGTTTAACATTTGACAGATATGTCCTGCCTATTCTAAATTTGAATGGACAGTTTTTTTCACGCGGTTAAAATAGTTTGACAAATGAGCGTGCCAGTATTCCTGCTAACTTTTCCGCGATCATGCACTGTTTAAGTCTTATTTTACCTCGTTTTTCTTCACAACTCTAATACCTTCTGTGTTGTAACATTTCCAGGGTATTCCAAGAAATGCTTTACGGTATTCAGACGGGGTTCGGATCCCCACAAGTCCCAGTGGCTGAATTGCTGTCCCGTCCAGCGCCGACATTACTGTCTCCGACTCCTTCCAGACAGAAGAGTAGCAACTTCTTGCAAGTGCCCGATATTGAGTCACCAAGGTAATTTGGACCTCACTTTTTATCGAATTCTGAAGGCTCCTGGTACACATATGTACAACCAGACTGAACTGTTTCAAACTCTAAGTGTAACTATTTAAGGATTTAAATTTACTGTGAAGGTTTTCTTTTTTACCAAATGCTTAAGAAGTTGATAGCATAGCTCTCATTACATGCAAGCTTATATTATGGTATTGATTGATGAAGATGAACAAATTTACCTGGATCGAGTTAAAAATGTTGTTTCTATGATTTCAGGCCAAAAAGCGTTCCCAGTTCGCCGATGGTGAAGCGCGCTTTCTCTCGCTTGGGCACTATAACCGCCGGATGGGGCCGGTCCATCCGCAAACAGCATTCGCAGCTAAATGCAGAAGACAAGAAGAAATGGGCTAGTTCCCAGGACTGTTCCAGTAAATATCGCTCTTTCTCTCTCTCTTCTCCCGAGGATGAAGGGTTCCAGCAATCTCTCATTATTTTTCCGTCTTCATCACCATCATCATCATCTGCCTAGCCTTTTCCCAACTATGTTGGGGTCGGCTTCCAGTCTAACCGGATGCAGCTAAATACCAGTATTTTACATGGAGCGACTGCCTATCTGACTTCCACAACCCAGTTAGTACTGGGTAATACGATACCGCTTGGTAAGACTGGTTGTCAGACTTTCGGCCCACTGACTACCTGTACTGTAACGACTGCCAAATATGTACAAATGACAGCCGGGACCAACGGCTTAACGTGCTTTCCGAGGCACGGAGGAAACTCGGTATGTATTGGGTGATTACCCATCCACAGGCCAACCTAGGCAAGTGCGCCTTAACCTGAAGATTGATCCGAGCGGCAGTTATTATTTAGCCACAAGCTCCTCATTTGATTGCTGATTTTTCCGTCTTCATTTATTTTAATACTTAGCATCAATCCAGCTTATAAAACCACCTCGTTTTCTGCTCTTCTTATTTAAGCCATTCAATAACTTTTTCCTTTTGGCTCCTAGTTTACAAATTGATTATATTCATAGATCTCTAATTCTCGACTATTACTTTCTCTGCTCTTTAATTGTTTGCTTTTCTTGATTGCTAATCATTCTTTACCAACCACAATTTATATCCTCCAACTGGAAAACTTTACATAGTTACATGGTTAGGTAGTATTATTATGTCACCATATCCTGTATTGGTTCTATATTCATCCATATGCAATACATTGTGTTTGATGAAATCTATAAAATACAATCGCGGTCGCATTCTAGAGCACCACAACAATGACAAAGAGCCTTAAATAAATCTTTGGGCAACGTTTAACGCTGCTGTTGAAACATGAAATGTGGCATACAATTTCTGAGATCACTATTTTCGAATTATTATAAGTAAAAATATAACACAATATTATTATTTTTTTTCAGATAAAGAAGCAAAAGACAAAGAAAAAGAAAAAAATGCAGCACTTGCAGTACCCAGGCTATCTGTGTGCGCCGACGCACAAAAAGTTGATCGTGCTAAACTAGCACAAACTGAGGTAAATATCAAGAAAAATTGTTCAGTTCTATTTTTAAATTTCCTCATTCAAAAATAGAAATGACCACAGAGCTATTGTTTTGCTATGTAAATTAACATGACGATATTGTTTTGTTTTTCAGTTTTCAATAATCGAGTTCGATCCCGAAACGTTCCGCATTCTCCTGGACTACTTGCACACCGGCAGCTGTCCACTGACCTGCGCCTCCATACCGGGCCTCATCTGCGCCGCAGAACATTACGACTTGCCTGAATTACTACAAGCGTGTTTCCATCATGCTAAACAGTTTCTTAGAACAGAAGTGGTATGCACGATGCTCATAGCATTAGAGAATTACTACTGGCGATATACGTCAGCCTCGGAATTGGTAAACATGATCCTGGCCTACATCGAGCAGCGAGCGTACGCCCTGTTCCAGACTCCGGAGTTCATGAACTTGTCAGAGTCCATGGTGCAGATGATCATGTGCCGCAACCTCGAGGTGACCGAGATGAGAAAGTTCGAGACGATGCTCAGCTGGGCCCGGAACAAAATCAAATCCAAGTACGCTAATAAGACTGATGCCAAAAATGAATTTAAATGCACTATGGAAAGATTAGCTAGAGACCTGAAGCTGCATAGGATCTCACCGCAGGAATTGATAAAAGTGGTGCTTCCGACGAAGGCCATCAAGAACGAGCGGATCCTCGAGACGCTTATGTTCCAGGCCGACTCGGGCATGTACAGGATCCAAGACAGCTACATCGAGGCCTGCCAGCAGCGGCTGCAGAAACAGGACTCGAGGTTTTCGGAATTCGAAAGTTTCGACTATGGTATATAAAACATGGAGCTGTGAGAAATATCAGTGTATTAGATAAATTATGAAGAGTGACTGGGCTCGGTCCTTCTAATAATGTGGTATGTTGACGCCTTCTAAAAGTATTATTGTTATAGATGTACTCGAGTACTGTAGAGGTACGAGAAATATTTGTACACTTCTCGGATACCTACTCCTTGTTGTTGTTCATTGATACCTATATTTTTTACATCTAGCTAGATGTGTTCAACATAATCATCTCTATTTTTGGTACCAAAAAATGCGAGTAAACGTTCATCATCTGGCAAAGAAAAGTATACATAAAAATATTGTTTTTATCCATGTTATATAGCACGTATTAAAGTTTTCCATTCTGTGATCTATCATGAGAGTGTGTCATTATATGACCCAAAATACCCTGGTAGTAAAAAGCAACAATATTATACATGATCAGATTTTAAAATATTGTAGAGAGTTTCACCTGTTATAAGAGTATAACCATCTTAATCAAATTATTTGAAATTCTAGTAAACGACTGAAACCTTTACGTGAACCTGTTATTCAAAGTTATAGATACAGTATATATAAAACTTGATATAAATATATCGTATATTACACGAATGTTCACAAAATACACTATCTAATTTGTGCAATCCCGATCATTTATATAAAAAAGTTATCCGTACAATAAAATTCAAAAAATAAACCACTGTGTACCAAAGTCTCGTTCTTGAGACGTTTCAAAATATTATCATAAATAATGCTATTTATTGCCTTCTGAAAAAATATATTGGTCAGATATTAGTTCTATAGAATGTTATATCTAGACCTACCTAAGTATACTGTTGTTTGTACTTAGGATAAATGCAAATAATTCATGAAATATTTTCACCAATTTTGCTATGATTATTAAATCAGCATATCTTTTAAGGAACATAGTTATTTTCTAATTGAGTTATTAAATATGTACCTCTATACAGGGTGATTGGTATTTGGGTGCATTCCTTGAAATGGGTGATACTAGACCTGTTCAAACTGGGTCGTTTAGGAGAAATCGATCTTTCAAAGTTTTTTCAAAAATGTCCATCTCTCCACCATAAAGTGCTGATCGTAAGAAATCTTCGCCGTTCAGTATGTTAAACTGATACTTTTCTGATAGCTCATGAACGAATGAATCTTTCGAAAATCAATTTGTCAAAAAAGTACACCTGCTTTTGGACATCGAGCGCCATAAAAGTCATGTTCTGAAATTTTCTTGAAACTTCCCTTATTTTCGAGACAGTTTTCTCAAAATAAATGAGATTAGTCGTACAAATTATATTATATTTCGCGGTAAGCCCAGAAGTAGATAGCGTGACGAGCTGGACTCTTACAAAACGAATTGGGCCCAAATAGCTCAAGATAGAGAAAACTGGAAAGAGGGAAGGGAGGCCTTTGCCCTGCAGTGGGACACATAAGGCTCATAACATAGCAGTCGTGCAAATTACAAGAACGACTTCCTTGTTTCATAAAATTTCTAAAATGAAACACAGTACCGACTGACTTTAGCAAGTGAATGACCAGAAAACAACGGTTGTTCCTGACAAGGTAGTATTTAAATAAAACTGGGTAGTACAGTTTTTTAGTATCACCAATTTCAAGGAATGCACCCAATTACTAATCACCCTATATATCGAGGTTATGAAACGGGTTAAATAGATATATAATTATTAGTTAGGTACAAATTTTATTTTCTTGATGTCTTTTTATAAAAATTGATGACACATTATTCTTCGCACAATTTTATTCCACAAAAAAAGCTTTAATTTTATAAATAACTTAAGTTCAGTTCTAATTGTTTTCTGTCGTGAACCTATGTACACCCTTATTGTTCATAATAATAGAATACTGCTAATCAAATATATTTCAAACTCTATTATTTGTGTATCCAAGTGTATATTTAATGTAATAAATAGTCTGTATCCCAAACAATGTCTCCATTACATTTGGTCGTTTAAATCGTAATTCGCCCCTATCTGTGTTCGATGGAATAAAGTAAGTATAGAGTGTATATGTACCTAAGTGGTCTAAAATATTCGGTATACTAGGTGTAATGGTCAGTATGGTCATGAGCTGTATCGGTTACGTAACGCCTTGTAATCGGTAAATGTATGTAGTAGATAATATAGCAGGGTGTATATCCTAGGTTTAGCTTACATTTGATAGCCGAATTTGGCCAACGACCAAGTGTAAATGACGCATCACATAACCATTGTTTGTCTCGAATATGTATTTCTATGTGAACGATGTCAGTTCGTGTAATAATAGTGATGCTCTGTGAAAAACTGAAATGAGCAGTCTGTACTTAGGATAAGTTGAACTTATGATAACACATACGGACTGCAAAGATATAGTTTATATGACTACAAATATCTATCTTCTACTCAATCTCACCTAGGTAAGTGTATCTACTTTGTGTTAATAATTGTTAAAGTGAAGACTTCTGAACCGAATGTTATATAGTATTTTTTAGCCTTCTATACTGTACGGAATCTTTGAGACCCATTTGTCTTTTGTCTGTCGGGGTAATTTATTTAGCGCGTTTAAAAGTAATATCTATCTCGGGAACACATTCCTGAAACATGTATTTATGCTGCTGTCGAAACGAATCGCTTATAAATAAATATAGTTATCTTATTATAACCCAATGGTGTTATATATTTTGATAATTTAGCTCTATTTTACGTTTCGCATTCACATTTTTGCGATACATCTCTACCGTCGTATTCTATTTATGTATGGTTGCTTATAGGTACGAATAAAAAAGTAAGAATGAACAACTCATTCCTGTTATTTTCTCGTTTCTGTTAGGTCGTATTTACATACTTACAAATGTACCTACGCATAATCCCAGCCTTAGTGCCAAGTTCCATTCATAAGCGCACTCGTGTCTATATTCTAAATAATAATACATATATGTAAAAATATATGTATACGAAATGGGTCTTCTGAATCTTAATGAATCGTCTAATAAAATAGGTGTTAATATATAAATAAATATTTAGCCTAAATTCAAACGTTTCTAACGTTCTGGCGGTGAATCACGTTGAATTGTCGGTAAAATTTTATACTTATGAAAATTATACATGATGGTAAAATCTTCTATTGTCAATAATTTTATAATGTTTAGTTGTAACTTTGCTCAAAGCTTCTATGGATGGTTCGCCGATATATAATATTCAGTGGATGTCTTATAAATATATTATGTAATGCATGATTACCCGATTTCTTATGAGTTTTACATTATCTATATAATACTCATGTATGTATCTATAGGTTTAATTTGTAGAAACACCAAATATTGACGTGTCAAGTTCTTCGATGGTTAAATAAGTTTTCTATTCCAAAATTTTAACCTTCCTGTGATCGTGAATGTTGCTATAAGTATGTTAATATGTGGGATCTTCAAAGAATATAAAATTATATAATTATAACTGTTATTTTGCAAGAGCAAAGCAAAATTATTATCCAATGAAATTTTATGTGGTGAATAAATTTTTTTGTGTATTATTTGTGGTTTTAATTGTAGAATATCCTCCCATCTTTCCTTTTCCACTTATAAATCTCATTTTTATTCCTGTCCCACTTCTGATCTTTTCAGTTCTGTTATGAACATAGGAATATGAACTTAATATCTTCTAATCCGCATTCTATCAATAGCACGTGGTCCTAAACCTTCTCATTTCAATAAAACATAAAGCCGTCTTCTTCGTGTCATCTCTACTACCTACTATTTTCAGTGAATCGTAGCTGGAACTTCCGTTTAACGACTAACTCCTTAACTAAAAGGCAAATTTGCCTTTTACATGAAAATGTAATATTTCTGTAGTCTTTGACTTTCTGAATCTAAATGTAACACAAAGTCAAAGTTAGCTCTTATTGTCCATTGATGCCATATTTAATATAATAACGGGTAGGTCGATAGATTAATCATTTATTAATGAAGACAGTTCAAAATATATAGTGGTTACCTGCATACATTTTGTTATCACTTATTACTTTGCGTTCCTAACGCTCTCTGTGTCTTGTTTATGAAAACTTCATTTAATTGACCAATAGGCATAGTTTATTTATCAGTTCAAATAACTTTACAAGTTTCATGTAACCTTTTCCCAGAAGAACTGCAAAAATTTCGACAGGAATAATATGTGTATCTCTCTTTCTCATACGGTGCTTTGCGAAACAGCAAGTATTATTGGAAAAGTTTGACGGAGCGACATGTGCACTCTTATGAGTACCAACCTGTCATTGCAGCTTGCTGGTACTGCAGACTGCTGTTAGTCCAGATCCAGGTCCTAGTCAGTCATATAATTCTGAGCACAGTTTTTAAGTTTAGCTATCCCAAGTCTCATCGTGCCATGCTACCATAGCTCAAGATAGATAGAAGAAGGAAGAGTAGAATAAACATATTTTTTACCTATTCTGTTTACAAAAAATCTATTGTTTAAAGTAATATATCTAGAAACCGAAACGGTTGACGTGTGTCGGGCATGTCACCCTCCGGGTGAATCCATCAGACATATAATTTCCGGATGTTCTCGTCTGGCTAACGACGAGTACTTACACAGACACAACCAAGTGGCCAAGATTATTCACCAGCAACTCGCCTTGAAATATAAACTTGTGGAATGTGAGGTACCGTACTACAGGAATTGTGTGCAATGTATATTATGGACATTTGTTTAAGTTTTGAAGTACTTATTTTAAATAAAATCGATTGAACTTGCACGATTTGGGCATGTTCCCTTTAATTTTAACTGTATTTATCTAGAATAATTCAAAAAATTGACAGAGGTGATACCTACCTGCAAATGAAACATCTAAATGTGTTTTTTGCGTTTTTGTTGCATATTTCAACAATTTAAGTTGCATTTAATCCGGTATCTAATATCAGAATAGATTAAAGTATATTATCGGAGTAAAGTACGTTATCAAAATTGATTAAAGTATACTATCAAAATTGATTAAAGTAAGTATATCGATCTCGAATCGGCACACAGTAAGTGCGAACCAACACTTGAGAATAGCCGTGGAAATAATAATATAGGAAAGCCAGACAGCAAGACAGCTATGATAAAAACCTATTATAGTCTCACTGCTGGGCCAAGGCATCTTCTCATACAGGTAAGGCATCAGCATTCATTACAACGCTTTTCCAAGGCGGATCTGAAAGTCGAAATATTAAACAAAGTGCTTTCTGCATTTTCTTCGTGATTAAAATAAAACACATGCATACGTAAGGTCAGGTAAGTGTTAAGAGATTCTCAGCCTGCCGATACTTACTTATAGGTAAACTTTGAAGAGATTATGTGGGTGGTGGCTGGTGTAACTTAAACTGATGGCTAAAGAACTTCAATGATGATGCATGATGGTACGAAACCTGACGGATTTCACAAAATCGCGCCAAAAATGTTTGGTAGACGAAGCAATTTTGCACTTAATAATAACAAGTTTGCCCACGCACTATAACGCCTATATACTATTTACAGAATCGCTAAATACGTAACCCTCCGATACAAATGAGAAGTCGAGTAAAAATAAAGTAGGTTATGCAAAGTTTATGCCGCTACGCGCCGCGAATATCTTTGCGATATAATATTCTAGAGCGTTCCGTTTCTCTCTGCGTATAAGTTTGACAGTCGCGTAAGTGTAACGAAACGTAATTGGAAAGTTCGTCACGCCGCCGCTTGGAGCGCTCGTGCGCCAGTCTTCTTGCAGCGGGCGCGCGGCCGGCTGCTTGTTGCAGTGCGCGGTACGAACCAACACACGCGAGTTCGCGGTCATAGGCTCGAACGAACATCGAAATCGACGGTCAGTGCGGTGACCATGATGATGGACAACGGAGTGATGTCAAATCACTATGACGGGCAGTACGGGGCGGATGGGTATATGGAACAGGAAGAGGAATGGGAGCGCGAGGGTCTGCTAGACCCGGCTTGGGAGAAACAACAAAAAAAGGTCAGTTTTACACACCTCACACAATGTTGACACACGTAACGTGAGGTAGGTAAACGTAAACTGTAGTCAGCGCGGCATACCCAGTTTGCAATAAAAATAATACCGTCAGGGAAACCTTATCTCGTTTGAACGTGACTCATGTTTGTGTATTTACAAAAAAATACTTATTTTATCTTTAAATCGATTAAACAGAAGTTCCTACTGTTGGACCAGCTCAGTACTACACTACTACATCTGATTGCACGTGGTCTATAAATTACCAGCGCTGATATAATTATCAAATTATGAATCTATTTTTAGAGAGCAAAACTATTAGACATTCAGCGAAAAAAAGTTTGTTTATACTTATAAATTGGTAAAAAATACCAAAAAAATATATGAAGTGAAATATGGAAATTAATTTCAAAATCCCCGCGCATTTTCAAAAAATCAAACACAGTCATGCACATTTCCCGCCGCTAGTTGAAAGTAGATCTCGGCCGTGGACACTATTAAAAGATTTCTTGAAGCTTTTCGCGCGAGCGAGACGAGCGCACGCCGCTTCCCACGGGAGGGAGCGGGCCAGAGAGAGAGGAGTCGAATTTCCGTTAGTCATGTCCTAAAATGGGTCCAGCGCAGGCGCCGCTGAAAGCGCGGGCGTCCGACTTTACGTCACCATGAAACCCATATTTCAGGAAATTGGTGAGGTGCTGTGTCTGCGGTAACTGCATTTTGAACGTTCGCTATTTATTTACGCGATGAGCTGGTGGTCCGTGACGAATGCTCTGACGCACCCCGGCAGCGCAACCTGTGGAATGTCATTAACGACTTACGACACCTCACTCCGCTCACACTTCTGATTCAATTCAATTTTATTTAGTCCTTCCATTCAGCTCTTATGTACACAACAATAAACTGCATCGGCTATGCAATTTATTTAATCAAGACTTTCTTGTTTTTTTTGGACTATTATGAGACTGTTTTTCCATGTCCTAGTAACATTGAATACTCAAATAGTATAAACCTACATACAAATAGCAAAGAAGATTTTGCTAGACAAAAATATGTCGCCTATGAAAACAATATCAGCTGGCGAAACTTCAAGGCTTTTCTTGAAGTAACCTTAACTAATCATTCGCACCTCAGATCGTTTTCCGCAACACAATGTCATTAGCCAACCCACGCAAGAATGTATGAAGATAGCTGTTATGCTAGTTAGCTAAATGCCTAAATGACTTACTCAGGGATGAGGACAATGAACGACCGAGGCTCGAGGCCTTACAGGATATAAACAAAGAGCCTGCGACACTCGGTGCATTGGCCGATCATGTATGGCGGGTCAATGTCGCGGCCGACCAACTTGAGATGCGTCTGCGCGGAAAAGTCACCCGACGAGTCGCACTCGCGCTCCCAACGACTGGAATCAGTCTTCCGCAAGGAGGTCAGTAGCGCACTCATGCCAAACATGCTTTCCTCGTCAAACGTACAAGGAAACGCGATGCGGCGACACCAAATGTGTGCGCAAAACTGATAATTAATTTTCTAAATTCCATTAATTAGCAATCCTCGACAAAAACAAGTGTTGCATCATAGCTAAAACTCCACAATTTTGAGAAAAGTTTCACACGTCGAAGATGTTTTTGACGTTAATACATTTAAAGTAACATCGACCTGCATCTGGTTGCGCTAGAAATCGGGCGTGAAAGTGGTGAGGACGAGCTCTAAACTGGTTCTGAAATCTGTGATTGAAAACTGCTCATTTATTCTATGTTCATATTGTCAGAGTTCATAGATGGATTAAATAATTCAAAATTTGCCCATGTTCGGTATTCTATAACAACCTATTAATTCGGAATAATAATGCCAAACGGAGCATACGCCAGGCTCATTAAATTAAATCAATCTAAGGACATGTTTTATTCAACGATCGACATAATTCGCGCGAGTGACGTTATCTCTTAAGATTTGGAATTTATTTGGTTTTATACTTTACATACAATTTTCACTGCATCATAAAAACTCTGTGTGAGAAACATTCACCTTGTCATTAATTAGCCAAAGTATTATCACTTTGGCATACCTTTTGGTTACGGGGTCATTGACACTTGATAAACTCAAAACACACCAACACTCTATGGATAAATTTTAATAAGGGCTTGATATTTTCCATGTTACACCTTTTATCACGTTTACGCCTCCAACATTATTCAAATATTGAACAGCGGGTCTAGTTGACTGACGAACACGTATTTTCAAGCACACAATAACACTTTCTATTGCACTATTTGCCTCTAGAGACAACTGAAATCGAAATTGACAAGTCCCAGTTATTTTTGTTCGAAAACTAGTCTAAGAAGAGAACAGTTCTTGTAGTTGATCACAAATATGTTGACGTAGACGTGTAATATTAGTTACATAACATTTGACATGGCTATTTTTTCCTTGTCGTTGTTAGCTCGTTTTTGGCACGCGATCAAAAATCGAGGAACAGAAGTGTCGGCTTGCAACTCTCCACACCGTTGGATAAATCATAAAAAAATCTTAAAATGAATTTATTGTTCGTTATAAAAATGCACGTGGTGTACATCGATATTGGCTCTTGGGTTAGTATCGTATCATGTTCGATAACCACATCCGTGGTATCAAATGTTTACTAAGGTGTCTACGTCCGCCTACACACCAATAGCTGAGAATTCAACTTCCTTTGCGCAAGGTGCGCCGTCTGTTCGTAGTTCTCGGTACACAACCATTCACAATTCTAGGAGGCAATTAAAATTCAACGTTGAATAAGGACGAGGTGAAGAATTATCAAATGCATAAAAAGGCGACAAATTGACTCAGTAACGTCGTTTTAATGTCCTCAAAGAATGCAGAACACCTTCGGTAGTTTCCTGCCCCAGAAACAAGTCATGTGCTTGATAAACGGCAACTAATTACAGTTAAAACTGTTTGGTATTCAGAATAAAAAACCAAATGTCAACCTTAATAAAGTAGCACCAACGTTTTCTGAAGATGTTCGCACAGCTGATACAGCCTTAATTTCTTATAACACATTGGAAATATTTTCTAAAAAAGACGATCTTTATAATTAATTAGATGAGATTTTAGTTTCCTATTTAATAAGCCACGTCTAATATTATTCGTATGTAAATAACAACGAAAAAAATACGGACGACCTTGAATATTGAACTACGACACGATAAGTTGTTTCCAAATTAACATAAACTTAACGGTGAAACGAAACTTTCTAAGCGTTATCACAATGCGCCAGCATCGACCGAGCCATTCGAACCAGCTTTCCACCTCAAAATATACAACTCCATACAGTCTAAACATAAACAATAAATGACTCTAGAAAAGAAAACAAATCAATAACGAAGAAATATCACAGATCGATAAGTAAATAATTAAACGCATCGAAATAATTAAATTCATCCGTGGATTAAAGAGAATGTTTAGCGTCAATCAAACTTATATCCATGATCTCGAATTAAAATGTTAATAAGATTAAGATAAGAAGATTAAAATAATATTATTGATGGCTTTAGAAATTTTTGTAATACATTACTGGATTCTGCCAAATAAAATTCAAAATATGTATAAGTTTTCTTTAAAAGAGATGGATAGTGGTAGAGTTAGTAATATTTAATAAAGCACCAGTTACGACTAATTGATCATAACATGCAACAAATGTACTTGGAATTCAAACAAAGTGACCTATTTGAATAAAATTACTAGAACCTTTAGTAACTTGTTTACATAGTCGATATATTATTTTCAGAATGTTTTGAGTCAATATTTGTAAATATTAACGGGAAAATCCTTTAAAAACCTGAATCATTAAGTGAAAGTAAATCTACAAACGAAAAGCACAGAATTACTCATGGGTTTCTAGTAAAAACCGCATCGTACAGACCTCGGGGCAAGAGGGAGCACGATGTTTGGTCTCATGCCCACGTCAATAATATCATTTTAAGTGGACCGGTTCTCGCGCGGACAATCCCACTAAGCACGTAGACGTATTAAATTATAGACCCTACATATTACTTAATTGTACTGACAGTAATGAGGATATTGTATTGGTATTTTAAACATCTATTATGTTTATAAGTTACATTTTTTGCTTCCGTGTCGTGCAATGTTTTGGAATGATCTCATACTTGCATTGCACTGTATTCGGGGCATCAGTGTGCCCTGATGTTAATGACCACCCTTCAAAATGTTACTACTACAAATTTCTGTGTAATTTCTTACTTTTTTAACCGACTTCTAAAAAAGGAGGAGGTTCTCAATTCGGTTGTATGTTTTTTTTTTTTTTTTTTTTGTGTTTGTTACCTCATATCTCCGTCATTTATGAACCGATTTGAAAAATTCTTCTTTTATCTGAATGGATCTACTTCCCGATTGGTCCCATAGAAATTTCATCAAAATCGGTTCAGCAGTTTGGTTTTGAAATGAAAATAGCTGGAAATTTTTGTGTTTGTTACCTCATATCTTCGTCATTTATGAACCGATTTGAAAAATTCTTCTTTTATCTGAATGGATCTACTTCCCGATTGGTCCCATAGAAATTTCATCGAAATCGGTTCAGTAGTTTGGTTTTGAAATCAAAATAGCTGGAAACAATATGTCATCCAAGTAAAAGAAATTGCGAAATTGATACTTGACAAGGATTTGTGTGTGATGCGATAACTAAAAAGGGTAAAATAAAAACTTTTTTGCAAAAAAAAACCGACTTCCAAAGAAAACACTAAAAAAGTGGAAAATAACTTTACTTTCGGAAGTCGGTGGCAAAAAAGTCAATGAAACAAACAATAGTCACCGACTTCCGAAAGTAAAGTTATTTTCCACTTTTTTAGTGTTTTCTTTGGAAGTCGGTTTTTTTTTGCAAAAAAGTTTTTTTAATTTTCTCTAGTATGTTGACTCAATGTACAAATGCTTTCACAGGTATGAAGCTTTCAACGCTTCTTTCAATTAACTTGTGCTTATGCACAGCGTTGTTTCCAATTTCGAAACAAGTTAGCCTTTTCACTGCTGCATCTCTTGCAATTTTATGTTCAATAACATTTCCAGTTCAATGGGCATCTGTAACTTAAGTATCTTCATTTTCACCTTATCCATATCCGTCATCACATTTCTAATCAGCGTTTTGGTGTCCTTGAGTTATTTGTTTAATGTTCAGTATTTTGAATATAGCCTTTTTTTTAATGCGAATCTTCTTAGTGTAAGTTGATTTAGTTGTTAACAATAGATTGATCAAAGGTATCTTCAAGTATTCATCAACCAACCTAAACGGACTAACTACAATAAGATGAGCGTAACAATAGTTAGTACCGTGTATCAAGTTAAGTCTTCGGATGGTACTCGTGGCTGCATCTCGGTCGTGTCGGTTCGTTATCGAGTCGTGTCTCATTATTCCTCGGTGCCGTCGTGTGTTTCAAAACGCGGAGAGCAGATAAGTAGGCGTCGCAGTGTCCGCCCACTTACTGCACCCAGGTGCGTTCCGAGCTGCGCCCGCGCAACCACTGTCAACCTTGTCTTATCGTTACACAATTGTGTTGTTGCATTCTACTACAATATTATGATTCTTAAACCTCACACTTAATTTCACCGCTTTATTCAAAGTTCCGATATCACGAGAAGTGGAACAATATTTCATGTAATGGTCAAGTTCCATTTACTGTACTTTGTTCTTTCTTCTTTATCATGTGGTTAGTGCCTAACCTGGTGTCAGAGTTTTTATGCCGCCCCTGACTTGGCTTTTGGCTCTTGGATTTCGTTATACGTATCTAAATACATTATGTTGGAGTGAAAGATGACTAGAAGCACAAATAAACCCATCAGTCAAACTGTAAGATTTCAGAAAAAAATCGTTGTGTGAGTGACGCTGACACGCCCCGTTTTATAAATCACGTGTGTTTTATATTTTCGCGAAAAACAGACATTTTCATCTAGACTGACAGACAGGATCGTGCGACTTTACGAACAGAGTGCAAACCAGCAGATGCCAACATCGTCTATTTTTGACTACGTCCAATCGCCCACGCGAAATGCTTACACTCACTTGCTACTATTATTATAATTAGAAAATCGTAGTTGCTAAAATTATTTCCGAAACGCGAAAGGCGTTAGCTTCCGAAGATACATTAACCATTCGTGTAAATACTGTTTTATGTTTGTCCAAAGGTATGTTCTGCAAGGGGATTCTCATATAACATACGTTCACGTTTCATTCAATTTTCAAATGTTTACCGTTATAATATTTTGCTGGTCTTACAAATTCTTTACTGTATGGAAGCATCGAATTCAAAAGTGTGTACTAATAAAATGAGTTACTGTTCCTGTCTTTATCGTACGACGTGAACGTAACCAACTAACCACGTGTCGCTGTACCGAGCTATCTTCACCGATTATCTGTTTAGATAAATCCAGCAGCCGTCATAGCGAGTTAGCGAGGGGGACTGTGTCTTTTGGTTCTTATTCATTCGGACCCCTCCCGTACTTACACAATAGAAACGAGAGGGTAGACAGCCAAGCAAAAAACGCCCGAATGGACAGCTGGATGGAGAATCAATGCAACAGCTGTTCCTAAAATTTGGACCGATCGATTGTTAATCTTTTCAGCTTTCAAACGCAGATATAACGTTTAGTTCCGCAATACTCGTAATCAGTCGACGTGATCAAGCGAAACACAAAATGACTAACACAAAATGTGTTTGTATCGGGATTTCAAACGTTCGTCAGTGCTATCAATGTCGACGCATTCACGCGTCCAGTGTCAGATTCCAAACAGTGTTAATAAACAGATACCTATGCGTAGGACGTTTCCGCTACCACATCGCATCAACACTATTGTAAGCCAAATATACATTGCACACTAAGTCACAAATTACCTCGTAGTTGCGTCAGAAACAGAATTGTAATTAGTCATATTATTAATTATGGTAGGCGGCGTAACATTTACCATAAATAATCTTATGACAAATCATAGCATGTGACGATGGATCAGATGCTTAAAGCAAATTAAAGCGCGGAGGAGCCAAAGCATTCGATAATGACTGCAGAACCCCATATACGAGCGAACAAGTTTGCAAATCCATCAATTACGTGGACCTAATGATTCCAATTTTCAAATAGTTCCGTGGTAGCATAAACAGTTACTCGGATCATCACATCGGCTATAAAAGATTCCGATTTCTGCTTCAGATTCCTACACACATGTAACGTAATCAGACTTTTTATAAACTCCATCAATCGTTCAAACTTTTCCGAGAAACATACACGTCGTTCTAAAATAGGACACTCTCAGATTTCCACACCTAAACTAGATCTAATAGATCACTTCTTACACTCGACACATTGTGTTTCATATATGGATCGTGTTGTTGTGAATTTGTTTTTATTAGTCCTACACGCTTCGCTCACAGGATGTCTGGATCACCAAGTCACAAGTCCCATCCTCTATAAAGTTATTCATTCGCTTCCAATTGGTAATGGTGCATTTTCTTTATTTAACTACGTTGATAGATCGAGTGCAGGCCTTGATAAGCCGTGATTATCTCTGCCATATCTTTTATCTATAGATACCAACAATAACAATGGATTGCGTGGATGGACATGAAAATATGAAAACACAAATATTTAATTTGATTATCGTGTAATTCATTACTTTTTTTCCAATTCCTACGTAATTTTAAATACCGCATATGGGATATATTCCCTAAGTTTTAGCCTCAGTCACTAATTCCACATAAAGTCAGCACGTACACAAAAGTGTAAATATTGACATCTTTCTATCTACGTATTAGCATATTCTTACTAATTCTTCATGTTAATTCAAATGTGTTTTAAAAGTATCAAGCTGCGAATTTTCATTTTACGATCCTTTTGTCAAACTGTTATTTCAAGAAATCAATTGCGCAGAGGTGCAATATCAAAACAAAACTATACGTAATGACAATAGTCACAGTGACAATGGAAACGTTAGGACAACAAGCCATCATTAATTAGTTCACGATTGCAATCTTCAAACCAATTGTGTTTTTGCAGCAAAACATGAAATGTGCAAAGAACACGAACAACAAAACAGGGCTTGAGGCTGCGAAGGCAAGCAAGTAATACTACAATGCCCGTAACTAGTTTATAAAAAGCTTTATACATCTTCACACAATGACATAATCTGCACTTTGTTTACTTTGTGACAACAGAGCATAACAATAGATCACTAATGAATGTAGTAGCTAGTGCCAAAAACTCCAATTTAGAACTAGTGGGTGGAGTCGTTTGGCTAATTTTATTCAATGAGATCTCAGCAATTACACCGTAAGGAATGGAAACAATGTCGTAGATAACACTAAAGGTGAGAGAGAACGAAAGGACGTCATGCCTATAAAACAGAACAATTTTGGCAAATGCAACAACAATTTTGACAAATGAGGGATTGTTTGCTTTCTTAAAAAAAATGCTTTTTAAAAGCAGGTCGATTGGTAGACGTCATTCGCATAACATTGTTTAACAATAAATATGTTTCAAGCTACCGAAACCAAATTCATTCACACAATAGCTACGGTTGGCGCAACTGTTTTCAGCCAATTGATTTTTCTTTCTCTTCGACCGATTTCAATGTCAAGCGTAGTGAGATAATAAAATACAACTCGAATAAGCTCTTATATTACAGTGTATGACGAAGCGTGCGACATACAAGTCTACCTCATTGTTGTCGCGGCGTGAATAACTGACCGCTCTCTTTTGTTTCGCTTATTCAAAATAACACATTGTCTACAAAAGGTAGCGGAGACCCAACCCAGCCAAATACAGCCTGCTATTTTATGTTGTACAAGTACAAAACAATGACTAATAAACCTTAGCTTATCAAAACTACACAAAGATCCAAAAGAAAATCAACAAGCCCCTGGGAAAACGTTCGGAGCTAGACAGCCGTTGCCTTAGAAACTGTCGGAACAAGATCGATATAGTCAGTCTGAGTTGCGGCCAGACTCCGTAGGTAGCTATGACGACCGAATAAGTGAACGAACGCTGGAGAAAATGTAACAATAGACTTAAAACGCGCTCATTTAACGTAGCCCCAGGGTCGACGGCTTCAAAACAATGGACAAATATCTGATGCCTATTCAAATTGAATCATACGGAAAGTAAGTCGCAATTGAGGTAGCTAAATGTGACCTTTAAATGTTACTGTTACTACCAGTACTAGCGCCAGCCACTGTTGCTAATAAGCTAACTGCATACCGAGTGCCCACTTGCGTAAAGTAATTGTTCAAGGTGATAGAGAAAGAAACTAAAGATCTCACAATCGATATGTACACATCGCACCGGCTAGGCTGTCTCTAGTTGTGGCTGTACATCAGTAATCCATGCTAAAGAGTTCGCTTTTTTACTTGCACTGTTAGTACTAAGCCCGTACACAAGAGCCGCTGAGAAATGGAACCGGAACATGCATTGATACCGGCTTGTCATTGTTGTCCTTCGTGCGGAACGCACCATTGTCCTGTCTCTCCGTTTACTCGCTCGATGATACGAAAAAAAACTTTGATAGCAATCAAAGCAATCAAATTCATCTATCATCCAAAAAACTAACCATAATCGTACGCACCAGTTGCTATAGATAGGAACAAGATCGGTATAGCGATCGATTGAGTAGAATTACGCCTAATTGACACGATTTAAAGGTTAACAGTCATTACTCAACGTGACTTGGAGCATCTGATGGCTGTTTACTAAGTATATTACTACTTTTCTTTTGTAATGACCTCTCCATCGCACAGCTCCTGATTATATAAATGACTGTTAGTTATTGTGAAATAGAAGGAAAACAGATGTATTTTAAACAAAAACAGGCATTTGAAGGTTGTCTATCTACGTAACTTTGTGTAAAAGCACACTGCGGCAGCTTTGCAGGTATCAACAATTTAGAGAGGCGAAAGCGAAACGTGTGGTTTTAATGAAATATGAGCGGGACTGGCTTTCCACACTTCTTCACACGACGCAACTCGACATAAAAGCGAGAGCACAATAGTATTTTTTACATCCAGTTTTAATTGCGACAAACACTCCTGCAATTTTGTTGCTAAACGTGTTAAACTGTTGCTAAAGTAATTAAAACTTCATAGAGTATCAAATCCAACCAAAAAGTATTTTTACAAAAACCTTAAAATTATTACGTTAGATATGATTGATCAGTACTAATTACTAATGGTAGACCACATAGTTATAGCTATTTCTGATCATCAAAGACTTTAATTTTGGTCTGCTGAAAAAAATCGCGGAAGTAACAGTGGCTGTCACTCTGGCGATCTATATTTAACTAAAAGTTCACAGCTTGGTGGAGCAACTGGGTCGACCAGTGGATATTTCAGCGTTCGAATGATGATATATCGCTTGCATGGTCCAGTTAGTCGTAAACTGGTAAAGTTTCCAGTAGCCCCATAAACTGCACGTGTGTTGGAAATTATTTTATAGATGGAAGAGAACGTCTTAACGAAACACCAGACGTGATGAATTTTCGCAAGATTAGTTACACTAACGTTGAAGAAACAATGTGGAACATAATCGGAATTCATTTGTCTGTACTCGTGACTACTGGCGTTTAGCTACAAAGATAATTTTAGATTATGGTTTCACGATTGAATCGTTTTTGACAAGACTACAATTTTAAAGACTCCTTTGGTTACAATGTTGAGATATAACACTATGAGTACTCGAATTTTGATTGCAGTTCAATAAGCAACAACTCTGGTAAAACTATGATTTGCCATGATTTAAGCGAAACGGATATCGATACAGATAAAAGCAAGTTTTTATGGGAAAAGCTAATTTTACGTGTCGATGCGTCAGTCACCAGATTGAGAATTACCAATGACTTGATAATTTATGTTTTGACTGACGATACTCTTACATCATTATTTACACAAGGAAGTACAGGCGCGTAAGGTTGCGAAACATATTTAACTAAATCTTTATTTAGAGCAAAACCATGGTGCATGAGTAAGTGGGTTTATAGCAGGAATATTTTTAAAAAGCATTGTAGGTTACAATACAGTTTGTTCAGCTCAGGTTACGTTATAATCAGTTATTTATGAGTTAACTGTGACTGCGCCCAAACGATTGTCCACGAATTTGCTTGTGCAATTTATTTGGTTAACATCATGTTGCCGAGAATCAATAGGTGATTCATAAGATTCTTTGAACATTTTTGAGTATTCTGCGGTTGAGCAATCTGATGAATCTTTGTTTGATTTTATAAATGACATCCCCTTTTCATAACTTCTAGAATATGAACCAAGATGACACATATTTAATGAGTATATCCTAAACTCACCGAAACCCAAAAAATAAAGTGATATAACAGCCATCATTTCAAAGTTTGATATCAATGGCTTCTGTTACAAAGAAGCCCTCTTAAATTTTATTATACGGGCTATAAAGCTTGAAGAGAAACATTTTCAATGTTAAATCCATTGTTTCCACATTGCCAGCAGACTGAAGATGTTCTCTTTAACAAATAGCCTCCCGGTGTATGAAAATACTCGGCTCCGGATTCAGCCGCCTACGCGTATACTTGCCTATCTAATATACTATCTACCGCCTGTTCCCATGGCAGATATAATATTAAACTTTTTCAACCAAGTCGTCGGTTTTATTTTCCGAACGACGTATTATTTTCGTCATCACTAGCCTTTACCGAATTCCACTCGCGTTGCCATGTTTCTTTTAGCTGCGCTTGATTTATAAGATGCAGAAAAACATGTACATTTCTACGTGCTTCTATTGATTGTTATTTATTACTGTTCGGACGTAAATTTAGAAATTCGTGTTATAAATCGCCAAGATTATATCTCTATAAAATAGAGAACCTGCACAGACAACTTTGAAACGACGAAAACACTTTCAATTTTACATTTTAGAAATACAAACAATAATCCGATGAGGAATTTTATGTGTGAATCTAAATCAATGTGTATTCTAAAAATACAAGTTTCCTCATCACTCATTATCTTTTTCCTTTTTGCAGGTACTAAACTGGACCTGACAGTTATCAGGATACATTCAACATGACACGTCAAGTGTCCAAACGTGAGTGTAAGCATTTTGAGACTTCACACCAACGAATTCGCGAACTGTTAGCACGCTTACGACATTCCCAAAATATTTTTTGCTCTCTGATATCTTGGGTCATTGATCTTAGCACTCTGCTATCATAAGATAGCAACGCAATTTAAAATTTCGTAGACAAGTTAATACTCTCTAGGTGTATCAACGTGTAGAACACGGCGTGTCTGTGTTTACAGTACATAAAATTAAATGTATGCCGTCTAACGGACACGTTATTGTTTATCGAAATTATAGTGGGCGGGTTGGCACCGGGCCCGACTGAACCACCTTCACAGGTGTGTCTATCTATTAGTATTCCGACAGTCGGTACCACACCAACAAGCCGTAGAATGCCTACCTAATTAAACCGGCGCCATATGGTACCTCAGTTTGAGCAAATATTAACCGACTGTCATATTATGTTTATATTTGGAAGGCTTATTTAGGTGTGGCTTTGAAATAACTTTGTAAAGATTCAAAATTGGCCTCTCCATGACCATAGTATGTGTCTTTAGGTTTAACTCCATTAAATTCGATCATTTTAATAAAAGAGACCATAGAATTTTAATACCATCTATTCCTATAAAAATGGCAATTTCTAGTAGCCCGAGAAATAATACCAATCCTTAAAATGATTCTAAAATTCTTGTGAATAGACTGTAAGTGGGTGTACCAATTATTATATACTCTCAAGAAGCACAAGTATTTTTAGCGAAGCTCGTTTTTTATCTGGGTAATATCAATATTAGAAGTCATAATTTGTCTGGCTTGTCAATATGATTATTGAGGCTACCAGGCCAATAGCATTGCACCCACACCGATTAATAATGAGAAAGTCATTCGACACTTTTCTTCTTGCCAAACCATGATGATATGATAATGAATGGAATTAATTTGGAAAAGAAAACATTAATTAAAATAATACAGAAGCAACACAAATACAGAAGGAAAACGATTAAAGAATTTATGAAAATGTGTGACGTACAATAATAAAAAATTATGTGACACCTCAAATATTTTTTATATAAATTAGACGAGGACGAGTATTTGAGTATTTTCTATCAGAGAAATAACACCGACACAAGCAGAGTTCACAGTCTCTTTCGAAATCCAGACATAATCTTGATCAATATGCGGAGCACAGTATTAATACAGGGTGTCAATTGCTGCTACTGTACGTACATCTTACAAACTTGAATCATCAGCATATAGGGGGTAATTGAATGAGTAATTTGTGCTAATCGTATCAACACCGTTAGAATCGATCATCAGCGCCCACAGGTAGTCACCATCAATCAAAATAATTACCAATTGTCTTGTCACCTTCTTTTGTGTAAAACTACATAACAGTATTTGTTTGGAACCGCGTGTTCAATCAATGATGTTTTGAAACGAATTGTTAGTCAATCAAAACTAGTAATCATAACTCGTTAATAATTGAGTTTTTTCTTTATCTAATCGTCAATTAACAGACGTGAAATTGTGTATTCATCATGAACATAATAGGTATTAGTTGAGCTGAAATGAGAAAAATCGACACGAATGTCATAATTATTCCAACATTTATTTCTATCTGCCACTTTCTTATTTTAAGTATTTTATTTCCATATTGTACGGATTTAGAGCCTATTTTATAGGCATGTCTATGGAAGCCAGAAGTTTTTGATCATAACTATCCATGATCATAAACTTCAGCCTTCGTTCTGTCTTTGAGAGATTATTTTTCAAACAAATTCTAAGACCTCCAGTGTTTTATCTCGAATAATCTCAATATCTATGGGAATCCCCACTCCAGTAAATACGTTTACATTTAGATTAATTTTCTCTCTTCAAATTCTCTTTGTAGCCTTCACCTTGACCTTCGATCACTAACTTCTTTATAGGTGATCGAAGAATATGACCTTTTTCGATTAACTTAAAACTGATAACTATCTAGAGATGAGGTTATCGTCTTCATCTTTCCTTAGGTATTCATTCGGATATTGATTAGTTTGCGTTATGAATAATTTTTCTTATTCTTCCTGGTAACCTGTACCATAAAACACGAACTTCTCTGTTTGTAACATTGTTTATTACAACTATACATTCTAAGAACATAAGCAAACTTTATGAATGCGATCCCTCAATATAAAATGAGGTGTCGAAGTTTGTATTTCACATGGCCACTGATTGTTCCTCATGAAATAGGTTCGATAGTACCTACAATACTTCATCATCATCTTACAATACTTCTTCATCCCATCCTTCTAACATGACACTTGGAGTCGGCACAACTCGTTATTTCTTCCATCCTTTTGCTTCTTTTTCTTTCATATCCTTACTTACACAATCTATCCGCCTTTTCAGAGTTCTTCCTCTCTCTCTTCACCCATCATCATCTACCTGACCTTGTACTATTCTACTTGGGGTCGGCGCAACACGTTTTTTCCCTCTCTTCATCCATCAGCGCAAATTTCATATGTATCGATGTAAAAACATGCATAGTAGGAAAGATCGAGACCTTAATACCATTTGACACGAGCATAACCTCTCACCGGTCGCCATCTTGGCTAATAGTGCAGTCGCAGCGCACGACGGAGATGCACCTTGAACTGCATTTATGATTTACACAGTGAAAGTCTGTGCAGCACATAGTACCTACTTCAATGGTTCAATTCTTAGTACATACTCTTGGTAATAACGCGGATGCGAAAGTCTGTTTGTGTAATTGCGTTGAAGAAAATGTTATTGATAGAACTATTGCTACTTTCTTTCGCGTGGATATTCTCATAAATGCTTTTAACCCTAAAGAAGGTGAAGAGGTCTATCAGACTCTTTTTAAACATTCTTGTTAGGGTCAATTTCGACCACTACATGTCCAGATACCACAAGATGTTCAGTTGTTCTTCTAACTACCTGTGGCCAAAAGGCTGAAGAATGAGTTCTTCACACATCTCACTCTAGGTTTTTTATGCACCTGAGGAACTATAGCCATCAAAGTTTTAGGGACCAGCTTAGTTAGTTAATCGTGTAAAATACCTATCATTCAAGATTTAAATGAATTACTTAATTAACATTTATAAAGCTTTCTGACTGTTTAACTTGGAACTTACCCACTATAAACATTTAATGAAGCAAAGTGTTAGTAATGGGTATATTAAAGTAAAAACAACAATCTTTGTCAAGTCGATGAATATAAAAAATGTGTTATAAAACACCATATCATTACCAGTGACTTCATTATAGCTATACAAGTAGAATTACCTAACGAAAATAAAGCTTTTACTTAAATTCATAATGTCATAATAAGACTAATTTATTGGGCGATAAAAAAAATAAGTTTTTTTTTGTTGTGTTAAGTTACATGACGTTCAACAATAGATAAATAATGAGAATCGATAAAAAATAATTAATAATTTTAACATTCTAAAGTTCCAAAGTGTTCGAATTAAACATAATTTATTCGTGTCGTTTCACTATTAAATAATTCAACGAACATGCCGAGCTTTCCTTAATCTGTTCATTTTTATTAATTGAATATTCATAGAAGATAAGTGATTGCCCGAAACTAGAAACATCGGCGCCTTTCCAAACAACACAGGTATCGTTTAATATTCACTTTCATATTTATGTTTTATGATTACCTAACTTGTATCATATAACGTCGTTTCGGAATCTATCTGACGGAAACATGAATGCTTAACCTTTGACCACCTGAGGAACCTGCTTGCCTTATAATTTTGGCATCGATCACTCGAATTTAGACATGGCCCATAAGGTTTCAGACGTCAATAACTATAATCCGATCTCGAAAATGCATAACTGTGGATCCAAGCACTAAATCTTCTTAGGCATTGAAGCGGAAAATGAGACAGTCGCTAGTCGCCTCATCTAATGATGAATGAACATTCCTTCCTAAGATTTAAACACTAGATCATGCCAGCGCTAGTTTACCTGACACCTAATTGCTCGTATAAATGCAGTTTGGCACTCCGTGTGAATTATGCATAAATCATAACCAGTTGACAGATTTGTTATTTACTAAAGACAAATAGAGGGCATGTAATATAACTACAGGCGTCATAAGCCAAAGCACGCGTTCAACAAAAAGTTATTGGCTTGCGGGCTCTAGAAATAGCTGTAATAACTGGATACAGCTGCGTTCATCCTACCTCATCAACGTTACATTTGTACAGGTTTAAAGTTTCTTGGCAAAACTATTGTAGAACATGCTTGCGTAAATCATGTCGCGCGATATGCTCCACTCGACCGCATTTATATTTCTTAATTAACGAAATTAGACTATCATTTAAACGACCTTAAAGATCAGTGTCAACAAAGCTATTGTTCGAAACGTTTTCAATGAGCTCAATAACTTCCTTGCGTTGCTCGCATATCAGTATAGTCATGTGTTCCTTTTCAATGTCATTAGCCATTTCAGATTGTTACAGTTTTTCGAAGAGTCATCGGTCATTTGGTACAGTTATTTCTTGCTCTCGGTTGTAAGGATCAAAGAAAGTGAAACATCTAGCTCCGAAGGCGAGTCGTTTGTCTATTTGAATGGTGGCACACAACAGCTGCCGTTATTACCTTGCCATGTTTACCTTGAAACAACCTTTCAAAGTTTATCCTAATTTTCCGAAGTGTATACTGGTTTCTGGAGAATTTATCTAAAGAATTCGACCATGGATGGATAAGTAGTTGAGTTTTTAAACATTTATATAAACATTTTTGACCGCGTTAGTTTTAAAAGCAAGCTTCAATTTTCAGCGACGGCTTCTGCTGACTTTCGTGCAAGTGACAATACAGTTTTCATACTTCGCCATTAGCACGTTGACAACAATATTTAAACGCTTCAATGACAACGCATCTTCAGTCTAGTTCACATTCTACACATCTCGAATAGTCCGCTGTCTACACCTGCGTGCCTTATTTTAGATCGACGCTGGCCGTGATGGCAGTTGCAAGGTGACGCGGGATTATTTTCATATTCTGGGTCACGTTGTGTGTTTTGTCTCAGGGACGCTGGTATTCCCGTTTACACGAGGTCGCGTGTCGTATTTATGTGACAACGTTGTTACTAAATCATATTTTAAATTCCACCTAGTCCAAAGTGCCTGAGATACAGAATACCTTACTACTTTATGCCCTACCTGTGCTAATAAAAACAACGTCACCCACTGACGCCAAAATGTTGACGTTTTAGCGATGGATATTTAAGTAAACGCAAGCACTTACACGGAAGATAACCATCTCCTTAATGCACCATAATGGCTGTACCCATTACCCGACCTTTCGCGCATATATCAGATGCTGTCGAACTTTTTCCCCGATACATCATCACCACTATCAATGATACAAACTTTCTTTTTACGAAATATCACATAAACCATAATAAATGAACCGTCTTTACGACGTGCGCTCCCATTCGCCGTTAACTGCGCTGTTAATTTACGACATATGGTAGCTAGGCGACTTATACCTTCACCTGCATATTGTAGGTCATGTGGTAATGGAAGGTAGATTATTATTATTTTCTGTCCTGTGCCAAGAGGCGAGTTCCAAAGATGATTCATACATTACGATCTCAGAATGCAGTTCGGTCACTTTTAATGTTCCGCAGTGATGGCATCTTCGCTAACCTCACATTGTATCTATGGATATAGGTGCTCGATAATTCTATGTCACACGTTTTCTATAGCAAAATACTTTTTAAAGCATCGACAAAAGAATCAAATTTCTGTAACGCGAACCTTTGAATTCAAATGTGCTTGCAGGTAGAATTTTTTGCTCATGTCTCTCATGCCTTTGTTTATGTCTACCTACCTTGTCTGTGAACTGGTTAATAATAGCAAAGTTATCTACTTCATCGACTTTGATCAGTCAGGTATCTATGCAATCGTCTATAGTATCATGATTTTTTATTTCTTAGTAAGATCTAATTAGGATGAGACTAACAGCTAACCCACTTGCGCTGAAATCAACAGAATGATGACGTAAGGCAGTTCAATGAAAGAGTATTATTCTTTGAATTAATTGTCAACTTCAGCTTTAGTCCAGCACGGTCACGCAGTCTGTTGATGTATTGAATTCTATTTATCAGTTCCAACCTTGACGCCACCTCCGGAACCAATCGGGTTTGTGAGTTTGCATAGGAGCGCCGCCACTCGTGAACTATACTGCCTTTCAGATCTTGTCCAACATCCATTACAATAGAATTAGCTCTTTATTCGGCCCGCTTGGCTTTCGATACTTATTTAATGATATAATCAAGCTAACGGTGACGACTGCGTGGCCCATTATGTGGGTTATTGCTATCTAATGGTATTTGAATAGCTAAAAGTATACATTCATATCTACATACATCCGTTTAAACACACACCGGATTAGTTCGTTTTAAAAACAAAGGAATTTTAAAACGCTTTTGTGTTTCACATTATTCCTTGAATGAACAAGCGATGGACATGGAATACTAAATTGCTTAAATCTGAACTTGTAATGTTCTATTTATTCTAAAATACTCATAGAACTCTCACAGACAATACTCATAGTTAACAGACATTCCCGTTTCCACAGTTTTGAGTCGAAATTGCAAACCCACCGTGGCGGGTGCTAATAACCGGCGGCGAATTTGGCAGTGCGAGAGGGTCGGACCCCTTCGGCCGCCCGCTCCCCTACCTGATGCAAGTGCAGTATTGATTAACGGCACTCGTAGTCGTCCAATGTCGTATTTCCGATTAATTTTCTGGAGCAAATTAAAATATAAATCGTACTCGTATTTTCAAAATACTTACAATTTGTTACGCACGCACACTTCATCAAAATGTTGAACACGCAATTTGAATGCATAGCTTACAAATTGCAAGTAATTCTATGAACAATCATTGGCTAGGAATTACGAAACACAACTCTGACACCTTTCCTGCTATGTAAACAAAACGCTCATACAAGTCTCACTTTCGCTTTCAGACCTTCACAGCATGGTGCAACAGCCACCTTAGGAAGGCCGGTACTGGTATCGAGAACATCGAAGAGGATTTCCGCAATGGGTTGAAGCTCATGTTACTGCTGGAGGTCATCTCCGGCGAGACCCTGCCCAAGCCCGACCGCGGCAAAATGCGTTTCCACAAGATCGCTAACGTCAACAAGGCTTTGGACTTTATTGCCTCTAAAGGTAATATATCAAACATGGTTCATCAAAAAGATTATACAGTAGATTGGTTTATGCAACAATATCAAAAGGAGGATTTGTAGTTCAAAAATCAGCACAATCGAAATTGGATGTAAAGGAAAGCAGTAGTGTTAATTAGGTATAAGTGTTTTCGATACTTCACACTTCCTTTCCTCGCCTTCTTCATATTGATTTTAATTAGTTAACAATCAATATCTCTGAGTGGCCACCTACTGAAAGTCTCTTCTGAATGCTTAATCTTTATCGAGGGTATGTCCCTAATTGCTTCGGATTTAGATAACGAAGCGATTACAAACAAGGCATTGCGCATTTTGCCATTTAGTCTAAAAGTGCATAAAGTCGCATTTGTAGGTCGCATTCGTATTTGTAGTTTGTAATGGGTAATTCAAGTAAACTTATTACTCAATAGCAATACTAGTGTTTCGTAGGCGATTTGCTCAGAACCCGTCCGTATTACTCCCACACTCATTGCAGTTTTCAATACAATAATTGTATTTTATAACCAAACATGATACAGTCGGAACCGGCTTGTAGAAAATAAAGGTAAAGACGTACTAAGAACTGAAAAAACAGTACTGGACTCGTCAAGTTTCCAGAATATCAAATGATAAAAGGAGCATAGTGGACATGTTCCAAACCAATTAAACAAATTCAGGAAAGAGAGCATCCTCCAGAAACAAAAACGTCAAGAGGATCCAAATATACTTAAATAATATAAATTACGGTAACATGCGACAAGGGAACCTAATTTTTGGCGGAAAATAAATAGTATACTTAGTAATTACAAAAACATATTTCAAGATTCAGAGGGACATTAAACTGAACAATTGTACAGTTTATGCCCGACACGATATCATTCTAGATACTGTTAAAATAGTCATTACAAAACTGTACCTGGTAAGTAACGAGCTGAGGTTCTTTTAAAACACCCAGTCAATACTAAGAACTAAGACCTTGTAATGATGAAACTCACCACATTTACAAATCACAAGAAACGGCAGTTTGAAGTTTCGGACAAAGAGTAGGTGTCTACTAAAGAGCTCAATATTTTGATCAAGAATTATCCTTCTATGCAATACGTGTTTACCTACATGGCTACATGTACACTATGAGTAGTAACCACATAAAGAACTAACTCACGATTCTATAAAAGCAAACACAATTATTATTATAACATCCAAATACGGTTCAATGGTATGAGGCCAACAGATAATACTGAGAACATAACTACATACCGTGTTTAAGGAAGACTGGACTGTTTAAAAGTATAACATTACTAATATAAAAAATCTGAAAGCCATTGCGTAGATTTACAAAATCAAAAAATCAAAATATTCTATTTCACATAGGCCTACTTGGGCACTTATAAAACGTGGAGTACGGTTCGCGTTGGTCGTTTCCATGGAGAAGAACCGGCAACCCGTATCTATGAACAAGTCAAAGTGTTTACTTGAGTAAATGTCATTTTTAAGAAACGATTTTTATTATGTAGTTTAGTAATTGGTTGAAGTTAGAACTGTAAAACGTTAGAATTCTTAGCTTTGCTTTCTTAACGGTTCTTACTTCTTTTAAATTCTCGTCTATTGCATAAAAATGTTGCACAAGCAATTGCTTAAGCTAAAGTAATTACTTTAACTTGACTGTAGATACGGGTGTTAGATTTTCGTCGTCAAGTAAGACATCCGTGTCATTTCTACACATTTTAAAAATTAGCGAATTGTCATCAGCAAATAGAATTATATCCGATAATTTGGCCATCTCAGGAAAACATCGTGAGGAAACCTGGACTTATAATTAATATAAGTCTGAAATCGCCAACCCGTCTTGAGGAAGCGTGGTGATCAAATGCTCATGACTTATTATTAAATTTGGCCATCATATAAGGGAGATCACTAATATAAACAAGAAATAGGAAAGGGCCAAGAATTGAACCTTGGGGCACGACCATCTTGCCTAGAGAGCACGAGGACGTCGCCCCATTTTATTAACATTTACTTTTTGCTGCCTGTTTGATAAATAGGAGAGAACAAGATCAGCAGCTTGTCCACGAATTCCGTAGTGGTGTAATTTACAGATCAGTGTATTGTGGTCGACGCAGTCGAATGCTTTTGAGAAATCACAGAAAATGGTCCAGCATGATTTTTTCATAGATATTACTTAATTCTGGAAGGACAGATGTAGGTCTATAATTAGAGGGATCACTCTTACAACCCGATTTGAAAATTGATACTACTCACTATGTTTCATCAATTCAGGAAACTTGCCGCTGTCCAAACATTGATTGAATATGCCTGTTAGGACAGGAGCAATAGAGTCAATAATATCTCCAAGAACCTTGACGCATAACCGCCATAAGTCTTCAGTATTTTTTTATGTTGAGTTTTAGCAATACATATTGGTTTGAATTTAGTTTGGTATGTCCTTGATAAAGTTTTTTTTAAGAAGAGCTTCAGCTAATTTACATGAAGAGGGGAGAGATTTCGTAACCTCTAACGGAATTTTGGCAAAGAAATTTTCAAGTGTGTCAGCGACTTACAAATGCCAATATCACAGATTAGTTTACTTTATAGTATCTTGTAAGATAATAAGCTAAAATTACTGCAACTGACTTCTGTTTTCAGGCGTGAAATTGGTGTCCATTGGTGCCGAAGAAATCGTCGATGGCAACCTTAAAATGACCCTGGGTATGATCTGGACCATTATCTTGCGATTCGCCATCCAGGACATCTCAGTGGAAGAAATGACCGCCAAGGTAAACCCATAATCCATCGACCATATTGATAATTCACATGATTCAACTATCATATACTTGTGTAGGTTACAGAAATTAGTCATCGACGGTAATAATGCGAATATAAATGTAATTCGCAATGCATTTTTTCACATTTACCTAGCATTCAATTTACAAACTTGGTTTCTATCGATAAATTAGAATACAATTTCATAGCAGTTAGGTACTAATATTTGATTATTCAGAATACGCTAACATTTCTCAAATCACAGTCAACGGACGACAGTTTTGTTGATAAAGCTACCAACTTCCTTTGTTTCGTTGTTCATCAATTGATTTTTAATTCTCACTCAACAGGAAGGTCTGCTGCTCTGGTGCCAACGCAAGACAGCCCCATACAAGAATGTGAATGTTCAGAACTTCCACCTGTCCTTCAAGGACGGTCTGGCCTTCTGTGCCCTGATCCACAGGCACAGGCCCGACCTCATCGACTACAGCAAACTGTCCAAGGACAATCCTCTAGAGAACTTAAACACGGCTTTCGATGTGGCCGAGAAGTATCTCGACATCCCCCGCATGTTGGACCCCGACGGTAAGACACGCTTGCTATGCTTCTCGCTCAAGATTTATACAACGTAGAACGTAGAACAAGAGCAAGTCAAGCTCTGGGCGCATTCCTGTCCTCATTTCTCAATATGGGATATGGGGCTCTACGTGACATTTTACTGCCAATTTTGCCGCATTTCAGTATTTTCTAATCATCAAAAAATGGACAACACATATAAATTGTAACTGGATATTGCAGACTTAATAAACACACCAAAGCCGGACGAGCGCGCCATTATGACCTATGTGTCGTGTTACTACCACGCCTTCCAAGGCGCGCAACAGGTACTAAGCAAATGTAGAATGGCCGCCACTCGTTACCGCCATTTGATACCCGAACCCTAACGCCAGGCCTTTGTGTGTAACTTATAGCATGATGAGTGCCTCGCTTTATGTCAAAGAAGCTCCAACTGTCAGTGTTGATAAACTAATACTAAAGACCTCGGAAGAATTTCCTAGACTAGTTGTAACATCGCATCGGATGGAATATGAAAAAATGTGGCGAGATGTTCACATTTTCCATCAAATCCCATCAATCCTTGGCCATCGCACCTCATCTACTGACGATGACTAAGTGGAGAAAGGTCTTCCGAGGTCAAATATTATCCTTGCCAAAAACGTGATCCAGAAATGCCAATTCTCCAAAATATATTTTATGATGTGTAAGAACAAAGAAAAATAACCATATTATTGATATACCAATCCCAAGCAACAAACCTCGTACCTAAATAATTATGAAATTTGCTACAAACGTTTTTTTATAAAAAAAATAAGCTTTATGTTGTTAACTCATACAGTATTTTATTGATATCAAACGAAAGAATGCTTGTGTTCTGAAATAATTGCTCTCGTAATTCGCAGTTATTTCAAATAACTCATTTACTTGATTGTCTAGATGTTCAGTTGAACACTGTCAATTAGCACTACATTAATTAGTTTCCTGTTTCAAGTACTAAAGTGCTAAGACAATGCGGGTTGTCAAAACACGAAGTTTTTCAACGAATTCTTTGCCTGTTGTATTTTAGAGATGACTGGTCAACCAAAAAGAAATTCAAATGCTATACTCCATTCAGATCAGTAATAGACCATCAAAGCGTTGAATACCCCAAGTAAACGAGGACGTTAATGTTAACGACGTTATTTTCCAAAAGATAAAACACGAGCATTCTAGTAGGGAATAATTCATGATACATCGCATGAGAACTAACACCGTGTCGCTTGCGTGCCGCTTGTCAGATCTGCAGAACACAGCGATGCCGGACGAGCGTGCGGTCATGACATACGTCTCTTCATACTACCATTGCTTCTCTGGCGCACAAAAGGTTTGTATCAGAACCTACTAATAAATGCAAACGTTGCAGTTTTATGAACCAGTTCAATAGAAGTTGATTACATGTTGAATTTGGGGTTAAAATTGTTCTTTAGAACAGCTTCTGCTCCGTGTTTTAAAAGCTTCATTGTGTTTACAAATCAGATGAATATAATGAATAACAGCTTGTCGTTAAACTAGTGATACCTACCTAGTTTAATCGGCAAACATATTACATAAATCTAAAAGATACCCAATGTACAATCCACAGGCTGAGACTGCCGCGAACCGCATTTGCAAAGTTCTCAAAGTCAACCAGGAGAACGAACGCCTCATGGAAGAGTATGAGCGTCTTGCCAGTGACGTAAGTATCCCATTATTTACATTAAAAAATAGCGCGATATTTTTATCCTAAAAACAATCAGACTAAAATGAACATAAAAATCGACAAACACGCAGAGAGAAGAACGAAAAGCTATAGTGATCGACTCCTCCCCTCATTCCTCAAATGCACTCTCGCGCTGTTGTATACTTAACATATTTTATGTTGCAGTAAATATTAAACGGTTTTAAATTTTATAGCTGCTGGACTGGATCAGGCGTACCATGCCTTGGCTGAACAGCCGCCAAACCGACAACTCTCTTGCCGGTTGCCAGAAAAAACTGGAAGACTACCGTACTTACAGGTAAATATCGTTTGGGATTTTGGAGAACTCAGAACAGTTTAATAGCTCGGATATATGATAAAATTATAACACATTAAGCCAATGATAACTACGTAATGTTTGGATCCCAGTTATCTAATTACAAAAAAGGTATTTCCTGTAGGATAAAATCCTCTATACGGCGATAATGTAGTCAAATATTGGAAGTATATTCAGCAAATACTCCATACACATGGCCTATCCTATATCCAACCACAAATGTTAGCTATTTTTCCTTGCATTCAGGCGTAAGCACAAGCCGCCACGTGTAGAGCAGAAGGCCAAGTTAGAGACCAACTTCAACACTCTGCAGACCAAGCTCCGCCTGAGCAACCGCCCCGCGTACATGCCCACCGAAGGCAAGATGGTCTCTGTAAGTATCATCATCATCCAAATAACTATTTCGATAAAAAGTTCATTTATTGATTACAAGAAAGATTTCCAATGCCACAGAAGTGTTGGTCCTCATTCTCATCAACTCTCACCCTGTCCTCTTAACTCCATGCAATTTCGTATTGAAAGATCAAGACTTTTTTGGAACCAAGAGCAAATCTAATCGATGCTCGTAATATCTCTAGGACATCGCCGGAGCTTGGAAGGGCCTGGAGATTTCGGAGAAGGCCTTCGAAGAATGGCTGCTGAGCGAAATGATGCGCCTTGAGCGTCTTGAGTACCTGGCCCAGAAGTTCAAGCACAAAGCCGACATCCACGAGGACTGGACCAGAGGTTGGTACAAAAGTCTCCCGGTAGCATTCGCTCACGTATTTGTATGCGAGTATTGTAGAATTCGTCATATTATTTATCAGACGATGAAACGACAAAGACAAAAATTTATAAACAATCTTTTGTTACCCATGAAGTTATGTCACACTATAAAGCTACCTCATCTAGGGCATCAAAATATTATGTTATGTGTATCTTTGTGGTAGTAACATCGCATTGGCGTTATAGCTGTTAAGGTGTTATTTACGCAATTTCCAAATAAATAAATAAAATAAAATGTTAGCAAGTAGGTACAATACATACCCTACAGCCTTTATCCGAAATCCAAAGAGATCGAACAAAAACTGTACTCATATTACAAAACACGAAGTCAAAATCGTATTTCTTAAAATTTCAGGCAAGGAGGAGATGCTGCAATCTCAGGACTTCCGTCAATGCAAGTTGTACGACATCAAGGCTCTGAAGAAGAAGCACGAGGCCTTCGAGTCAGACCTCGCCGCACACCAGGACCGCGTCGAGCAGATCGCCGCTATTGCCCAGGAACTCAAGTAAGAAACCAAATGATAGATGAACCGGACTATATTTCTGAACGAAATACATGACCTAAATATTCAATTTTATTACACATGGAACCAAATACATTTCGGGAGAAAAATAGTCACATGGTCAATTGTTCAATTCAAACACGATGTGACTGAATTGTTTTCTGAGTGAATGACGTTGAAATAAATTTTGTATCAGCTGATGACGATATTCGGCAAAATCGGTAGCACGATCAGATCACATTCTAATTGGTTGGCAGTGGCACTGCTTATCGCTGATGCAATGCTTCCCATTGGCTGGCACTTGACACTCAGCGCTTTGACCATGAACCTTTCTGTTGTTCAGCACCCTGGAGTACCACGACGTGGCGAGCGTGAACGCTCGCTGCCAGCGCATCTGCTCGCAGTGGGACCGGCTGGGCGCGCTGACGCAGCGCCGCCGCCACGCGCTGGACGACGCCGAGCGCGTGCTGGAGCAGATCGACCTGCTGCACCTCGAGTTCGCCAAGCGTGCTGCGCCTTTCAACAACTGGTAAGTCCCACAGCACAAACGAGTTAGCTCAGCCCCAGTACTTATTTTAAATCCTCAATCATCATCTGCCTGGTCATTTCCCAACTACGTTGAAGTCGAGTTCCAGGCTACAGTTGAATATCAATACTTTGATCAAATCAAAGAATCAAGTAATATTTTGTTTCCACATCCCAAATATGTCATCTATCATCATCATTTCAATTTTTCTACTAGCCGACTATTTTTATAGGTTCTTTTCGGGTTTCCTTTCCACATTACTATCGTAACGATGCAAATGAATTAATATGTATCATCCATTGAATTCTTCTCATTTCCTATTCAGGTTGGATGGCACCCGGGAGGATCTCGTGGACATGTTCATCGTCCACACGATCGAAGAGATCTCCGGACTCATGGACGCACACGCTCGCTTCAAGGCCACTCTCGGAGAGGCTGACAAGGAATACCAGGTAAAATTTAATATTTTTGCGCTAAACAACAGCTAACTGATGAGCTCACATACTAATGGAGATACAAAAAAAAACCAAGAAAAGAATAAAACATTAGAAGACATATTACAAAGACATTTGGCGCCATTTTCGAATAAAACAATCTCTCATTTCAGGCGATAGTCAACCTTGTGCATCAGGTTGAGTCCATTGTGAAACAGCACCAGATCCCTGGTGGTTTGGAGAACCCCTACACTACTCTTACTGCTCACGTAAGTTTTGCCTCTATTAAACTATCACAAACAAAGTGACTCGATAAGTGTAGGCCCTGCTATAAACCAAAATAATTATCATCTGATCGTTATCTTAATTGGCCAATAGAAGATAAGTCACAAATCACATTCACGATTACGGCCTCAAGAGGCCTACAGAATCATCCCGAATTACTTACAGAGTCAAATAAAGAAAAATAATGTTTCAATGGTGATAAAGGATGTGCTCAAAGAAAGAAACAACAGTTTCTTACCAGCAATTCAAAGAGCAATGCATGTCAAATCTTAACCATATTTTTTTGAACCTCAGGAGCTGAACCGCAAGTGGTCAGACGTAAGGCAGCTGGTGCCTCAGCGCGACAACACGCTTGCCGCTGAGCTGCGCAAGCAACAGAACAACGAGACCCTCAGGCGCCAGTTCGCTGAGAAGGCCAACGCCGTTGGACCCTGGATCGAAAGGCAAATGGATGCCGTCACCGCTATCGGAATGGGTCTGCAGGTAAAGGATAATATTCATCTAAGATTCTAGGCGATCAATTTCAGAAGCTCCGTAATCTAATTGCAATTTTACGTTAATCAATGTTATTCGCTTTAGAGTTTAATAACAAGAGATAATCATTTTATATAAATGAATAATTTAATCTAAACGAATCTGACTTTTTATATCAACTTCCTCACTTTAATTACATAATTATTTTTATCAGGGCTCTCTGGAAGACCAACTGCGTCGTCTCAAGGAGTACGAGTCCGGTGTGTACGCCTACAAGCCACACATCGAGGAACTGGAGCGCATCCACCAGGCCGTGCAGGAGGGCATGATCTTCGAAAACAGGCAAGTCAACCACATAATCGATCTTTATAGTGTTCCCACCGCTGGGACACTGGTCTCTCTATGAGAGTGAGTCAAGTAAACAGGAATTAACCTAAAACAACAAGTAACACGCCAGAACCTCTACTTTCTATGAATCACTAGAAGTCACTACAACAATGCAATCCAGAATTTGGAAATCAACATCTGCAAAAAAAAACTCTTGCAAACTACACCAAGTGCTACACTTGTCATAGTGATTAACTCCTTATTTTTTGCAAGAATATAGTTTTTTTTTTTTCTAACCAATATATTTTTACAATCCAAAGCTAGAAATACGGTATCGTATAAATTCTAGGTAAATCAAGCATCACACATACACACACAGTTATCATAAACCTCGACATCTTTTACAGGTACTCGCAATACACAATGGAAACTCTGCGCGTCGGCTGGGAACAACTTCTGACTTCCATCAACCGCACCATCAACGAAGTCGAGAACCAGATCCTGACCCGCGACTCCAAGGGCATCACCCAGGAACAGCTCACCGAGTTCCGTGCCTCCTTCAACCACTTCGACAAAAACCGCACCGGTAAATGAAAATCATTACTACCGCCCTTTTCTTGTACCGAAAACGCATATGGGCTTCCTTTTATTTTCTCAAGTACCGAATTTTGACCAACGTTTCTGAAATGCTGAATTTTTGTGAGACGCAGAATCATGGAATCTTATAACTTAATTTGTCGCTGACTTTTTAAGAATGGAGTTTTAACGGTTATTTGCGATCTCCCCCCTAATCTTCGTCGAATTGATAATAAAGACATACAACTTCGTTCACAGGCCGCCTAGCACCCGAAGAATACAAATCGTGCTTGGTGTCTCTCGGATACAGCATCGGCAAGGACAGGCAAGGAGAACTCGACTTCCAGCGCATTCTCGCTGTTGTCGACCCCAACAACACAGGTAAACTTCTTTCTGAACAACTCCTAATAACCAGACCAATTTCTTACAAAGCTTTCTAAACGCACGTAACTTTATGTTACTTAGCTTCATGTTTGGTACAAACAAACATATAAATCTTTCTCTGTTCGCAGGTTACGTGTCGTTCGATGCGTTCTTGGACTTCATGACAAGGGAATCCACAGATACAGACACCGCTGAACAAGTCATCGACAGCTTTAGGATCTTAGCCGGTGACAAGGTAACAAAACTCCTAAGTCTTTTGAATTAGTTGCTTGTTGAAGACTCTTAACTTTCGAGGTCTTTTGGATTTGAGATAACATAATATCTTGCGTTGTATTGTGTAGCCCTACATAACGGCTGACGAGCTGAGGCGCGAGCTGCCGCCCGACCAGGCGGAGTACTGCGTGGCGCGCATGCCGCCTTTCCGCGGCCCCAACGCTCCAGCTGGCGCGCTCGACTACATGGCATTCTCCACCGCACTCTATGGCGAAACCGACCTTTAGGTACAGCACGACGACAATGTACATTTTTAATTTATTTCTAGACTAAACAATATTAAATAAACTATTTAAAACACACCCAGGCTTTCGAATCCCCCAAGCACACGATGGTATTTGGCAAACTTCCAGTTCGACATTGGGCCGCTGCCTAACGCCCACCATGCTTACATGTTTTGTTGAATAGACATATTTATAGAAACTGAAATAATTTTTACTCAGACGCAGGTCGCAGAAGTCGTATCATAGGACACTGTCATCCACGTCATCAGTCAAGGAGGGTAGCTAAGATGGCGCGCGCTCACCGCGCTCAGTACTAACACGACGGCCTGAGGCTCCAGCGGCGACGTAATGGCGCACAAAGATTATTTCCCTTACATTGACCTCCCTCTCAGAAATCGCCCTAAACCGAGGTCAATGCAATGCGAACAATTTTTGTGGAATAATTTAGTCTATAAAACAGTTCTATATTAAAATATTATTATGTGCAATGTTCAAACCAAAAATGCCATTAACTTTCATACCATAAAAACTCCTTCCTAATGTTTAGTAACCTTTTGGCTCAAATCAGAGAAATCATTTTATATGTTTACAACACTCTATTTATACATTAGCATTAGGTATTTTTAACTTTTATAAGAAATTCTCAGGGAAGTCACAAAAAAATTATTTGTAAGATAAAATGGTGCTAATATTAGGCTTGACTAATGTGTGACACCAAAATAAGACTCATTTACATTGTGAGAATGTTTTTGTTATATTTTTTTATTTATAAGCAAACATTATTTATACAAGATCAATTTTTATTTACTGCCATTAGTAATTATAGTACTTTGATGGTAGGCACAGTATTGTTTTAGGTTTTCTAAATTTATAAATGTTGCAGGGAAGTGTCACACAAATTATTTATATCATAGATTGCCATAGCTTGCCTGCATCTATTTATTTATCATTTTTATATGATTATTGTTTGTGAGAGTATTGGAATGAGTACTCAAAATAAATGATCTGCCATATTTTTGTCTTTTAATAATGACTGCGTTGTAAACCAACCAATTATGTTTCAATGAGACAGCAGCATATGTAGAATAAGAATGACTTATGTGCCCAAAAGTATACTAACTCGAATGTACAGCTACTTTAATAAAGAGCTCTTAAACATTTTAATTTTTTATTTTACCTAAATAGGGTAGTGTTTAATAATAAGTTTACTTTACTATCAGAAAAAAACATATAACGAGTTAACAGTGCTCATATATTTGAAAAACTCAACTAGAATACAGATCAGCTTGCTACTTGTAACGTGTTTTTTAAACTGTTACATGCTTTTCATATTTTAGTCGATTTCGGAACGATTTTTATACTGTCTTTTATTGTCTATGGTTCAGTTCGGCAACTGTCATTTTTTGACGTTTCACTTTACGACCTGATTTCGTCATCGAGGCATTTATCTCGCCAAATTAATTTTACAAATCCGGTATAATCACGGATATTTTTGGGCCAAACGATGACATAATCGCTGCCTTAAACACCCAGGACGAGGTGTTCAGAAGGAGGGATCCCTAATTTCTTCGGTAAGATTTATTTCTACCAGACCAATATGTGGTCATCATTTTAGGTTCGTGTTTTAAGTCAAATTGATGTTTCAGGATTTCAATATTGGACGATGCTCTAGTGTGATTTTCACCTAATTTGGATTTATCGGTGCACACGGGAAAAGTCATTTATTAACGGAAAAACGGTAAGTTCCTTCTTGGGACGCCATGCTCCCCACGTGTTGAAATTCTAATAGACTTGTGTATTAACCTTTTAAAATTTTGTTACAGCCCTGCTGTGGCGTTTTTCTTCTACTTTTTCTTTTTCTTTCGTCTGATTATAATTTTCCATTTCATGGATTCTGGATTCTCTCATCTTCGACGCCGAAATCTTGAGGTCTAATTTAACATTTTTTAGCCAGACATCTGGCCCAAACTTAATTTACTTTCTTCATATAAAGATGCAACAATAATGATAATCTCAAATTAGTAATTTAATATTTAAAGTAAAAGGAAGCTACTGACATAATAAAGAAGGTATTAACAAAGGTATTTCCATTGTTCCTATAATCCTAGTTTAGTCACCCCCGGAAGATTAGAAGTTCGACTCTACAAATGGTCTTATCTGGCAAGTATTTTTTTAAATGTAGTGTGCGTTCCCAAGGCGCCCGAAATTCTTTTATTGTTACACATACATCTTTTTTTATTTTTTAATAGGAGAACACACACACACACATTCTTTTTTTGCTCTTGTATGATTTCTTACATAGGATCTTACACTTGATCCCACACACACCCCGGGTCTGTTACAGTTTGTCGCTCTGCGAACAGGGACTTGAAGTAGCTTCCTTATCTTGTTAGTTATTGTTGCATCTTATAATTTGTAGTATTGTTTACAGAACACATTATATAGTTTCTGTAAAACATTATTGTTTATTGTTGTAATTCACAACTTGAATTTTTTTTGATGTTTCCTTGTAAGTAAACAATATTTCCTAGTAACATTATTGTACTATTGTGTATGTTTAACTTTTATGGTTACAGCATTACCCATTTACTCTTGCAAAACCAACATTTGTATGGTAAGACAGTTTTGTTTTGTATAAGTAACTCAACATTGTAAAACTAAGTGCGGTGTAATTTGATTTCATATTTAATTTTAAGTGAACTTTGGTTTAACTTAATAATCATACTTTATGTGACTTGAACTTATATTGTAAATTATTGCTGCATCTTTTCATTGCTAAACACTTTGATATTTTCATAAAAAACAACTTGTTACTTTAAAAATATTTCAACTTAACCTCAAATATTTTATAACTTTTGAAGTCTTGCATTTTGCTTTGCTCATCAATTATTATCATATTGTTTATTCAAAATGGATAAAGAAGTTCAGTCTTCTCTGCCTCTTGCTAAGGATAACATAGAAACTGATGGTGCATGCACAGTTCCTAATGTTGCACCTTTTGTTCCTGACATGATTAATTTGACAGATGTACCACATTCTTTTGATCATAATGACAGGATTGCACACTCTTCCTCAGCCTTTGCGACGAACGCTTTGCCTTCATTTAATTCAATGAATGTTTTGGTTAGTGAACATATTAAAAAGAATTTTCCTTCTGCAATTAAGTTGCCCGATTTAAAAAAGAGTAAAATTAAATTCGATGGGAAATCTTGTGTTAGAGAATTTATTACTGAAGTTGAAGAATATTTTTTATACAAAAATTTTGATGAAATTTTGTTGGTTGGTTCATTTACGGACTTGCTTAGTGGTATTGCTCTGAAATGGTTTCGCACAGTTCGCTTTCGTATTCCATCCTGGCACGAGCTTAAACTTGCTTTACTTAAACGTTTTGACAGGCCGGATTTTGACTATTTTCTGGAACATGACCTTCGTACGAGGAAACAGAAGAGTTCTGAATCTCTTCCAGATTTCATTACAGAAATAATGGACATGGCTAGTCGTCTTTCTTTGCCATTGTTTGATGCGGTTTTGATTAACATTATTAAACATAACATGTTACCTATTTACACACCTTTTATATTTGGTAAGCCTATTGATTCTGTAGAACAATTTCTTATTCTTGCTAAAGAACTTGAAGTTTTCGTCAGTCATAAATTCGTTAAAGCTGAAAAATCTACCGTAAAGTCTAATGCAGTTCTAACTTGCCTAAAGTGCAAAAAACCGGGACATCATTTTAAACATTGTACATCCATACCTGGCGTGATTTGTTTCAAATGTCAAAAGGTTGGAGTCACATCTAAGAATTGTGATGTTTACAGTAACACAGAGAATAAGAGCTCTAGTGAGTCAAAAAACTGATTAGGTCGCATCGAGCCCCTGTTGTTATTGATATAACCGCGAGTGTCTCGATGAAAGAAAATTTTGCTGAATGTCACAAACCTGATGATGCTACTCGTAACAAAGAATTTGCAAATTGGTTAGACTACTTAAAAACATTTTTTAAAATTTATAGATCAGCTCCTGTTTTATTTGTTAAAGATAATGATATTAGACCGTATTTACAATTCTCCGTAGGTAACCATACTTTTTCTGGTTTATTAGATAGTGGTTCAAATAGTTGTATTCTGGGTTCAAATAGTCATGAACAATTTTCACAGTTAGGTTATAAAATAAATTCTGTTTCTAGTGCTGCTTATACAGCTGATGGTTCTTCATAGAGAATTATTGGTACACAATTTACTTCTAAACATTTCGTAGAATTTTTGAAAGGTTTTAATATCACTAAAATATTTTATAATACTTTATACACGCCTCAAAACAATACAGTTGAGATATAATAAAACTGTTGAAACTTGCATAGCTTGTTTTGTTAAAGAAGATCATAGAACTTGGTCTAAGTATTTATCTAATGTTCAATTAGCTTTGAATAATAGTGTTAATCTAGCTACAGATTTCACCCCTAATTTTTTGATGTTTGGTAGAGAACTTATTTTTGATGCTTCTTTACATCGTTTAAGTGACTCTATTGATAATTTGAGTGAACTGGAAGTTTCCAATAGAACTCACTATGCTGATTCTCTTAATTCACTTAGTGATATTTTTGTTAAAGTTCAAACTCATTTATTAAAAGCTTATCAGCGTAATGCACGCTATTATAATAAGGGTCGTAAAGTCATTTCTTTTGATGTGGGGAATGTCGTGTGGAGAAGGAGTTTTGTTCAATCTCATGCACCTACTTATTTTTCGGCAAAACTTGCTCCTAAGTTTATTAAATGTAAAATTGTTGAAAAGATCTCTGATAATGTTTATATTCTGAAAGACCTTAATAAGGGTACCGCTGGTCGTTATCATGTTAAGGATATAATAAAATTTTAATTTGGTTTCAAAGTGTTGGTCTTGATTTTAATAATTTTGTTTGAAGCGCGCTTTTGTTAGTGTGATGTACGGTGGGATGGATGATAGGTTAATGGCACTTTAAATGAAGATGTATGTTAGGTAACTTCTTATAAATTTATTGAATTTGAGACCTTAACATTCTAAAACACAACTTAGGACCTTTTAATAACCTGTTCTACCCACACGACTACATTTTTCATATCGAAAGATCTTATTATTATTTCTAAGTATTATTATTTTTTATGCAGTCTTGTATGCAATTTTTTTTGTACATTCTTGTATACAATTTCTGCATTGGTACCTACTACTTTTGTACACTCTGTTCTCGCTTGTAGAGGTTTACCTATCTTTCTTTTTTTACGGATCTCGGTATAATTTTTTCCTTGATTTCGTTGTTTTTTTTGCTTCTGTGCTCGGAAGATTGGTGGTGTTGTACCGATCACAGAATGCATGTCTTTTTTTGCTTCTGTGCTCGGAAGATTGGTGGTGTTATGCCGATCACAGAATGCATGTCTTTTTTTGCTTCTGTGCTCGGAAGATTGGTGGTGTTGTGCCGATCACAGAATGCATTTCTTTTTCCGCTATTGTGCTCGGGAAGTTGGTAGTGTTGAGCCGATCACAATATGCGTTAATTTTCGAAGGTGTTTGTGCTCGGAAGATTGGTGGAGTTGTGCCGATCACAACATTCTTCTTTATTTTTTTGCATCTTTAGAGATGTGGAGATTTTAAACTGTGTCTCACAGTTGTAATTCGTTCTTGCTAGTCAGTGGCGATGGTGCCTAACTGTACTCATATAGACATTTTTGGATTATTCTTGTTAGACAGCGGCAATTGCGCCTAACTGTACTTTTAATTTAATATTTTTCCTATTATATACTTGTTAGTCGGTGGCTATGGTGCCTAACCGAACTCATATTAGTATTTTTGTTGTATTCTTATACATATTGTTCAGCGACTACTACGCTTAACTGTACTTGTAATATTTCTTGGATTTAACTTGTTAGTCAGTGGCGAAGGTGCTTAACTGTACTCATGTGGTTCTTTAGTATTATAGGTCGGTTGTGCTTGTAGCTTGACTGCACTTACTGTTTTTTTTGTTTTGTTTCTTTTCCAGGATCTTTTTGGAAACGTTTTATTGGAATTTATATTTCCTGTCTTTTTTAAAAAAAAGTTTTTTTACCTTGTTTGTTTTTAGCATAAAAGAAATTGCTTTCTTTTATTTTTTCGGGGAGGGATGTAATGTAACGTGTTTTTTAAACTGTTACATGCTTTTCATATTTTAGTCGATTTCGGAACGATTTTTATACTGTCTTTTATTGTCTATGGTTCAGTTCGGCAACTGTCATTTTTTGACGTTTCACTTTACGACCTGATTTCGTCATCGAGGCATTTATCTCGCCAAATTAATTTTACAAATCCGGTATAATCACGGATATTTTTGGGCCAAACGATGACATAATCGCTGCCTTAAACACCCAGGACGAGGTGTTCAGAAGGAGGGATCCCTAATTTCTTCGGTAAGATTTATTTCTACCAGACCAATATGTGGTCATCATTTTAGGTTCGTGTTTTAAGTCAAATTGATGTTTCAGGATTTCAATATTGGACGATGCTCTAGTGTGATTTTCACCTAATTTGGATTTATCGGTGCACACGGGAAAAGTCATTTATTAACGGAAAAACGGTAAGTTCCTTCTTGGGACGCCATGCTCCCCACGTGTTGAAATTCTAATAGACTTGTGTATTAACCTTTTAAAATTTTGTTACAGCCCTGCTGTGGCGTTTTTCTTCTACTTTTTCTTTTTCTTTCGTCTGATTATAATTTTCCATTTCATGGATTCTGGATTCTCTCATCTTCGACGCCGAAATCTTGAGGTCTAATTTAACATTTTTTAGCCAGACATCTGGCCCAAACTTAATTTACTTTCTTCATATAAAGATGCAACAATAATGATAATCTCAAATTAGTAATTTAATATTTAAAGTAAAAGGAAGCTACTGACATAATAAAGAAGGTATTAACAAAGGTATTTCCATTGTTCCTATAATCCTAGTTTAGTCACCCCCGGAAGATTAGAAGTTCGACTCTACAAATGGTCTTATCTGGCAAGTATTTTTTTAAATGTAGTGTGCGTTCCCAAGGCGCCCGAAATTCTTTTATTGTTACACATACATCTTTTTTTATTTTTTAATAGGAGAACACACACACACACATTCTTTTTTTGCTCTTGTATGATTTCTTACATAGGATCTTACACTTGATCCCACACACACCCCGGGTCTGTTACATACTATAAGATACTGTTACAATACAGTATGCTATATAATAAATATTATATTATATAATACATATAACAGTCAAAATCAGAAGGAAGTGTCAATATTCCACTACATATCCACATGAGAAAGGTATTAATAAATTATAATATCCTTTGCATATCTATTAAAATATTAAAGTCTAAAAACCATTCTGTATTATTTCTCGCCCTCCTTTTTGGCTTCTTCCGCTGTTAGGAGTGCACTCTTTATGCCGACCTTCTTCAGTTCCTCAATGAGCTCACCAGATTGGTGCATTTGCAGCATTATGTCACAGCCTCCAACAAATTCTCCATTGATGAAAACTTGTGGGATTGTCGGCCAGTTGGAGTAATCTTTGATTGCTGAAAAGCAAATATATTTTTAAAACCAAAAGGTTTGGGCTGGTGCATGAAAAAAGTACCTGGAAGGATATGGGGGAAGCTTTTGCCCAGCATTGGGACATTCTAACAAAAAATAATTACTATGCGGACTTCTCTGTACGCAACAAAATTGATAAGCAAAGATTGCATCACTTTTTATTATAATGGTATCATTTTGATTTCTTGAGTGACTTTAGTGAGTGAAATTACAATAGTCATGGTATTGTCATTAGGTTATTGAAAACTGTAATGTACCCGAGTTAATAAATTAATTTATTCATTATTCAAGCTTTGTTGGATTTCAAGCCTGAAACACTGAAATTTTAAATAAAAGTAATATCTTTTGTACCACTTGGTATAGAGTAGATAGACTAGCACACTGAATTATAAGTATAGGCTAGACTAAATAGGTATAATATAGAAACAATTCAATTAAGTACATTGTTGATGATTTTCGAATTGGTTGATTGCTTGACCTTTTTAAGATAAAGCTGTTAACTCAAAATCCTTATCTCATTTGTAGCCTCTTCAAAGATAACAGTAATATTGTAAATTCGATACTTAAATGTGCCAATATATAGAATTCAGGTTAAAAACTAACCTTGTCTAAGATCTTCATTCGACAAGACATCGTGACTGTCGTATGGAACTGCGTGCATCCTCATTATCTGAACAACCGCATTACTGAATCCACACCTCGGGGCATCTGGCACACCTTTCATAAATACTACCACTTTATTATTTTTAACAATTTTGTCGATTTTTTCTTTCATCGGTGCATCGGCGAATGAACGACATGATAACTTCAAAGTATTGCCGTAAATTGGAAATATACTCCTACGTAGCAAAGTATTCATTTTTACTGAGTGATTCTACGTGCTCTAAATTAATTTCCTTTAGTAGAAATTTAAGAATCCTTTCTTTTGTTTTGTAAAATAATCTACTTTAGTGAAAATGTCACTCTCAGATCTTACGTCAAAGTCATTCTTCAAAATGTCAATAATTCAATATTACACTTCGTGTTTTATACATTACCTGCGCGGCGCTGCGGGCTGCGGGTCTACAGTCTATGACAAATCCAACACTGAAAAATTAAAAACTCACCTAACGCATTACTGCACAAATTAAAAAAATATTCATAAAAATAATTGGCAAGAGCAGTAGTTGTTTACCCGATTTACCATTTCATGAAATATGTTTTAATTGGTCAGGGCCAGAGACAGGACATGGTATAGCCTGTATAGAGGGTTGATTGAACATGAACGCTATTTAAAAACTACTTCTCTTGTTTGTGGTTATGGTTGAGTGGTTTGTTGTGTGATTATTAATTTTTCATAAACTAATTCATAAAATGGAGAACGCTGAAGAAATATTCCACTTTCTTGAAGATTTCTCCAAACGCAAACCTAAAACAATCCCACAGGAGCTCAATGAATACTTGGCATACGTAGCACGGACCGGTGATCCAGTCTACCAATGGTCACTGGTTAAAAGTTTATTCAAAGAAAAATTGTTAAATGTGATTACTGATTTCTACGAAACAACTCCAGGTATTGATATTCCACCTTATCCAAACGTGGATCCATTCAATTATGACATCATGAAAAATAGCCTATTAGAACGCCTAGATTCATTCACCTCTGCCCCTTTCACAGTTCAAAGAATTTGTGAACTACTCACATTTCCGCGTAAACAGTACAATCGTGTTGATAAATTTATGAGAGCGATCGAAAAGAACATTTTAGTTGTAAGCACCAGGGAACCGGGTACACAGCGTCACGCCGAACCCGAAAATGGCGAGCCAGTTGAACCTATTGTAAATGGTTCAGATAATAATTCCGAGTATAATGTGGATGTTGAAATGGAAGATTTGTCTTGGAAGGAAAATGCTGAACAACCACAGATCTCAGAGCCTCAGCCGGGTTCATCAGACGCACACATTTCTGTTGATGACATTGAGGCTCGATTAAAAGCTAAGCAAGATACCCCAATGGATACTCAAGATAAAGTTGCTACCCAATATGAATCTGTTACACCTCCTGAACTTAACATAAGTGCAGATGAACCACCAGAAGAAACCAAGCCTTGTACTGAGCCCAGTCCTCAAGCAACTGTATCCACCGAGGAGCCTAAGGTTGAAGCAACCACTTCATCAACTCCAAAGGAGGAACCAAAAATAGATGTTGAAATGAAGCCTGAAGTTCCTCCTCCTGCATTAATCATTCCAGAAATAAAAGTTGAGGATGCTGAAATGACAGAGCAAAGGCTAACTGAGCAATCATCAATAGATAAAGTTGAAGAAACAAGTGAGCCTGTGGCTGAAAAGGAAGCTCCAAGCACAGAGCCTACTAAACCTGTGATAGAACCGCAACCTGTAGCTATGGATGAAAACAGCTCAGATTCCACAACAAAAGAAGACAATGAACCCAAATTAATTTCTGAAGTGTCCACATCAAGTGAGGAAAGTTCATCATCAAGTGATAATACTGATGGAAATAGCAATTCTCCTAAGACAGATGAGAGACAAATAGATGTGCAAGAAGAGTCCAATCAATCAGATACTCCTTCAGACACAGCCTCAGAAGAAAGCAGTGTTAAGGAATCTGAACCAACACCTGAGCTAACACCTGAAACTACTCCTGAACGGCCTACCGAGGAAGTTTCCCCTAAAATTGAAATGCAATCAGATAATTACTCAATATCTGATGTTAATTCTGAGCTACCTCAACCGCCTGCAGAAGGCCCCAAGGTTCAAGAAGTGCCTGAAGAAAAAAAAGAACCAGAAAAGATTAACGAAGGAATTAAGTCTGATAATACTGCGATTGAGCAGAACAAAGAGAAAGAGTCTTAATTAGTTGGCTCAACCATTTCAAATACTTTTTTATTATGCGACTGTTAGTTAATAAGTAGAAAAGTAAACGAATTTTTCTAGGCACTATGAACAATCTCATCTGTGTTTAGTTTCCCTATTAATAGTCTTAAAGTAGTTCATATTCTTTGCGACCCTTACCCTCTTTGAACTTGAAGTATTTATAGCTAGCTGTCCATGAAAAGCCGTGAATTTTGATTGAAATGAAAAAGAATGATTGTAACTTAGTATTATTTTATACCAATATAATGTAAAATGAGAAGAATAAATAATGAATCAATTTCGTAAATCTGTTTTTTTCTTCCACTAATTTATACCACACTTTCCGCATTGGTTGGTTTACTTAAATATCAATACGAAATTTCTCGAAAACTAGGGTGTTGATCTTCAGACAAATGTGACCTTTGCCAAAAGGCGTTCCATTGACAGCTTGCGACACATAAGGGTCGCGAGCACAAAGTATAGGACGCCGTACGACTTCGCCGTACAATATTCGCCATCACTTTAAAGATTTTGTCTCATACAAAACTTGTTTGTATTGATGCCTGATTAAGAGGTAGGGACAGACAAGGTGTCAAGGTTTTCAATACTCCATTGAAAAGGGAGGATCTTCCGATCAGATGGGTGTTGTGTCTGGTGGGCTACTGCCGTCAGTTGCTTTCGGGATTTTGTATAGGTACAAGGTGTTTCTTTTAAATTAGACAAGGGGAAAACCTAATCTATAAAAGATACCGGGAAACTTTATGAGGAAACTAGCTCTTTTTTATGAAAACAATATAATGGGTACATATACTTAATTTTTTGGTTATGAGTAATTTGCCCATAAGAATTAGTGAGTGACCAATTTTTTTTTCATGGGAAAGAACAAAAAAAAATCATACTATTTGTATGGTCGAAAATTTAACCGTGAAATATGCCAACTTTACCAATCAAGGTATAAGCAAATTCGCTAACTTATGAAGCAATTTTAGTTTTTTGGCAACAGTTATTACTTGGGTGATACGTTGATTACATTTTGTGAGAACACTATCTATCGCACTCGTTCCTAATTTCATTTAGGAACCTGTAAAAAATTGTCATCTTCACACTTGTCTGAATTCAAATGACGGATAGGTCTGTTGCTGAATCGGGCATGTTGTATGTACCATGGTTCGTGGTAGCGTGGTGATTTCACACAATCGTAACACGGGTAAAAAATAACGAAGCGTTAAGAGCGTAATTCTACTAGATGAAATAAAAGCACACCAAACTTATAAAAATAAAGATTTATTGTTGAACAAAATAGAGGAAAAGGTGGTAATGTGGTCCCTGCAGGTATATTGACCCCCCTCAATATTTATAGTTTAGAAACACGCCATCTAGATTTTTTTTGCTGCAATGCCGAGCTCGTCTGACGTTGTTGATTTTAACCCAATAAATCCGTGAGGGGGCGTTACATTTTTTTTTTCTGCGAACCAGTTGAAACACGCTAGTGGCAAACTTTTATTATCACTCTGCATTTTATTCAATTTTACTGGAAATAAGTGAGTTTTAGCTTTGGTGATTTGTACATTGTGTTTGATAAACGTTATTCTACAGGATTTTGAAGGTAATTATAAAAACACTTTTGATAGAATATTTTTGTTATGGTTTGTTTATAAATTCTTGCTTTCTTTCAATTTGGCCCCCTCACATTGTTGATATTATGGTCCCGGGGGCCATATAACATGTATGACAATTATATCACTTCCTTTTTTTTATTTTCCGTTTTCAGATGCCTCGGCAAAGTGTGTTATCTCCATCTTCAAAGAAAAGGAAAACATGGGATCCAGACCAAATGAAAAAGGCAATTGAAGCAGTGAGGACAAAGGTCATGGGCTATAAAAAGGCTGCAAAAATATTTTCTGTGCCAAGATCTACACTGCCACAAGACATTCAGCCAATCCCCAGAGCCAAGACTAGGACTTCTAATCGTGGAAGAAAAGCTACCACAACAAAAGTGATCACATCATCACCTTACAAAAACCAACTAATCGAATCTTTGAGTTTAGCCGAGACTCGGGGACGTAGACGCGGACGTGGACGTGGCCTCGGACATAGTCAAGATGGCGAGGGCAGCGGTAGCAGTACTATACAGAGAGTCATTACATCTAGCAGTAGCTCTGAAAGTGACGCAGTCGTAGAAACCGACTCTGAATATGACGACAATGTCTATCCGAATAGCGTACCTGAAAGCTCAGATACGATCTGCATATTCTGTGACACCAGTTACTTGAACGACCGACCTGGGGAGGAGTGGATTCAGTGCCAGAGTTGCCATTTATGGGCTCATACAGCCTGTGCAGGTCCTGAAGGCGAATATTATATCTGCGAATTTTGCCGTTAGGTTTTAATTACTTAAATCAATACATTTAATATGGTCCCCAGGGTGCCATATAACCCTCACTTGATCTCATGTTGCCAAATTTGTTTTTTTTAGAATACATCAGTTTTCGATAATCCTGTGGCAGTTTCATTTATTACATAGTAAGGCATGTATAGGCAAATAAATAAGGAGCGATATAACATGTTTATTACATTTCTGAGTCTCGTATATTTTACATAAGGCCTCAAAAACAAAGTAGGGGGCCACATTACCACCTTTTCCTCTATCTATTTACATAGGTACATACAGTAGGTGTTGGAATAAATCTTAATTATACTAAATTACATAATTATTAACAATTCAGTCCTATAAATCTACGTAAAAATAAACCTCACTTAGAACTATAATTTTACAAAAATACTAGGTAAGTACATAATACTCTTCTATGCAGGTAGGGAACTAACGTTTCTTAGTACCGAGAACTTTGAGTTCATTTCTCATAATTTTACCGGCCGCGTTCCTTGGGATTGATTCTAAAAATACTACGCCGCCGTCAAGGTGCTTATATCTCGTGAGTTTCTGAGCGACTAAGTCAGTAATATCTTTGTCTGTGAGTTTCTGTTTGGGCTTGAGCACTACGAACGCTCTAGGGACCTCGCCGGCTAGAGGGTCTGGTACTCCGACCACGGCGACATCTGCAACTTCTGGCCGCTCCATGATTATGTTTTCTATTTCTGTCGGTGAAACCTGTGGATTGATGAAAAAAAAAGATAAATAAGGTTTATATCTATTTTTGTGCCCGTTTACTTGCAATTGGCTAAACCCCTTTTTCATCGGACACAACTGGCGAAAACTGGTTGTACCTACATCTTTACCTACCCCTTTAGAGAATACAGGCGTGGGGTTAAATTTTTATCTATACCTAATCTTCTTTCTTTATCGTGTGGTTAGTGCCTAACCTGGTGTTGGAGTTTTTATGGCACTCATAGGCCTCTGACTTGGCTTTACATGCCGTCGAGAAATATCTGTAATGGGAAGGTTCAGATTTGACGGTGTGGTTACGCTCTTTTATGGTGAACTTGTGCCCAATTTACCCAAGCATGTAAGTTTGGGGCTATATTTAATATATTTACTTCTACGCCATCTAATAAAAAAAAACAATGTTGACCCAATTAATAGGCATAGATCTGCTAAGTGCAAAGTCCCAGTAATTTTGCAAGGAGATATATTTAGTTTAGTCGCACAGATGTCGTCTACGTACCTGGTTGCCCTTAACCTTAATGAGTTCTTTGGTGCGGTCAACTATGTAGAAATAGAAATCTTCATCGTAGTATGCTACGTCGCCAGTATGCAGCCAACCTTCGCTGTCTACGGTCTCTTTTGTTGCTTTCTCGTTCTTCCAGTAGCCTTTCATTACCTGGGGAGTTTTTGATGGTTAGTCATTGATATATAACGTAAAATAACGTCATCCGCATAATTATATCATAAATTATCGACTATTTTGAAAAAAAAACATTTTATTCAGGTTTCAATCTTTTCACCAAAGATAAAAGAAGCATGACTGCTGATCAGATAACACTAGCCTATTCAAAACCATAATATTCACCTACAAAATTTGGACCAGACCCGAAATCCTAACCCGGTCGCGTGTTAGGTTAGGAACTTGAAAAATGTAAAATTTGTTTCTAACCTAACCCGAATTTCGATATAGATAGGTTTACCCCTCTCCTCCTTAAAATAAAAAGGAGGTAGTCCACCTAGAGCACCCGTCCGAATGGCACCTAGCCTAGTCCACGAATGGCACCTATCAATATTTTTAGCTGGTGCTCTTCGTTGATTAACATTTATTTTTATGTTTTTGTCCAAGAAGGGCACCTATGACTCAGCAGCCTAGTGCGGGGATGTATATAGGTTTTCAGGACGTTATTAAATGAAAGATATCGTAACATCTTTTCATAACGTTGAATTTGAACAAAGAAGGCTACACTCACTTGTGGTCCTCTCAACCACAACTCTCCCGACTTGTGTGGGCCCAGCATCTCTCCGGTAGTGATGGAGACCACGCGAGCCTGTGTGCTCGGGACCAGCTGTCCTACTGAGCCCACTTTGTTGTACGGGTACGAGTAGGGCGTCATCAGGGTGACGGGAGAACTCTCTGTCATGCCATAACCTGGGGACAAAGCAAAAAAAAACATGTAGGCGCTTTTATTCTTCTTCTTTTCTTCGAATTGATGGTAAATGTATATTATATTGAATGAGTTGAACGGATGGAGACTATAGTCTCCCACTCTCCACACTTACTATAGTAAGTGTCCTCGCCATTAGCGTTTTTTAGGTCGTCAGAAGTAGGTACTTTTTTATTCTACACAGTACCAACTGTTTTAAAAGTTTCATCTGGAATCTGAGCCATTTCTGCCAAATAACCACATATTAGCAGTTCTATGTTTAGCAGCAAATTGAAGTAACTTGGTCAGTATTAAGGTGAACGCATGGGATGAGCACCGCTTCAACTCGAGGGGTTCGGGATTGAGATGAGGTGTTGCCGATCCAGTGCAATGCTTATAAATGTGCTGAGAGCTTTAGGTTGGCCATCTTTATTTGCCACTTTATTATAGGAGCTCGAACTGCAAAAAAAAGTGTGGAGGACACTCATCCATAATTTGATTGACAATAGCCAAGCAAATGGCTCAAGGTCACTGCTCTTGTCCGTCTATCTTGGTAGCTTTAATGAAAAACTCCAGTTGAAAGCAGACCTACATACCTACCGAAGAGTCTGAAACAAACGAACCTTGCAACAATTTAATCTGGTCCTTAGTCTTCTCGCATTTCAGCAAGAACTTCTCCAGCATGCTGTCAGTAGTAGGTGCAGCGCCCACCATGATGGTCTCTACCCATTGCAGATGTTCCTTCTTTACCAATGGATGGGTCGCCAGGAAAGCCAGGAGTGAGGGCACGACAAACAATGTCGTCGGCTGGTATTCTACTAGGCATTTGATGTAATCGTCGGGCGTGAACCTGAAAGGAAGAAAATTCATTGTTAGGTGGATAGGAGTAAGTGTGGATAATTTTATCATGCGTTCGTAATTGAGTTTCCAAACATGTAAAAAAATATAAATACCACTAATACTTTTTCAATAGTACCAGTCATTCCGAAATCAACCTAATTTACACTTAAAATAGGTTGATATTTATTTCTATAGATATAAATTATGGCTTTGAATATGGAATAGGTACACTGGCCTACCTACTTGTGATTAACCATAACCAAAGACTAGAAATAAAACGAACTTTTTTGCAAACTACCTTCAATGACATGAAAAAGTTAATGCTCTCCAAAGATGAACTGTAATTTTTACCCGACTGCAATAGATTCTAAAAGGGAGGGTTATGTTTTTAGATGCTGTGTTTACTCACCTAGGCATTGTAACAACGTGGTATCCGAGTTTGAGATTGTAGTTCAGGATTCCGTTGAAACCGTAAATATGGAAGAACGGCGGTACTGTGAGGAGCACATCGCCTTTACCTGGAACAAGTTTTTAGAATTGTTAGTTTCTAAGTTTTTATTGTAGTTAAATAATTAATATACAAACTTTTTATATTAAAGCGTCATTCACTTTAATGTTAATATGTTTTATTTCCAAAATTACAAACAAAATTACCTGCATTAATCATTTGCCAAAACATTACGAAATATCTACAGCTTTTGGTTTGACCATAATTGCGCAGGTAAATAGGTATGTACTACTCTGTCAAGAAAGTACCGGGAAACGATTAATAATACACAAAATGTTAGTTATTCATCCAAAGTTATTTTATCGCCTTCAAAGTATGCTCCTTCAGAAACGATACACTTACGCCAACGAATAAACGAATACAATCATCAAAACATTTTTTAAACGCTTTTTCCGGAATTGAGTTCAGTTCTCGCCGCGAAATTCTCCTTTATGTCTTCTACCGAATGAAAACGGGTGCCATGAAGTGGTAATTTGAATTTAAGAAAAATAAAGTAGTCGGCTGGAGCCATATCTGTGAATAAGGTGGTTGCTCGATGGTATTTGTTGAGTTTTTGGTCAAAAATTCCTTCACTATTAATGGCCTTGTGCGACGCCTTCGCATTATCGTGGTGCAAAATCCAAGAATTTTCTTTCCACAAATCTGGCCTCTTAACCGCCGCATAATGCTCAAATAATATTCTTTATTTACTGTTAGACCTTCCGGCAAGAATTCTGAGTGCACAACACCGCGATAGTTAAAGAAAACGGTCAACATGACTTTGACTTTTGATCGACTTTGATGATTTTTTCGGTTTGGGTTCAGTTGGAAGGCGCCACTCCGAAGTTTGTTGACTAGTTTGCATGTCAAAATCGTAGACCCACGTCTGGTCACCAGTAACAATGCGTTTCATGAATGTTGGGTCGCAATTGACTCGTTCTAACGAGTCAATTCCGACCCATGTCCTCAGCGACTCTTATGCGATTGAGTTTTTTGAGAAAATTCAGGTATTTTGGGACTAGCCGAGCGGCAACATGTTTCATCGTCAAGTGATTATTTAAAATGGTACGGATCGACTCGCGAGACACGGAAAGTTCAGCGGCTATCTCTCTCAAACTTGAATGAAGATTTTCAGTCACTATTTCCTTCACGTTTGCGATGTTAACTTCAGTTGAAGACGTTGATGGCCTACCAGAGCGAGGCAAATCTTTTATCACATCTCGACCGCTTTGTACCACTCTTAGGCACGTGTTTAAAGTCGATTCACCGTAAGCCTTCTATAACATTTTCAGGGACTCCAATCACGAAATTTCATTGACGATGCAAAATTTAAGTCAATCTTTTTGTTCGATGTTTTTGTCCATTATAAAATTCGCAATACACACTTGATATTATTTAACTAAAAACAGCACTGTACATAACAGTCTAAATAACAGATGCAACTCAAACTACTCGCCAAAATGGAAAACAGTTGTGCCAATCTAACTACAAAAAAAAAAACAAAAAAAAATAATTTGGAACCATAAACAAATCATACATTCCCGATACTTTTTTGACTGATTGTATATCCGGTTTTATCTGATTTGCGATAACGTTTTGATGTTATCTATTACTTATATCGTTCATTAATTGGTTATTGTCAGCTTTGTTTCAATTCATGGACTAAGTATAATGTCGAAAAAAGACTAATGTCTAATGGCATTCTAGCTTGTTAAATATTATGACCTCCTTGAAGTTGCCTTCTTACACCCAAATATGAGCTTTCCGCTCCGTCAGACTCCATCAGATTGCCGGTGATCTAGCTGCTGCCCTAATTATCTTCCAACAGTTACAAATCTATCCATAGCCGAGGCCTTCAATCAAACGAAACGACTACTAGGCCTTAATAAAATGAATCTATCTCCATATTTACCTTTCTCTCCGTCATACTTCATCATCTTCGGGCACTGCGTTTGTTTCAAGTTGCTGACGAGGTTCTTGTGAGTAAGCATCACGCCTTTCGGCATACCAGTAGTTCCGCTGGAGTAGGGGATCAGGCAGACCTCATCTGGGTCTACCGTCGGCAGATCAGCTTTGTGATCAGCCATCAGCAATGAGCGGAGGCCGTAAACGCCTGGAAACCGAAAAGGTGAAAGTGTCATAATATGTATAATCAGTCTACAATATTTTAATTAATGGCTCTATCTTTAAGGATAAGCAACGCATGTTCACGTCGGTCCATGGATGGGTGTCTAAACCCACTACATACTGAGATCCCCTCCGTGCTCTGGAAAACATGTTAAACCGTTGCGTTGCTGGGGGCTGGCATTTGTGGATATTTGACAGTCATTACAGGTAGTTAGAAGCGCCAAAAGTCTGACAACCAGTCTTACTAAGGGATTCGTGTCAGATTGGCGGAGTCGCTCCATGTAAAATACTGGTATTCAGTTAGGAAAAGGCTGAGATGAATGTTCCCACAGCTGGGACACAGGCCTCCTCTCTGAGAGGAGGAGGACCGTAACCCACCCCGCGGGCCCAGTGCGGTGTTGTAATGTCAAGGTAATCCCACATAATAAGGTAGGTACGTTTGGCTTAATGTACTGATAGAATTTTTATATTGGCAATCTGTTATTATGATTTTGGCACAAGGGCTCGGCACAAGATTCGGTATTTGAGGCGCCGGTGTCAGAGATGGAAAAAAACATATTGTATATGTGGCATAATTATGTGAAGCGGTCTAGCAGCCCGTCTAGTAGGTATGGCAAATACAAAAGTGATTAAAGAAAGTCGGGCTATCGATTTTCCTGTCATCTTCACTAACTTAGGTAACCTAGACGGGGTCACCTAGCGTGCCAGTCATGCAAGAATAGGCACATAGTGTATATTATGTTCATTTAAACAACAAAATGGTCATGTTGTTGCACATACCGCCTCGGTAGGTAGGAATCATTTGCGCAATGCAACCTACTATAGACTAATCATTATTATTTTGTCATTTTTAACCAAAAATAGCATGGAACTATAAACACCGTACCCACCTATACCTACCAGTAATTATTTATCTTTCAAACAAAGACTTTAATAGTTAACCATTAACATAACTACATGACTAGGTACTACAATCTTACTACATGTACATAGTTAAGAGTAAGTAGTTAGTACCTAAGTACCTTAGAACTGGTAATTATTCAAGTTTTACTTAAATGCCCTGCCTATTCAAACCTAAACTGACGAATTAATTTGCTCGACCTGTTTGCCCTTAGGCATTTCCTTTCGCCATAATCGAGTGTCTAGTACCCACATATCAAACTAGTACCTATCTTAAATAGGGAATGTTGTTTCGGAACTAGCATTTCATAATACCAACGTTAAAAGTGCTTACCTACATACCTATATATACCTATTAGGCACATTTATGTAGGTAAGCTATAGTACCTAGTTAACATAAACAAAATCAATACTTTAAGGGAGTGAACTACTCATAAATATGAGCATCTTTTACTACGGGACCAACAAAGAAATATGACAAAAAATCTGCTATTGATTATCATATACGTGTACATCTCGTGGTTCGTCGGATAGTAAAATTTGTTCATTTTCATGAGTACTACACATCCCTAAAGTATTGCCCACGTTTAACAAATCACCCAGTATATAACGAGCAATAGGTACGTTTGTATGTTGAAAAACAATTTCTACATGGGAAACTGTGGTAGTTATAATATATGGTTGTCTACCTCCTATAGGTACTGCCCTCGAAGCCTTAAAACATGCAATCAGAGACCTGCGCTGCCATACCACCGTCAACGTCACCTACTGAAATAAGTAGGTATTGTGTTGCCAGCTACGCGAAAATGGAAACCTGTCGTCTGAGGTTTCTTTGTTTGCCCGGATCAAAAGGCGTCATGTTCATTCAGTAGACAAACAAATAATTTATGATGATTCTCACAATTAATATTTTGATGTTGTTAAAGAATTTGTTTGTCTTGTCTACATTATTATTGAGTAATAGATTTACGTAACATAACATCACGCCTGTAATCCCCGAAGGCAATGTAAGCAGAGGTGTGAGTGAGACTAATAGCTTAGTACACCCACATTTCAGCAGTTATGTTTGTCCCATGTAATAGGGGACGAGCCTATTGCCATCAACCGAGCACAAATCCAGACTTTGTGGCTGCTACTGAGGAATTCCCGATGCAAAATAAAATAACACTTTGCCCGACCCGGGAACCAAACCCAGAACCTCATGCTCAACTCTCGCGCTTGCAACCGCTCCACCAACCAGGCAGTCACATTTATTACTCAATAATAATGTATTGGGTGATATGACCTTTCTAATCTCACTCCAAGATACACTTAAACTTGCTTGACCCTTGTCTTCCTCGTAATAATTTATTACACTCTTAATTTTACTTTTGACTACACCATATTGTCATCTCGTGATCATGGCGCTTGCAACAGCGCCGAAATATCGGGAGCTCAATATAAACATTAATCGCGGAAGATATCCCGTAAGTGGTAGTGAAAGTTCAGTAATAAACCGTGAAAGTAAGCTTTCACGGTTTATTCAAAACAGTGATTGATCACATTGTCACGGGCGGGCCAGCTGTGAGTTTGGCCTCTAAACTATAGGCAGTATTTAGGTTATGCAAGACGAACATAAAGGGAGTATCTATAATGCTCCTGAAAATGAAAACAATTAAATAGGGGACCAATTCTGAAATTGAAAAAAAAGTTGTGTAAATGAACAGTGTATTTCCCAGAATGAATGCAATCCTTAACACCTATTTTACAGGTGCTATTGGAAAATAGACCAAGAGAAGCAGAGTAAAAAAGTTTTGCCTGTCCAAGGAATTCCAGTCGAATTAGTTCAGCTACCCGTGTCAAAGGAAATAAGTACAACAAAAAAGAAACCTTACCTTGGCCCTTGTCGTCTTCTCCTCCAACCCATATAGTTCCCTTGTAGTCCTTGAGATGCTTGGCCACCTCCTGTGCCACCGGCATGAACAGCTCGATCGTAGCTATCGCCTTGACGTTGCAGTCGCTGAACTGACGCTTCACCTCATCTGCAAAGAGAAATAAAGTTATAGCTAGTGTGGGAATTAGTGGAGCGAGATGCAGAGGCTACTGTGACCAGTCCATTCCGACTGGTTACAGTAGCCTCGTCGTTCAAATGCACCTAAACAAAAGGCCGATGGGCCACATGGCGAGCTGATCTAAACATGTTTAAGTAATGGATAGTAGTGGACCAGAAATTGCACAAAATGCATGTGAGGAAGATGAAACGGGCAGGCTTTTCAGTAGACAAAAAGGTTGTAAGTACCTACACAAAACAGACCACCAAAAACAACTGTCTAAGTTCTTGTAGCTTTTTGCAAGATCGGCTTTCTAGAGTAGATAATTGCGTATGTGAGCCAACTATTTCAAACCACTTCTGATTATAAATCCGACCGACCAATTTTATCTTGTGAGAATGGTGAGTGCACTAAATTGAAAACTACGTAAGTGCCCCTTCGTCAGGTCTACCAGGTAGACCTTGTAGGCTGAATGACAATACCGCTAGGCAATGACGGACATTCTATTTTTTCTACTAGCCATATTGTCATTTTTCGTAACAGTGAGGCAGCTATTGCAAGACTTGGATATAATTATCCTAAAACGTTGATTAGGTGTCAACTTAAGTATGTAAAAATAATTAAGTAATGCAATCTTTGTAGGTACCTACCTAAGTTTCTAGAATCCACCCCTATATCTACTTATCCGATCTTTCTCTAAACCCTATAATAATTTTCACTTCTTCTTCTTCTTTATCGTATGGTTAGTGCCTAACCTGTTGTCAGAGTTTTTATGCCGCCCAAGGGCCTCTGACTTGGCTTTTACATGCCGTCGAGAAATATCTCTCAGGCATGCTGGTTTCCTCACGATGTTTTCCTTCACCGAAGCATGTGATAATTATAGGTACAATACGCACATAATTCCGAAAAATCAGAGGTGCATGTCTTGGGTTCGAACTTGAGACCTATGACTAGGCAGTCCAAAGGTCACACTACTAGACTATCACTGCTCACATTATCGTTATCATTTTCACTTTGTCATAATCTTAACTTGCGTGAACTTTGCACCAACACAGCCCGTATCATAAGCAAACAAAAGATAGCTCGTACCCAAACAATCGATACATTTAAAAGATAATTATTGCAATGAACCACAGTCCACAAATAGACAGAGATAACATAGTCCACGCTGCAATTAGGTAAGCAACCGTCTGATTTCCTCAACCTTGACTGCAGTTGAGTAATTAGCGATCATTTATTGCTTGTTTGATGTACTGCACGTTCCTAGTCCTACTGATAATATTGTTTAGATTAGTTTTCTATTCCTTTATATCGCATGTTAGAATATAATTGGTGCATTTTAGAGGAGGGCTCCGGTTCAATGTTTATGCAGATTAGAATTGTGTGCTGAACTGAAATGTTTATTTATGCTGAAACATCTGATTTTCAATAATAGTGTAGCTAATACTGGAGATAAGGTGTTAAATATAGATAAACAAAAGGCCTAAATAGACTTAATCTAATCTCGAAAGAGACTTCATTTATACATATTATTGATCCGGAAATGGACTTTATACTTTGACCAATTTGACTTACAATTTTTTTGATTAAATGTCTCTTATCGGCTGTAAGAATTAAAGTGTTAAAAAACTGATAGAGGAACATGATGAACGTTGACCTTTTTTCTTTCGGCTATTTGAACTTTGGTATCGCCACTCGTGCAGAGCTCAAAAGGTACAAGGTACACCTTTAAAAAAATTTAAGGTAGATTTCTTGTTTTTGGTAAGCAATCAAAGTGCAAACATTTAATCTGATGATGGCATTGAAATATTTCCAATCATTGTAGGCGTAGGTATCACTTCATAGTCATTATCTTGAGAGGGCAGACGTATTCTTTTCCTCAATTTTATCTATTACCTACTCAGACGAACACAATGACATGTTGACTAGACGGCACGAGGTTCAAATAAATGTTATCTTACTTATCATAAAATGTATTAGAACTTGTAAACAAATCTACTTATTTATTCACCATATCTAGCTACATAATTATGAAAATTGGTATATGAAGAAATCGTGTCATGATCACAAAGGTCTGAGAAATATTTGCTTCTTACTAATTTATCTCGTATCTTCAAAAACTACATAGGTATACCTATGTACCTATTTCAACATGCTACGGAGGACATAACAGCTCAGGTGGAAAAGTGGATCAGTGACGAAAGTCTACGACAACACGCTAAGAAGCGACGTTATCGATTATTATATTTTTTGGACTTTACCACTTTGACCCCTAAAGAACTCGGAATTCAGATCACGTACATAGGTATCATGCACTAGGCTGGGCACATAGCCACATAGGTATTTGAATTTATCATTTTGAGGCTGTGTGTTGTGGGGATGTTCCAGCCACACTAACCCATTGGAATCTTTGACTATCGACAAAATAATGATAGACACAATCATTCAAATAAAGTAAGAAGGTGATGATGATGTCTTAGAGTAGGTACCTAGTACCACATCTAAACCTGGGTCGTGTACGTCGTGTAGTAAGTACTGTCCATCAACGTCGATCGTATTTTCTATCGATCATTCGCTGCCTGTTACTCAAAACCGGTACGGACTAATAAAATTGCGGTCACCAGACAGACAGAATACTTCAATTAGTACACTATTTGTCAGGGCTCGGTTTGCGGACCCACAATTTGTCCGAACCTTTACATAAACTAGTCCTTGAACAATCTCACCTGCCGTGTACAGTGGATTGGCGAACGTTACAACCAGGCCAGCTTTCATAGCTCCATGGATAAGGACGACAAACTCAGGGAGGTTAGGTAGAATGAGGCCGATCCTCTCGCCAGGAGCCAGCTTCAAGTGGCCCGCGAGAGCTCCTGCGCATCTGTCGATCATCATCCGCATCATACCGTAGTCGTAGCCACGGCCTGATGCACCGCATGTCTGGGGACACGTGAGAAAGTGATTAGGAATTTATTCTTACGAATTTTGATTGATTGGACTTGCTTCAGTATTGATAGCTTAGGTCGTATTTTTGTGCATGCTTAGGTTGCGTTACAACAGCATTTATGGATTCTTTCTCCGTGAACATTGTCTGCAAGAAATCCTACACATGGTTTACAATACAAAACCTATTTTGCTTAGGATTTGAATTATCAGTTAGACATTTAAAACACACCAAGTAGACCACCACCTACCTACATATAGATTTCTTAGGGCGTTTTACAGGGCCTTGGAATCCTTCGACAGATTCACGACGGTCTTCATTCAAACTTACGACTGTGGGACGTCCAGAGCCGACCTACAATGTCTTGCATCGTGCTCATTTGTACCTACATAAAGGAACCCGGTAGTGCAAAGTACAATAGGTGAAGCAACGTCATGTTACATTAACTGATCATAAATATGTAGGTAAATAAACTAGATTTTGGTACTACACGTGGTCCGAAAAGTAGGTCATTGGACTTTACCCCGTGTCTAAAGACAAGCGTATGATTATGTAACCTTTGTATATGCACAGAAATGTGCTCCAAAGTCCAGTGTTTGATATTGAAATAACGTATAGAAGCTGGTACGAGAATATTTGGCACGAGATCTGAATCGTGGGAGCCCCTACATCTTTATATTCAATGGTAAAAAATTGTGATGAAGTTTGGAATAAAAACACTATACCTACTTATTCAGAATTTTAGACGTCATCTGAATCATTCTGTTGGCGTAAATGCGGGTAGCAAAGACTATTATACTCTATGGCGGGTAGGCAAGTATAGATAGGTATGTACATACACCTTAGGTACATGATGTTTTACAGATTTGCAAGCCATTATACATACCTATATACATACCAAGACACGTTTCTAAATCACGTGCATTGTAATTTGCAATTGACTTTTCTGCTCTTTATTCACAATGATCTACCTACTGTTAAACTTGAAAATTAACCGTAATTTTATACAACAACTTCATCTTACACGAATGACATTAGATCAACAACATAATGGCAGTATATTTATCTGGCTACTAACGTAGGAAGATAGATAGGTACATAATACGTGATCTACAATGAATAAAACATAGGTAACTTATAATCATCATGAATGCTATAACAACAATATCCTCAGTCTGAATCATTTGCGGGGAAATATTTTCTATTTTATCACACTTAGGTATCTAGCCTCTAGGTAGGTACCTATTTTTCATAAAACTACTATTGCTGTAAAAGTAAATGAAATAGCCAGTAAATCCATTTTTATGTCGTGACTTACAACAACACTTATTGTTCGTGTTATTGAAATAAATTTAGCTTACAAGCTTATCATTATAAATAACTGACTTTGACGTAGGAACAAGTTGATTTCTAATACCTACTTAGGTCATTTATTTACATTTTCATCTAACTAGCAATTCAACTCCTAATTCAATTTAATTTACGAAATCAATTTTCTATTTCTATCGAACTGTGGTATGCAAGTTGGTAATTTGTTTAGAGGTACTTTTACCATTAATATGATTATATCACGTGTTGAACTGCTAACAACCAGTCTTACCAAGGGGTATCGTATTACCCGGTACTAACTGATTTGTGGACGTCAGATAGGCAGTTGCTCCATATAAAATATCCGGATAGACTGGAAGCCGACCCCAACATAGTTGGGAAAAGGCTAGGCAGATGATGACGTGTTGAACTGCTCACGTAGTCTCTTAATAGTCATTATCATATCAGCTGCTTCTATTGTTATATACCTTATACTTATATTATTAATAATTATCTGTATCTACTACTTACACCTGGCACAAAATCACTACTTTAATTTAAGATTTAATTTACAAAAGATCAAATTCGAACATAACTACGGCTAATGAACCTGTTGTTGCTATTGTGACTGAGAATAATTTTGCAGAGTAAGAGATTGCGGGTTCGATTCCGACTTGACGTCATATGGAAAAAGTCGACGATCGCTGAAAGGCCGTATGCTATGCAATACGCACCGCAACGAATCGGTTGGAACGGTTGACGTTATCAACTGCAATCCTAGATGCATGCACACACATGTAAAAAAAAAACCATTGGCTAGATACGTTAAAATGTATTTTATATAGTTCAACAATGACTAAGAAAACCCACAATTAATATACTCTTGTTAATTATGATATCTTTTACAATTTCGAGATATGCATGTGTTTGGCAGGGCGCAGACATTTAGCCCTAACCTTCAAATGCGAACTATTAATAAGTCCCTATCACTCTCGTATAACATCCGTACCTATATAACAGCGAACTTTGTACTAGGAACAATATTCTATTGCAGTCCGCGATGCACTCGGATTTAATAGTTTTTAATTGAACATAAATAACTAGACTCGTTGTCAGAGCTAACAACAAAAACTATTTGGCGTTGTGATTTGCCTACAAGGTGCGTTCCAAAGGTCGAAATGGTTTTTGTTATGGAAACGGATCCTTCCTCGATTCCCTAAATCTTATTCAGTGACCTACTTATATCTGGTTTAACAGTATAATAATATCGAAAAAAGATTCTAATATTGTAACTATATTTTAGAACTAGCTGCTGGAATGCTTTTGTTTCATAAAAAAATAGAGGGTACTTACCACAGATGGTGCATCCGCCCATTCTTCGACGTCTGAAAACACAAAATCAGTCAGGGTATCCTTTCCGACTTGTATTTCACCCCATGGTGAATTTAAACATTTTGCGTCGACTGCTGTTGCAGTTTGAGTAGCTAAACTTCTACTCAACAGACGGCTGTACGACAACAGTTGTTTGTTAACTTTTTTCCCATGTTTGGCACTAACGAAAGAGTTGAGAATTTGCCGCGCTAATGTCCCGCGCAAAACTTTCAAATTGGACATGTTTCCGCTGCAATGTTTTCCCGCGAAGCGTTAGCGCGTAAATGTTAGCCGCCGCTTCCACTGGCGGGTTTTGGCGCGTTCTCCGCTCGCGCCGAGGGCAAGGTCCATTTACTTATTTAACCTGTTTGTTGTGGCTGCGATGAAAAACTCGTAGTAAACACTAGGTTACGTGTTACGACAGCAGTTTGTTATCTTTGTAGTAATGAATGAGCCACGATACCATTCGATACGTGCGCTTGGAGCACTGCGGTGGAGCTCAGTCTAGTGATAATAACGCGATTACGAATCAGACTTGAATGAGTAAGACAATAAATAAAATGCAATATTAAAATAACAACAACCATTTTATTTGTGTCAGACAAAAATATTCCTTTACCCGTTTGTCACTCTATGATTTAAAAAACCTTACGAGATAAAATTTTAATAAATTATGTAACAATTCGACATTCCAACATTTTGAACACATGAAGCCCATATTATTGCATTTTGTTTCATGCTACATCACAAAATCAAATATACTATCACCTATATATTTATCACAAACTTATTGAGGCTAAATAACGGTTGCGAAGGGGTTTTATTGCACGATCACTTCCGTCTCACGTTACTAAAAGCATTGCATTTTTAGAGTTCCATACCCAACGGGAACCTATTACTAAGATTCCGCTGTCTGTCTGTCCGTCCGACTGACACAGCGCTATTGAACTGTGATACGTAGACACTTGTCACAGTTTATTATGTGGCCGCTACAACAACAAATAATAAAAACAAAAAGTTAAAAACTAAATGGGGATGCCCATACAAAAAAAACGTTTATTTTTAGCGTTTTTATGGAACCCTTCGTGTGTGTGCGTCCGACTCGCACTTAACCGGGTTTTTTATTACTACTGTAATACCAACATTAGTTTCTGCAGTCATTTTTCGACCGGCTTTCCTTATGCAATCTTGCACCCTTCGCGACTGGTAAATAGCACATCCGTTTATTTACAAAACATTTTACTATTAGTTATAAAGAATAATAAAATAATAACAGGAAATAAGTATATAACCTACCTATACAAAGCAGGTTTTTACTACCCAATAAATGTATTGATAACGCATAGTTTAACATAGTTTAAAAGATAACTCAGCATACATAACAGTACATTGATCACTAAGTTTAAATAAAGGAAAAATAATTATTTAAAAATAAATTAAACTACTTCTTTCAGTATCACCAAAACTCGTAATATTAGCGGCAGTGAAGTTTATTTTTGTCCTTCTCTACTTTTCTTAGCAAATGCCTGATGGTTGATGAGCTCCTTAAAGAATCCTCCTGGTTTCATGATAAGTTCGTGGTATGGTCCCTTTTCTACTATGACTCCGTTCTCCATGACCGCCACTTCGTCGGCTGACTGTATAGTACTTAGTCTATGGGCTATGGTTAGAACTGTTCTGTCTTTACTGATCTCCTTCAATGCTTTATCTACTAAATACTCGGAGTAAGCGTCGAGCGCTGAGGTAGCTTCGTCTAAGATTAGTATTCTCGGGTTCTGTAACAAGAAAAAATATAACTTATTTTGTCATATCGGCCTCCACACAAAATCTTGACAACTACAAATCACAATCTTATGATAACTACGTTTTAAATTAACGATATCTTTTATTGATTGCACATGTTATCTTATCATTCGGAAATAATTAAATGGGAAATAATAATAATTGATACATACGGCTCTAATTATTTTTTAGAACTAGTTTTAGCCAATTCGGTTCTTATCTATCACCATTTGCCGTGTGACCAACAATGCATAAATTCGAGTTCGTAATTAATTAGGGCAATACCAAAACAACGCACTGCAAGGCAAAGACCTCCCTTCCTTTTTTTCATACTTTTCTCTCTCTAGCTATTTAAGTTGGAATCCAGCTCGTCCCGCCATATCCTTCTGGGCCTGTCGCGTCTCCGATTCCTGTTGTTCGGAACCAAATACGTAAATATTTTCGCCGCAGATGTGGCCTGCCCAGTTTTATTTGTATATTATTATTATTTATTTAACTGGATTGTTTAGGCTTAATTTAAACAAGCGATGCCACAAACAGATCTTCCACCTGATATTAAACAGTGATCTCTACTACTGATCTCTACTAATTACACTTAGGTCATATTCACAAAGGTGTAGATCACCTTTGTTTCCTATAATTGCATTGGCATTGTACACTTCACCGAGACACAAATTAAACCCTTATATGCCTGTATTTTTACAAGCTTAATAATTACTGTTTGTTTGTTTAGATCAAATCTTGAAACTGAATTTTAAAACAGTTATCCCCAACTGATTGAGCTGAAATCAAGCATACATGTTTACTTTGGATGACAATGCATGGTTAGCTAAGCGGCGTCATTCTAAATCCAAAATGGTGGACTTCCAAAGATGGCAGACTAGTTATTTTTTAGGCACTCCTATGATATGGGTATCAAATAAAAGAGCTGGCTGAGAAGAATACGAGAATTAAAATGACGTCACTCCAAAGCGTGTTTTTTTTGTTTTTTTTTTTAAACTCTAATAATTTATATCATACATGTGAGACATCGCTGTCAAAATCACAGTGACCTTTACTGCCGTTTCAATAAGTTGCTGCTGTCAGAGATGATGATGATGATGTATTAAGTAAGAAAGGTCTGTATTCTCTTGAATCTTTGACAGAGACTTTTGAAATTTCATTTTAGTACACGTGCCTCAATTCACGTCATTCATAAATTACCCATGAAAAGTGACATGTTTATTACATTAAACGTGTTTAGATAATGAGCTTCATTCATTAAAATGGGAAACAATACGTTTTTAATTAGCTGTGTGTTCCCATTACTTAATTAAATATTTATTATGATTAACCAGTTTCGAGTTATTTTGTTTGTTGCAAGTACTTTTTGTGAATTTGTCAACAATAGGTCGTTATTCCCACCTTGACTTGTGTTACGCACAATAAGGTTCTTTAAGAAATAAACAGCGATGTCTTTGGTTAGAGATTACGTAAATGAGGTATTTACGGTTGCAAAAGGGTCCACCCTTCAAGAGGTCTACGCAAACCGGGCACGGTACGGCAGGGCATTTTATCTTTACCTAACGTAAATTCATACGTAGCTATTGGTAACAAGGTACAAATTCCAATGATTAGAGATCGACTCCAAAGCATCAAAGGTCATTTCCTTTTGCAGCATCGGCAGTTGCAAAAATCGACATCAGTCGCCTACCACATTTGATTTATGCTCTTATTTCTTATCGTATTTATTAGGGGTCGCTTTGAGAAGACGGACATAAGAATAGCCCAAGTATCATCGCCTCACATCAGGCGAGTTGCGGCCAAACACAAGCCTATTTAGTATAAAAAAAAGAAAAAAGTATACGTACCTTAACGATGGCCCTAGCTATGGCGACCCTCTGCTTCTGGCCGCCGCTGAGCTGCCCTCCCCGGGCGCCGACCTGTCTCTCCCACCCCTCAGTAGTCGCCACCACTAGCTCGTGCAAGTGCGCTGTTTTAGCTGCCGCAATCCAAGGGCTGTCCTGTGAACAGAGATAGCAGTTGAGTGCGTTTTTTATATTTTTCTACTCCTCTACTTTTATCTGGCATTTATACAACCAAAAAGTCTAATATAAATACATACATAATTAACTCTTTGAAAAAGTCTATGCTCTACTATGGTCCAAAAAAGCATTGTTTGGTAGGTGCCACAGATAACTATATACAGGTTAGGTATGGTTAGGTTCATAAATACGTAGTACTTAATATACTACATATTTATTACTTCCGTGTTTAAATCAAAATAAACATCTTAATGTCAGCTTAAAAAAAACTGATGCTGGCAGATATATTCTGTAATATTCACATGTCCCGCGTTGGCTGTATGGCCCGTGTATCCTTATACTCACCAAAGAATATTTTTTTTTTCTTTTGCTTCGCACGGTTTGTGCATTTAGCCAATATCACGTTTAGAAGTATACATTTCCCGCCACTTTCCCGCGCGTTTATCTAAATCTAAGCCGAGATTGGAAAGTTTTTGTTTGTTTTTTATTTAAAAACAGTTAAAAGTATAAAATAAAAAGTAAAAACGGATGACGAACTAAATTCAACACCGGAAGAAATTTCAACGGTAGCTCGAGAAGTTACAGAAAATTTGCTACCAACAAAATCTAGAAGCCTATACAATAAGGCCTATGATAATTTCATGACGTCATAAAATTTTTCTTTGTTTAATTTTTTTTCACGTAAAATTACCTTGTCGTAGAAAAAGTATTGTACGCAACGTTGTATAACTAGGTCAAAAAACGCTCGTGGCGCCTCTCATGTTTACCCACGCCACTCATGTTTTATGACCCTTCTTATACTTACAACTGTTGCATAATATACTATTTCAGGTATCTAACAAGCTATGTTCTCTATGAAACGTGAGGAGGCCTCTATCTCATTAATGACATTACAGGCTGATTATGCTTAAGCATTCCTCGACAGAGCTCACACAAGGCACTCCTTGTGTGAGCTCTGTATATAGCTGATGATTATACGAGGTTTCAGGACGTATTAGTAGCAATCTAAAACTAACTTCTATTCTTAGATAGTATTATTCTTGAGTTTGCTGACAAAATTAAAATAATTTGTCAAATCTATGTGATTTGACGATTTGTTCTCCGCCATGAGTATCACGTTTTTACAGTAACTTTGTAAACTCACGATGGGTTAAAATCTTTCTTTTTTTTAATTTTTTCTGAACGGTAAAGGTAATCACAGTGAGACAACCGACATGTACTAGATCTAGGGATCTGGGGCTGCATTGTGATGCTTATTCCCTCTCACATAATTTTCACGCTATTTTTGTTCGTAACCGTGACTGACACATTTTTATAGGCTTTTATACTCACATCGTCTGCATGACCTTTTCCCAACTATGTTGAGGTCAGCTTCCAGTCTAACCGGATGCAGCTGAATACAAGTATTTTACATGGAGCGACTGCTTATCTGACCTCCATCCACAGCCCAGTTGGTAATGGGTAATACGATGCCCCTTGGTAAGACAACCACTGTCAGACTTTCGGGTCACTGGCCGGGACCAAAGGCTTAATGTACTTTCCAAGGTAAGGAGGAAACTCTGTATGTACTCGGTGGTCACCCGTCTACAGACCAACCTAGGGAAGCGCCGCTTAATCTGAAGATTGATCCGAGCGGCTGCTATTATTCAGCCACGAGTTCCTCCAGCAGAATGCTGAGTATGCACAATAATAATTGTCTCGCTATTTTTGTGCCTAACCGTGACGGTCACATTTTTATAGGCTAGTCACGATGAGTTCAAAACTATTGTTTTGTTTATTTGCTATCTATGTAAAAGTTATCACTATAACGTATCTATTGAACGTTATAGTGATAACTTTAACCATTTACAATCTGGAGTGATTACGCTTCGATATAATTATTGCGCAATTTGTGTTTATTTATATACTGCAGTATTACATATAAATATGTTTATAGTTTAAACGTAAATAATAGCATCGATACACGTGATCTACTTAATAACAATCTCAAACTCATTTACTGATGTACAATGAAAAGGTTTAACTTAGTAAGGATTTTTGGAAAATTCATATCTTCTGATGGTTAAATCTAAGGGTATGATTGTTTCCAAGTAAAATCGTCACTTTGCATGGAAAATCCCGTCGAGCACCCAGTTTGTAACACATATACAAATACTTAGATATGTGTACGTAGACTGGACGCACTCCAATTACTTCGAAGTATCCAAGGGCGTTTCCAATCTTATAAATTCGGTATGCAATCTATAGAATTGGAAATGCAATATTGTTAGTCTATGTCATAGATCTATGGTGTTCACAACAGATTGCTGCTTTTCATTGCGCACTGCATCTTATCCTAATCCAAGAGCAGACGGTCGAAAGTGCCCGATGAAACGGGTAGCACGATAAATCCGAATTTATTTGTGACGTTTTGTTTGGCTCGTTATTTCTCTGATTGGGATCGGATGCTGAGTGTAAATGCTTTTTCCATATCAAGGCTGTTTAACTTATTTTAAAGGTGGGCTATTATGATTCCGTGTCAACCGGCTCGGCGCGGCATCTGGTAGAAACTTGCCTAAACAGATCTTAAAGTTACGCATAGTTTAATAATGATCGTTTATAACCCTCAATCACGCACTTTGAAAAGGTTTTTGTGATCACAATATGTGTCTTGACTTTGTCGACTTTTACATATAAGTTCTAGAATAACTAACAGACATTAGGATGAATGAGCGAGCGAAGCGTACTCGAAAAGTGTTAGCACCCCGTCTCCAAAATTTCATATTTTCTTTTTGACCAATTAAGCTACAGGGTGGTAGGCTAAAAAAGATCTTGTATCAAGTAACTACGGGGTGGCAGTCAGAAAATAAGAGGCTGCGTATGCCCCTCTCAGTGTGCCGCCCGGGTTTACGGCTGTCCTGACCCAAGGGTAAAAATACGCCACTGTGACACGTTGATTGTTAAGATATTTTCGGTAAAAATTTCAATGGAATGTGTCATTTCATTTCATTATGTAATTTCTAGCTGGATATTGACATGTTGAGGATGGGTTTATAACAAGCAAAATATTGCTCCGATTTTGAAATTCCTAAATCTATTCTGGAAAGATTGTCATCAGATGAACGCTGTTAGGGGGCCACTTGAAATGCGCTGGCGGGCCACATCGTGCCCGCTGGCCTGGGTTTGAGCAACCTTGCTCTATATCGTTAGTGCCTATACGTGTAAAATCACTCTCTAGTTTAACAGCTTTCATTTGAACCTTAAAAATCTCGGAATGATTTTTACCTTTAATTTTTTTTTAACTTCAAGGAAGTAAGTAACATGTGAAAAACACTTGTTACTTACTTCCTTGAAGTTTAGGCAAATATACACTACCGATCTCTGGTTATTAATTCGATTCGATTAATCTTCGATTAATTTTTAAATACTATCAATACTGCACGTAAATACTTACTTTATTTTTCTTTTCTAATAATTCTTCATCATTAAGTTCCTCATCTAAAGCACCATAGAGTATATTTTCCTTTATTGTCCCACTAAATAATACTGGTTCCTGTAATAAATAAAATAAAGCATTTTTTTGATCAGAGAGTACACTTTGACTATAGAATTGATAACCTTTATGTCAAGTGATAAACAAACGTGTTGGGTTTTAATTAAATTATTCATGTGACTATCAGGCGATGAACTTATCAATTGGGTAAAAATGTAGGTTCATAGGCAAAGTATAAGCAAACTCGAAAACTGTTCGGTTCAACAGATGCTTGTAGTACACAAAGTCTCATTCAATGACTAGTTTCGATAGCTCTCTACCATTGATGCGGCTTGGCTCAAAACCAATACAATCATCAGCTTATTACTGGAGGTAGAGAGGTCCCCAATGGCACACCACCGAGGTCGAACCTCCAAGTAGCTCTTTGCGTGCGTGGTGGATCACGGCCCGAGTGGGCCTTTCGGAGAAGAGTCGTGTATCTCAGCAGGAGAAACATTACAGGCTAATTATGCGAGGTCGAACCTTGGTTAAACCCACCGTCATCATATCAACCGGAACATGTCAGCTACCGGACATAGACGGAAGTTTGAAGACTGACTGAGATTTTAATTCAGTGTGGCAACGGCCCAAAAGTACGTCGTACGTCCCTAAGGGACCATCCATAGATTACGTCACACGTTAATGGGAGGAGGGGGTCGACGAAGTGTGATATTGTGTGACAAGGTGTGGGAGGTGCTAAATTTCGTGACGTCACATTTCAAAATGTAATACAACAACTAAAAAACGAAATTTGAACTATCAACAAAAACTTAAAAATATTTCCAACTACATCTGTACGAACATGTAAAATTGCAAAATATGTGACGTCACACTAGGGGCGCGAGTCTAACAAATGTGACCAGCTGTGACAAGGACGGGGGCGGGGCGGGTAAAAAAATCATGAAATTCGTGTGACGTACATTATGGATAGGCACCATACTCTCACATTCCAAAATAAGCAAAATATGATAAACATACCTGACTAACATAACCAATGTGACTCCTCAGCCATTTAGGATCCAGGTCTCTTATATCGACGCCGTCCAGCAGTATCCTGCCCTTATCAGGGTCATATAACCTCATTATCAACGATGCTATGGTACTCTTACCACAACCAGACCTTCCTACCAGGGCAATCGACTTCCCAGGATGTAGGTGCAAGTTCATACCCTTTATTAAAGGCGCATCTATATAGTTATAGAATACGTTTTCTAATATAAGTTCGCCTTTAGGCTTGGTTAATGGTTTCAAGCCACCTGAAATGTATGGAACATATTTTTAATGGGTTTTTTTTTGTCTTGGCATTGTAGATAATGAAAACACTTTATCAAGGTGAATTTGAAAATAGTTTTAGAAGTCAAAATTCAATATTTAGTTGAGATATCAAATTGAACGTGATCGAATAAAAAGGCATTGAAATAAAGTAACTTCAAATCTTTACATCGACAATATTTCTTTTATCTCTTAAGTCTTTGTATCTCAACATGTGATTCATGTGTAGTTTCACATCACACAGCACTTCTATTTTATTGGTTAGAAGGGTGACACGAATGTACCACCAATTTCACTAGCGGTCTGCCACTTTTCACCCTTACACCCTAAGTAATAAGATTGAAAAGTGGTCAACCGTCAGTAAACTCGGTAGTACCTCAACCCACGCTCAAAATTCAAAACTTAAAACGTTTCTGTTAGGCTTACTGTTTTCATAATCAAAGGTTTATTACCTGAAACAGGGATGGAAGGAACCCTATCAATAATATCCCATAACCTCGTAGCAGCGCCGACTCCTTTGTTCAGCTCTGTATAAAAGCTGCTCAGCCCTCCAATGCTGATGCCCACATACGCCGCATACAGCAGGAAAGAGGTCAGATTGCCCACCGATAGCTGTTCTGTGGCGACCATTCCGCCTCCGTAGTATAGCACCAAGATTATTATCGTGTTCCCTGCGAGGCCCGTCTGTGATTACAAGTTGATAATGTTTCAATAAGGAGAACGTAGCTTTATGGACTATGTCCTGGTTTTCTACCTAATAAAAACCTTAAATTCACCGATAGTCACTGGACAGTCTAAGTCGCTTGGTCTAGAAGCATGAAATTGCAGTTCTTTATACTAAATAACGTAGATTATGGCTAAAGAAGGATTTTTCAAAATCAATCAATGCAAAAGTTTAATAGGGGATACATTTTCTATTCCATATGGAAAATCGTAATTTTGTCCAGTGGAACATCATAATTTTTTTTCAATCGCAGATCCCGCAGTGGGATGGGTTGGAATGAGTTTGAAAAAGTTTGTTTTCGGTATTTATTTTCACAGTTTTATTCCGATTCACCGTCTACTTAAAAGATGTTTCAGTCTTAACTAAACCAAGTGGCAGAAAACTAGAAAAAAAAAATCGCAATAGCAAAATGCGTTTAAGAAAGAGAAAGGCCGAAAAGATAATTTCAAAAATGACAAAAAAAAGGAAAAAATAAGTAGAGACTAATCATCAGTTACGAAATTGAATCATTAATTGAACTTCTAACATTTAAACCTGTAGTTATTAGCATTCCCACATAAATGATGTTCATATAAGTAGGTAATTACATAGAACCATTAACATAACTTACCAATCCATAGAAGCTGCCGACCGCTAGCGACTCCTTGTAAGCCAGTGTCAATAAGTTCTCTATTCGTTGTCCGTAAGTCTCACATTCTGCCTCCTCTTTACTAAATGCTTTCACAGTCTTTATGTTAGATATCTTTTCTTCAGCCAACTGTAAATTATATATTGTAAAATTAACAACCAATTTAAATTTCAAAACATTACGGATATCTATCTGTACAGCACGGGTAAGCTATGTGAATAGTAGATTTCGCTAATTGTGCTTAATCCCCATGTCAGAAGGGCCGAGCATATTGCCAATACCCATTTGCTTCTGAAATAATCCCCATAGAAAAACCCAGAACCTTTTTCTTTTTCCCGGTTTGTTTGACCGAGGATTCGAACCAAGGACGCTCAGCAGTCTCGCTTTCGACCACTAGAGAAATGAGGCAGTAGTCACATATATGTAAATAATTGACTATTAATACGTTATATGTACATAATGTTAATGGATATCATGCAAATTTGAACGTTTTTTTTTTAATTCATAAAGCACACATACTAAGTGTGTTGTGTCAGTATTATACTCGTGAATATTTTAGCATAAAACATGTACTTATTAATTTTCGTGTGCTATCTACTTATTGTTGTTATGTTTACTGCATGATGTTCAAGATAAGGATAAAAGCTATTAATGAATAAAATATTATCACAATATCAAAACGATATTGACGGGAAAATTTGGAACACTTTTTTATGAAAATTGCTCTTTGGCTATTTACGTTTACGCCGCGCCGTTTTGGGCGTACCAATCCGCACTGGGTTACCAATTCCATCTCCAAGACTGGAAGCGTAAGTCCCGGCTGTGGTAACATTTTACGCTGATTTTGTTATTTCTGCCTTTAGTATGTATATTATGTCATCTGCACATTAAAGGCCATGCTGTTCGATGTTTAAATCAAATCCTAGGCATGCTGGTTACTAGGCGGCGACCCGACGCAGCATGGACCCCCATTGACCAATATAATTTGTCTAAAATGACCTAAGAATAGGGGACAAAAATTCTACAGCCAGTTCAATTAAATAATCATACCTCACTAGATTCGGCCAGTGCATCCTGTAGTTGTCTCGTGATGCTACGCACGAATCTTCCATATATGACGGCCAACATTGATACAGGTGGCACCACGCAGAGTCCAATTAGTGCCAGCGATGGAGACATGTAAAACTAATTAAAATATTGATATTATTGGCATCTCTTTGATTGTTTTCTAGACTCGATAGTAAGAATTTAATATAGTCGTATAAAGGTGCGACTTGATTGCGATCGATCGACGTCCGTCGTTGTCAGTATTCATCGCCTCGAAACACAATCGATAACCTTGGCGATTGGATCATCGATGGTGGAATGACCAATGGTCGACGAACGATCGACAATGGTCGTTCACCGATTTCTACACCACCGATCTACGTCAAATACAAACACTCGACGCAGACCCCACGCTAGATTGGTATGAACTTTAGTAACGATAAATCGCTACTTTGATTGACCTCAATTTAGTTGCACCTTTATATGTATATGTTAGGCTCAAAGGCCAAAACCACTAATTCAGCGAAAAAACCGACAACATCGCGAAATGGCAAGTAAATTCAAAACGAGCAATAAGTGAGATTCGCGTTGTGGCATTCAGTTAGGTGCCATTTAGTATTGGTGAAAACGGGCATTAGGCATTCAGTTAGGTGCCTTTTAGTGTTGGTGATAACGAGCATTAGGCTTTCTTTTCGGTGCCGCTTAGTGTTGGTAATAAGGGCATGGCATTCAGTTAGGCTCCGCTTGTCCGCCAACTAGGATTTCCATTTGCCCTCATAATCGGCATTTGATAATTTTCACATCCACCATCTTACATTTTCATTTTGACGAAAATGAAATGAAATGAAATGTCCCACGAAAACGACACTGGAGATGATAAGTTGAAAATTTTCACATCCGCCATCTTGGATTTTCATTTCGACCTCACTATCGGCAGCAGCGCCCCCGAAAACCATGAAACGACATCTTGAATTTTTATTTGGGCATCACCTTACCAATCAACATCGGCAAATTTCTTAATAATGTATTACATCGGGTTGTGGCTGTTTGCAAAAGGCTCAGAACGCGTTCTGGCATTTCCTCACTGCCAGAACGTGATGTGGTCGTTTTGAAATTGCCACATCGCGATGTGGTCGTTTTTAGCGTTTTCGGCCTTTGAGTCCAACATACACATAATAAAAACTCATTTCATTGCATGTACCTATAATATTTAGGTTAAGTCGGCCTGCACAAATGGCTTTAGTTATCGTGCTTGAAATCGAAATTAGAATTATGTAAGCTGAAATTAGAACTTTGCTTATCATTGTAGTATTTTAATTAGCTTATCAAAGATATTTGACGAAAACAGAAAAGTCATACTATTAAACAAATTAGTGCAATATTTACATAATTTTCAGTTACAAATTCAAAGAATGTGTGAGGCCTACTGGTTTCCAGAATCAACACACTTCGCAGTAAAATTAATTGGGGCGAATTTAAAGCGTAGTTTTAAATGTCGAATCCCGCATCAGTGAAACACAAGGAAAACCTTTTGAATATTTATTAAAGTTTCCCTTTATTTCAATAGGTTTAAGATCATTATGATTATTACTAAATAAACATACTTTTTTTACACAAATCCTATTACAGCTCACAATGATAAGCAATTTTAAAAGCCCAAAAATGATCATGGTGACTTGTTAAAAAGAATACCTACTCATGGTGACTTTCTTTCTGACATTATGAGAAATCTGACTTATCATCAGACAATAATAAGACATACATACATAATGTAAGTACTGCAATACATAGGCACTATCTACTGCCATACATTTGGGTCACTGTGAAAGTGAGATGATGTAATCTGTCCTCAATTTTACACTGATATACAATGATAGTGGGACCAGCCATTTATAATATTAGAATCTTCAATTCATTGACCACTGCAAATGGTTAGACATTAGTAAATAGAAACTACACATACAACTGAATTTGGAGGTCTACCATAAAAGGAGTTCATAAGCCAACAAGGGGGGTAATTTTGTATCAACAACATTCATTGCATTATTACAGAGCAACGCACACAGGGTCCGGTTGGGTGTACGACGGGTGTAATTTCATGTATCTATATGGACAACCACACACGAGTAGCGTGCAAGCGAACCAATCCATGCCCGTCCCACACCAGCTCCCTGTTTATTTGTGCTTTATGTCGCTGAGCAGAAGAAATTTTCAAATTTAAATGGTATTCCATTATTCAAAATGCTTGATTGGAAGTGTGTTACACAGTTGTGATTGGATCAGCCAAGAAATTTACTATGAATAAAACTTAATACAAATACTTGCAAAAATATCTCACCATCATTCCTGTTCCAGCTCCTACCATAAACAGTGAACGTAGCCCATCACTGACATTCTGACTGAGGTTACGTCCAACAAGCTGAGTGTCGGCCGATAACCTGTTGACTAGCTCTCCTGTGGATGTTTTACCGAACCAAGCAGGTTCTTGTCGCATTATTGCACCATATACTTGTTTGCGAAGTGATTGTGTCATCCTTTGACCTGAAATATTTATTTTTTTATTTTGTTGTGTTTTAACATTATCTTACAAAAATTTTGGAAGATATGTGGTAGATTGGTTAGGTATTTAGATTTTGATATTAAATATTATTTTTTGTACTGTTTTTACATTGTTATCAACACCATTGGGTCAAGTCCAGTAGGCAACAGTCAAAAGCTTATCATGCTTGTGTGCGAATTATAACGAAATATAGAAATTAGATTTTCAAATTGAATTGACCTAGACAGGGAATGACACTCTGTGCCGACGATGATTATTTTCAAACTGACAACAATTATTCCAACTTAAGACTAAAATCTTACTAAGTTTTCATATTGGGACTTAAGAAAACATTATTTTTGTAGTTACCTGATATAGACATTAAATACACCCTGCCAAAGTTACAGAGACCTCCAACAAGGAATACTCCACACAACATCAGGCATACAGTATCCAGCTTCTCTCGGGCAGAGCTCAGGTCACTTGTAGTGCTATAAATTATGTCTAGCACCTGACCCAGTGCAAATGGTATAGCCATAGTGACACTAGAAGATACAATTAGGAAGCCAATAGCACCTGCAAAGAAAAAAACTCATTATTTGCCAAAATTTTAACACATACCCCAACAGACGAGGTAGACCACTTACCAGCAAGAGTCCATTTCTCTGGTTCAGCTAATGTAAATAATCGTTTCAGTTCTGATGTCTTTAATTTGACATTGATCTTTTTCGTAGTGGCTATTGGATTTTGTTCTTTTACAGTTTCGAAATGTTCGGTTTTTTTCTCAGTATCCACTTGCGTTGTGTAGCACCGAAATTTATAATTGAATAAACCATATTTGTTAGGGAAGGTCCTTTCATAAACATTTCGTATAACTGGCACCTTATAGCGAGAGTATAACCTGGATCCACACTGCTGACATAAAGAAACTTTGGTCGGGATACTAAACAATAACTGAGAATTTTTTCGAGATATTTTTAGTTCAAAACTACTGTAAATTAATCGTTGTAACATCTTAATATTTTTTTTGGACTTTCTAACAAAAAACCAGACAAAAAAAACACCTCATCTTCCCGCAAACATGATAACTGTCAAACTTCAAACTTGACGTTTTGTGTCGTGGAAAAAAATGAAAAAATGTAAAATGTTTATCTCTATGGCACACTCTATGGAAAAAAAGATTAAAAAACTGATATTTTACGTGTAGCATCACTTTACTTCATGTAGGATCGTGGTTAATAACATCTTAGATCTAAGGGTAACAGACTAAAAATTATGCTACGCTCAGCGCTAGTATTTAGTAGTTCCATTACAACTTGGCTACTTTTTCTTAATTGCCTATAGCAGTTTGCTGCTGGACATAGGCCTTGTATGCCCTTCGACTGTATCCTCGGCTAAGCAACTTTCGTCCAGTTGCTACCCTGAGAGAATGTCGCTCTACTTAGCCTGATATCGAACAACTTTCGCTTGTCGATTAGCGGTCTCTACTTATGGTCATGTCTACGGTGTCTCTGTCTACCCAGTCCTACTTTGTAAAACGCATAAAAGTTTGAGTTATTGAGGGTTATAATTTTGACGAATTCAAATTTAATTGGGGTCAGCCTTGGGTCAGCACACCATGTTTTCTTCCATACTTCTCTATTAAGGCCACCGCACACTAGGGCCGGCAGTGCAAAGGATTTTGCCCCTGGCCAGCGCACACTGATGATGACACCAGCCTATTAGATACCGTGGCATGCTGGCAGCTACCGAAACATCTCACGGCATGGCCGAGGGCCAGCGTACAACAGGGACGGCAGGGCAGGGATTTTTGCCAAGGCTTGCCGGCGCTTGCACTGCCTCACCCCGCGATCGTATGTTAGTTGGCTCCAGTGCATACTTTCACACACTTGGCGGTGCTCAGCTGACCTTTGCGTCCCTAAGCATGCAACGTGCCGTTACCTCCCGTCCCATCGGAAATCTCCTTGGATGTCTTGGGGTCGGTCGTTGAAAATTGGAATCTGTTTCTTGTTACCACTAGCTGTTGGGTAGAGATAAAATGCTCTGCCCTGCTGCCCTGCAGTTCCCGGTGTGCGCTGACCTTTACTCGTCATCTCATCAGTCACCTCCTTTCTATCCATTGTTTCTTTGGTCTTCCACTACTTAGCCAACAATATTCAAACTCAAATCTTTCCTCACGACGTTTTCTTCATTCCGAATCACGTGCCCATGTTAACTATGGACTATTAATTTTTTTTTCGACGCAGCCACGTGCTTGGCCAGTTCATGTTAGTGGAAATAGGATGGAAAAAAAAACGAATTTCTTTATTTATACGTGTATTAAATATTTTATTTATATCCAGTATTGTACATAGAATTTACTTCTTTAAGAACAAATAAAATTACATGCAATACCTACACAAAAACAAATAACCAAAAACATTTATAAATTCTGTCATACATACTTTTTTAAGATATCTCTAGAGTAGATAAAACAAAACAATAAAATCATTTATTTCTTAATTTTTCACATGAATAATTATTAATTGATGCATGTAAGTCAGATACTTGAAAACAACGAACATAATTTATACAATTCAGAAAACCCTTCAATCTGTATTATGATGACTGTATATCCCTTGTTATAGTAGTATACAAAACACCAAAATACCCATTAGTACCAAACCTATAAAGCATGTCTATCACAACGAAATACATTAAAAAATAACAATGATATTCTCCGATAAATGGGTTAATTAAAGAACAGTGAAGCCCCGATCATTTGAAGCCATGTTAGGAAACAATCGCGCAAAACAATATTGTGTGACTGTTTCTTATAAAAGTTACGCAACATTGTTGTTAGCAATATAACGATGACATTGCAAACAACAATTTTAACTTTTGTTTCATTGTGTTTTGTTTAATTTTAGGTTTCTGCTATATATGCATTTGCGTAGTAAAACTGCGCCAAACATTATTTAAACTTTTTACCATGCCTATCCTCAGAAAATGAATCAACACTGCAACATTTTGTTGTACAACTTAATAATGCTGTGCAAGTACAGAGCTATTTTATTCATCTAAAGTCTCATTTCGACACAGTTCACGCACAGACTTCATGTGGAGAAGAAGACTGGTCGGTGGTATTATCCAGCGAACTTGAGCTACAAATTAAAATCTAAGTTAGTATATTTCGTAATTTATAATAACAGTTACTAACTGCATCTGCACCTATGTTCTATGTTTGTTAAATTCAGAACATTAGAAAAACCGGTGTTATCCGTAAAAAGCTTTAGCTTGTAATTTTAGTAAAGTAAGATCGTATCTTAAGTTCCAAGACAGGCATCCGTGTGTTAATACTGTGCTACACAGATCTAAATAAACTATAATAAATATCATTAAACATCATTACACACTTCGTCTAAACCATTAAGCGACATAACACAAACATGCAGTAGTGCATGTTTTCCTTTGCTCTTGCACACTGCTTTCCGACTTTTGATGACCAGCCCGAAATTCAGTATTCAGCGCCACCAAAGGTTCGGCGTCTAGTTGCCCGAATACTTGTGGCCAAACTTTTTCTTTGTTAGAGCTTCTGTGGCCAAGTTTGCGACCAGTTGCTATCGTCCCTAACACCTGCACGCATCAATAGAAATAATAAATAACAAAATCTTCCTATTTTAATCGAATTAACTGGGATCACGAGTAATAGACATCAAACACATTTTTATCGGTTAAGTACGGTTCTATTAACCTAAACCATAAACATTCATAATTCTTCTAATGGCACAGAAAAAAAATATAAGAACTAGCTGTAAATCGGAAAAAATTACTTGGTCAACAAAGGCATGCTTATAACTAAATATTGGTTTCACTCATTATACCTACTAATATACCTTCATTTTTAGTAAATATAATAGGATTGTATTACGGTAAAAGCTAATAAAATAAATAAATACTCCTTCACTCCACAGACATTCAAATGAAATGCAAAAAAAACGTGCACCTTGCACAACATAAATTACAGAATGACAAATCGAATACTACTTACAAGATATTTGTGGTATAACTTATACATACTATAGACGAGATAACTAGACGATTGTAATAAGAATACACCAGAAAAAAAGAACTAAATAAAACTGCTTTCAAACTAATGGAACTAAAAGCAATATCACTTCTCGTCTAAACAAAGCTTAGTAATATATCGATAAATTAGCTAAACAAGCTCAAATTATTATTGCACTGAAATAGGCGAACAGATATTGCGAGGTATTTTGTTTGCTCTTTATTCATGGAAATGCGTTTTCAAGGCAGTTCCAGTGAAAATAAATAATAACCTGAACGTGAAACAATAATGATCTGAGGCGCCGCCATCCAATTCACCAAGATCTAAATTCCTTTCACAGATACCACTGAAAGCCACAACCCAACCAAAACCTTATTGCAATAAGAGTAAAGATTTCACCTACGTCTCAGTGGCCCAGAGGCTGAAAATTCGTAAAAGTTTTCTTGTGTGCGTAGGCCTAGCTAGCCCAGCCAACTTCAACGCCACCATAGCAAGATGCGATCCCTGGCGGGAGCAGTTTAAACCCCCCGACAACTTCAACGATCCATCAGAGAGCCTTCCACCCGAGCACGCGTTGCCGTGGCTGACTTGCAAATCTCTAAACCGACTTCGAACCCAAGTCGGCTGGAGCAAAGACAATCTCTGCAAATTGGGGTTCATGGACGGCTCAGACCTCAAGTGCGTATGCGGCGTCTCCATACAGAAAATAGCACACCTTCCATCTTGCGCCGCATGCCCTGTCACCTGCGCACTTGATGATCTACTTACTGCATTAGTGATCGGAGTTCGCGTGGCTGAGTTTTGGGCTAAACAAATTTAAACTTTTTTGCCATCGATACGCTAAGAAGATGAATAAAGATCATTGTAATTTTGTTCGACTTTTCAGTGGCAGCAAGCCAACAGCAACCTTAACGAGAATACAGGCCACTAATAACTTTGAAAGGACTGTACATCCAAACAAGGCATTCCCAAGCAAAACTCGCAATACCCGCTCGCGGCTGTGTAAAATATATCCCTTACATAAATCATGTTTTCAGGAACTAAAATACTGGCAGTACAATTTCGGGTGTTAAAGTATATCAAATAACTTAATATATTACTTTCCATATAATTTCTTTGTCATGGCTCTACTAAGGTTAAATGATGTTTACTGTGTGTAATACACTTTGTAGTAAAGTGTTTTGGATCGCCATATACTGTAGGTATTGTCGAACTTTAGTAAGTATACTCCTTCGCCGGGGTACGTGTGAGATCCGGCGTATACCTGAAAATATATTTTAAGTTATTAACATAAGATCACTCCTGTAATCCAGCAGATAACGATGAAATTAAAGTTTAGTACTGGGAACTAAGGCAAGATAAATATGGCTAAGGAAGCGAACACACAGTTTATTGACCCGGAATCGAAAAAGACGTCATTCACCTCATCGACGAAGACGGAAGACGCGACTCAACACTGCGTCGGATCGGACTATATCTAGTACTTACTAGCTTTTGCCCACGGCTTCGCTCGCTTTATGGTCGCATATTATCCCACGGAAACGTTTTAAATATAGCCTATGACACTAGGGAATAGCTTAGCTTCCCTTTATTGAAAAAATTTTCAGAATCGGATTAGTAGTTCCGAAGATTAGCCTCTACATTACATACAAACGAATTTTACCTCTTTATAATATTAGAATAGATTATTTGATTAATATGTTATTCTATGTCCGTTTACATACCTCGTTATGACAGTCTCGGCGGTAAAGGGGCACCACCAGGCTCAACATTGGTCGCGTGGAAGCCGTGACCTTCTCTTTGCGTCTGCCTGAACCTTGTTCTAAGTCATTGGGAGTATCGTGGATCGTGTATTCGGGGAACGAACCTGCCATTGGAGCACATATTATTTTGATAAGTCACTGTTTATTTTCATAGCCAAGAAATCGTAGTATAAGGTAAAAATAGATCAATTTCTAAGTTAATAAAACGCTAACCGTTTTTTTTTAAACGAAACTAATATTAAATTGACGATACGATTAGCGAGACGTGATTAGAGCTAGCAACTAAAAATGAGTTGCTTATTTGACAGAGTTGCCGCATTGTAAACAGTCGGCGATCAACTATTAACATTTGTATCTTTTTTACAGGCACGAGATCTACAATCTTATAGGCATGTATTTAACGCGGCGACAAATAAATCTGAATTTGGTATTAAAAAATAATTAAAGCCGGTAGCAAAAATAGTAGGTTGGCAGCTACAGCGAAGGATAATTTTAACTAACTTAACCTAACCTATCAGTGTCGGGGTGCCCTAAGCTCTCTGTACCGTATGTTCTCCTACTTGGCTAGGCAAGAAAATGTATGCAACTCCAAATTGTGGCAAGCTATTATTTTTTTGCTGCCAAGCTATTTTTTTAGAAGCAAATAGTTAGTCGCCCTTTAAGTTATTAGCCGCCTGGAATATAATTAGCCAATCTTATATTACGTTTCTTGAGCGAGAACATGGTAGATAGCTAGTTGCTTAAGTTACAGATGAGACGGTGTTGCTCTGGTTCATGGCCCTTTTTTCCATGTTCCCATTATTTTTGGTCACTCAGAACCGCATTTGCTAGAGCGAGAAACAGAGCATGCGAAAGCAATTACGCTCTAGGACAGGAGCATGGAAAATGCGATTTCGTGCTGCTAGATGAGACGCAGCCCGTAGTAAGACGCGTAAAGATACAAGGTGGAAGGGGCACCGACATTATTATTCAGTACTAATTCTGAATCCCCTCCACATAGAAATTTTTCATTGGTATTTTTTTTTTTAATCTGTTGTTCCATACATTTTGACCGTGTAGGTTATATAATATATACATAAATATGAAAGACGAAAATTTTCTATGGGGTTCAGAATGATGTTAGTAGGTACTGAATACGTGGTCACCCTGTTAGCGTCGGCGTCCCTTCCAACTTGTATATTTTAGAAGCCGTTACATTGTTATATTAGTATGTGATTACCATCTGTAACAGTGTATTCGTCCTCATCTTCGTCGCCTTCATCCTCCTCGTCGCTCTCTGCCACGTGGACAGTCACCTCGGTGGTCGGAGACTTGCTCCACTCGAAGTATAAGCCGAAACCTGGAACGTAACGCATACACTATAAATTCATAACTGCACGACGTCTCTGCGAGTAGAGTAGGCCGCACATCAGTTGTAAAAAGACCAGCTTGTTCTATTGGAACTCACACTTTGATATGTTACTTATATGCGTTTTATTTTTCAAACTCTAAAATATATTTTATAAATATAAATGTACTACCTCCGTCTGATTAAAACTCCACCTACCTCTGCCTACTACCTACTCACCTATATCATAGTTATCAGTAGCGAACTCCCAACAGATGCACCTAGCCTTCGGGTGGGTAGGTACTCTAACAGTGATGGTCTCTCCATGGTTCACCGTCAGTTTGCCGCCGCCCTGCTGTGCGGTAGTCTTGAACTTGACTATATCACCGCGGGTCCACATGCGACTCGCTTCCACATGTAGGAAATCATCTGGTAACACACAATTAACAACTTAGAGGCGTTTCTGAAGGAGTAGCTGGTGCAAACCGTATACAGGAAAAGGGAAGAGTGGAAGGCTATAGGAGTGACCTGTGCCAAGCAGTCAGCCTCTGTGGAACAATTCAAGTTGACAAAGACACAAGAAATACAGACTAAATTTCACTGCCTTAACCACCTATCTCATCACCTGCCTAGCCTTTTCTCAAACTACAAGGTGTTGCTTTGCATCCTCGTCAAATTCAAGGAGGTAACTACTATGCTAATGATTCGCGACCCGAATCAATAATAAAATAATTAAATGGTAATTTTTTATATTTTTTTCGTAATATCGGAAATCGATAAGTGTACACTACCCGTATTAAAACGCGGCCCTTCTAATACTAGCCCTATAACCGCGCTTTCACACACACAAACAAACGCAGACGTTTATTCGATAAACGGGTGATTCTCCTCTTTTGAAAAGGGCTTCATTCTGAAATAATGTCAAATTAAAACAACTAAAAAAAGGGGCGTTTATTGTTATTGACCAGGTACCGTAATTTATATTGATTATTTATTTACGTCTTCTATGACAACCTTCTGAATTTTGACGAGGTTGCAAAACTATACCTTGTAGATACGGGTGTATGACTCGAGGTCTATCAGTACAGGCGTCGGCTTCTAGTCTAACCGGATGTAGCTGAGTATCAGTATTTTACATGTAACGACTGCCTATCTGACCTCCACAACCCAGTAACTGGGTGATACGATACCCTAAGGTAAGACTGGATGTCAGACTTTCGGCTTCTGACTACATGTAATGACTCAACCAGGAACAACGGCATAACGTGCTTTCCGAGGCACAGAGGAAACTCGGTATGTAATGATGGTCACCCATCCTCGGAACAACGCTCGGCTTGAAGATCCACACATGCGGCTGTTATTATTTACCTACGAGCTCCCTACTTCAACAGTATGCATTCTAAGTTGAATTTTTTATGAACATTTATAATAAGGAATTTTGATTGCATTGAAATTTGTACGTTGTCATGGTATGATATTGAAAACTTGATTGTTATATCAGATTCTGATTTCATTGAAAGAATAATTGTTATTTACATACAATCAGTAGACAGAAATTCTACCACAAAATTAAGATGACAAAACGCTATTGAGCCTTTTATTGAAGCGCTCGTATCGCGATACCGAAATCGCGAAACGAGCGCTTATGATTGCATTGTTACTAAGACTAATCTAATATAGGTTTCGTCTCAATAGAACGTTATTAGGCGGTCAGCGGTCATGCTATTAAATATTAGAAGCAAATGAATTCACAATACAGCCGAAATTCGCGTGAGATACCAGTAATCACTTACCTTCATCATCCGTATCTACCCTGGAATCATCTATGTATTCATTAGGGTCAGCCTTCTCTAAAGTCTGCATAGCTCTGAAACAATTTATATTGAACATTATAATTAAAGTCGCTCCATGTAAAATACTGGTATTTAGCTGCATCCGGATAGACTGAAAGCCGACCTCAATACAGTTGGGAAAAGGCAGATGATGATGATATAATTATAGTATTGAGATTTTTATTAAAAAAACAGGAAAGGGAGGTATGCATACTTTCACATCATGAAATTTATCATAACACTAGCTGACCCACGCAACTTCGTCTGCGTAACATTTTTGATTTGATTGATGCTCTGCTCATATTGGTTGCTACGTGATGTTACATAGCCTATAGCCTTCCTCCATAAATGGACTATCCCATACTTAAATGTCATTCCTGAGATTAGCATGTTCAACCAAACAAACAAACTCTTCAACTTTATAATATTAGTATAGATTACATATAAGAACAAAACTGAAATCCCAAAGGTTTAGCCAGAGGTAAGCCTATTATAGACTACTAGATGACGCTAGCCCACGTGGAGTTCAAAATTGTCCCACGGGATCGCATTATCTGGATAAGTGTACAGGTTATAAACTAGTGCCATGTAAAAGGGGGCAATCCAATCAACAAAAACATCATAATACAGTATGTTTTGGTTCTGCATTAGTTCCAATAATGTTACCTTTTACCCAAACAATCAAACCATCTCTTTGTAAATACTCACTTGTTATCCGTAGCAGGAGCATCCCCAGTTTCATTCAAATTACAATCAGTAACAGGCTCCTCCTTCGGTGCCTTTTCGGTAACACTATTTGTGTTGTCGTTCGCTTTGTCTCCCATTGTGTTGTTTATGTTAGAGTTAGCTAGCCTCTGGTCCATGGCAAGTTGCTGTATGTATTGCTGGTAATGTTTGTCTTGCAGCTGACGGATGAGGACTGCTTGCTGGTCGAAGTTTCCTGGGTACTGCTGTTGAGCATACTGTAGGAACTGTTCGTAGGTTTGTGCGTTAAGGGCATCCTTTATTCTTTGGCTGGAATGTTTGATAGTTGATTATAAATAAAATAAAATAGGGATAAAACTGCAGTCAAATTTAAAAAAAAAAATAATAATTTTGCACTACACCCAGTACAAATTTTAATTAGTGATTTTTTAATGGAAACCTCAGACAGCAGTGGAACAAGGAAAGGGATGCCTGCAATACAAAGGGACAATTTGATAAAATAATTGTGATATTGATATAGGGGAAAAATAAATCTGTTTGCCAGTATACAAAAAAAATACTGTGGTGACTATGGTTTGTTTCATTGACTTTTTTGGCACCGACTTCCGAAAGTAAAGTTATTTTCCACTTTTTTTTGTGTTTTTTTTTTAAGTCAGTTATTTTTTTTTTGCAAAAACGTTCTTAATTTACCCTTTTTAGTTATTGCATCACACACAAATCCTTGTCAAGTATCAATTTCGCAATTTCTTTTACTTGGATGACATATTTTTTCCAGCTATTTTGATTTAAAACCAAACTGCTGAACCGATTTTGATGAAATTTCTATGGGACCAATCGGGAAGCAGATCCATTCAGATAAAAGAAGAATTTTTCAAATCGGTTCATAAATGACGAAGATATGAGGCAACAAACACAAAAAAAAAATACAACCGAATTGAGAACCTCCTCCTTTTTTTGAAGTTGGTTAAAAATAATTATTATGTAGCAATAAACTCACACTTGCTGTTCCTCTGTTAACTTATTACTCAGTTGTTTCTGTTTTTCCAGCTGTATTCTCTTCTGAAGCTCCAAGTTTGCCCTTTCCTCCTCTTCTTTTTTTAATCTGTGTAAAAAAGTATAGCAACTTTCAATATCTAGCTCAAACTCAAACTCAAAGCATTTATTTCAATTAGACCATTACAGGCACTTTTGAATGTCAAAACACAAAAAAATAAACTAAGCTACAGTCCCAGTCACAGGGCATAATAACTTGTGAAAGTACTGTAGTTGCCCATTCGAAAGCGTAGATCTCTATGGAGAAGAATGGGCAAGAAACTCCATGGACACTCTTTTAAATCATTATGTTGTTACAAAGTCTCGGTTACATCATTCATGTCGAGATTAAACATACATGTGAGAACGATGTAGAAAGACGTGCGAGTAAGAGCGTCCAGAATAAAAAAAGATAAAATTAACAATTCAAAAATACAATAATCCATGGCAGCTGCGAGATGACCAGTCACAACTGACAGCGCCCGTTCACGAACATGACGCATGGATCAGCCATCATTCAACTCAACCATTTTGGAGGGAACTAAACGACCCGACACACGCGCCACCATCAGCGAGACATTTGAGTGAGCATGACATTTCTCAACCGCCAGGGCAAATTCGAGTCAGTAAAAGATGTAAATGGTAGCTTTATCGTACATAGAACTCACACATGTGCTATGCAATTATATAATACTAAGAGACTGAATCTATACAAAAGAAAAACCATAAATTGAACTATTTAAAAGTAAAACTCACACTTGCTGCTTTTTATCCTCCATGTCCTTTTGTATTGCTTCCAAATAAGGCTTGAAGAGTGGGCATAGTCTGTAATAAAAATAATTAATTAACTTTTTGAATGCCATTGTCGCCTATATGTGACAAGCAAGCGTGTAGCTTGCACAACACAAATATGTGACGAAAAATGTGATGCAGTATAACATGAAATAAACAATAAAATCATTACTTTTGTGTGTTTTTATATGTATACCTTAAATAATTAAGCTTGTCTTATCTCTGTTTCTTGATAAAGTTTTAAAATCTCTATTGTTTTTGAAGGTATTTTGTTTTAACTCTGTGAAATTGTGGCTTGGCGTGGTGGGCACACGCATGCATTTATACTCTGGAGTTCAAAAGGTTAATGAACTTTCCAGACATTAAAATAACTGTAAGCATATTTTATTAGTCTTAGTTGCCTCTGATAAGACTGGAATTTTTGTTTTTGGGTTGGCATTGGGTGGCCAAGGTTGCCGAAGAAGAAGTTTTGCAATCATTGACCATCTGTCCACCTAGTTGGTTGTCTTGGCAACCTTACATATATTAATTTTCTATGGCTAAGATTGATGGTTGAAATCCAATTACATGTCCACACAAACATTTGCATTAGCTTGTATGGAAAACCACATAAATACTGGCACACAGACATGAAAAAAGTATTACCTGTCTAATGAATGAACAAAACCAGCCATAGCTTGGATTTGAGACATCTGACCCAAAGCCTGCCAAGCAGCCCTTCTATCCCGTCCAATCATATCCAGAACACCTAAAGGCGGCGCAGAATTCACGTCTAAAGGCCCATGAGATGTTTGCTGAGTGTATGCAACCAGCTTAATTCTATCTTCATAGCTCAGGTGAACAGCCTTACCGTCTTTATCTGTAAGTGTAGTATTGTGTTAAATAACAATCAGTGCAGTTACTAGGAAGTGTGATTAATGCAGTCCCGTATCAATAAATATAATGGGCACTTATGTCGGCGAAGTATGGTCGTACCATCAGATAAGTCGTTGATATTTCAAGATGATGATAATGGAGGCCCTGTTAACCTTTTGAGTCGGCTTTAATATTTTTACAAGAAAATAAACTTTTGAATCACGCGCAGTGTCGTGGTTTAAATGATTAGAAAAATATTCGAGAAGATTACCTTTGAAAAACGCGAGTCCATGTTTGTACACATCTTTCAAAGGCATTCCCCATTTTCTTTCCTCACTCTGTACGATTCCTTGGTCCGTTTCGAGGCGAACCTTTTCGGGGTTGACTTTGTAATTATTTTCCACTTTGTTGGCCATTTTTTTGCTAGTTTACAGATTTTCGCGAAGCAAATTACGAATTGTTTCGTATTCTACTTTTGACAAATGATTTGTCCCGTTTTATTTTTAATACTGCAGACCAAAGCAGACTGAATCTGGCCTTTTTAGATTTTTCTTTCGTAACAATACTTATCATAGCAAAGAATTGTGAAACATAAGCTAGATCAGTTAAAAAAGTATTTTATTTTATTTTGGAAATATTTATTGATTTAAGGTTTGATTTTAATAGATATTCTACAAATTATTGAGTAAAGCACAGTGCTGCCATCTTTTAACGAGTAGCAACTAATTCAACCCTTACTATTAATAAATAGTAAGGGTTGAATTAGTTGTCTATGAATTTTTAGAAAAGAGCGAGAGCAAAAGAACACATAAGGCTAAAAATGTGAATGAACACAGTGCGTAAACTGGAACATGTAACAAATGACAACTGACAATAAGAAGTTGACAGCAGTAATACGTCACAAAGTGCATGTTTTGCCTCAATTCGTAGAAGTAAAAAGAATAAAAATAGTCACTCATATAAATACAGTTGTGTAATATTTCTGTAACGAAAGTGTACTGTGTGTATACATATAGCTGAAAAATGTGTGAAAAATTAAATTTCTACAAATATCATTTGACTACGTTGTTGCAAAATCCGTTTCCTATCACCTTGTTTACTCCACACTGTTCGTAATTTTATAGTTATTTTCCATTTGTGAACATGGAAGTGAATCCTTTGAACATATTTTTCGTGAAGTCCGACAGTAAAGGCGACAGATTACTGTTCAGATATCCTTACACAACAGATAACAAGGATGAAAGTAAACAGAAGAAATATGGTCGACACAATACTTACGCCATTAATTCTACGGAAGACTTATTGCAGAATCCTCAGTCGCAGACGTCAAATATTTGTAAAGGTTAGTTCTTATATAGGTCATGTCTACAAAGGCGTCATAACTGCGTTCTGAATTCCATTGCACCCTGCTAAACCAGAAAAAAATTTGTTTATCTTAATGTGTCAATAATATTATGGATAAGGTACATACCTACTCCTGACTTTGATCAATGGACATAAATCAATGTTTATTTATGCACTTACCTTTAAACATGCACTTGTAAACTTTGCATATGTATTGATAATGCAATTTCCTAAAGATATGAAGCGTAGTACATCAATAATTACCACATTGCTAAAGAAAAAACAACACCAGAACAACAGAAAGACAACTAAGGCTCTCATAATGACACAGACTTTAAGAGAATGTCTATTAGATATGTAAATAACAAAGGAATACAAATATCCTTCATTATTGTTCAAAGGACTGAATTATTTGGCCTGCCTAACTTCTGCCATGATATTTTATTTTCTAAATAGCGGCGACACATTAAACCTGTGTTAATCAATAGCTGGCATCAATACAAACAAGTTTTGTATACATCTGGACCTCTCAAAACCACTTTGCTTACAGCTGAGAACATTACATTCTTTCACTGCTCAATAGTCCAATCAGCATATTCGGGTCCGCCTGGTCTGAGCTGGGAAAAATACATTAAAAATCCTTTCTGCTAGTCTTCTTCTGATGGTTCATTCACTCACACAAACTTTTTTCACCCCAAAAAGATGATTAAGAGCTTCATCATTCACAAGAACTCTAATTAAACATATTTGAATTATCAAAATAAGGAGATCCGGATTTAAAGTCGACAAGAAGTATTACAGAAATAAGCCAAGACTTCCAAGAATAAAACTCTCTAGCACATATCCAGATTGCCAGTATTTCGTTTGCTAGCTTATACATAGTGTCCCACTACTGGGCAAAGACCTTCCCTTAATCCTTCCAAACCACTCTGTATTGTATTTTCAGACTCTGTCCATGTTAAACATAATTTCAAAATAATAATTAAAAATTCCAGGTCAGCTAAGTGGCTTCACGGATGAGATGCTCTCAACCCTGTTTGCAGTTAAAGCAGAGCTTTGCAACAGGAAGTTTGAGCTTAAAGTTAATGATGTAAGGTTTGTGGGACATCCAACGCTGTTGCCGTACAGAACAAACAAGGATGATACAGCAACTATGATCCTTATCAATATTGTGTTTGCACTGCAGGCATCCGCAAGTCACTCTGTTGGTGAGTTTTGTTGACTTTTTATACTAAACCAGTTCTCCGTGTTAGAAAATTGGGACAGTGATTTCTACAAATGAGCATAAATCTGTAACAAAATTTCTCACTTTTTCTAAAGAAACTGTAATGATATTTGATTTATTTTAAATCTGTTCCAAGCATATGTTTTGGATGTATATGGGGCCTTTGACATTTAGAATGTTGGATTAGTTTGACATATTGAACTAAATTATGAGATTGTGGATTGGCTCACTTTGGCAGAACTACACTGTGCATGTCCCTTGCATGTGTTTCAAACCTACTCTTTTATGTAAAACATGAATCAGTAATGCTCCCATATAACCGTTATAATGGATACCTTTTTGTTTTCAGTGAAGTGCTATTATGATTTGAGCAAAAGACTGGGAAAAGCACTGAGACATGAAGAAAAGAGATGTTCATATTTAACTGAAGAAATGAAAATAATGGTAAACATTTTTACACCTTGTATAGATTTCCAAGTTAGGTGAGCAACTTGGTAGAAGCCTTAAAAATGTTAGTCAAACCAATTGTTATGGCTTCAGTCTTATGTAAACTGCCAAATACAAAATATAATGTTAAATAGTCTCCAAAAATTTACAAATACTGCTACTGTCTTGTCTCCAAGCCCTTCCAATACCTCTATTAAGGTGCCACCTCGTATCAACCCTCGCAGTACCCGTCCAGATCGTATCGCCACCGCTTTCTGGGGCCGCCTTGGCGGCACCGTTCATCTTCAGACATTCACATGATGTTATGTAATCCACAAAGTGTTAGGCAGAGAGAGAGATGTAGATATGTTTAAGCCCCAGGGGAAAGCCAATAATTTATTTCTTCACAGTTGGCAGCTCACGACGAAGTATCAGCTTTAGACAGTGAAATGAACGGCGACAATGAAGATGATGAAGATAATCTGCGTCACTCAGTCAGTTCTGCGACTTACAGCAATGAGAACGCACCGGACACCACACCTAAGTCTGCCTTCCACCTCATACTGCAGCGTAGCTCGCTGGCGAGATCCATGAAGTCGGTGTTTGAAGAACTTAGTAGTACTGGTAAATAGTTTATACATGACGTTTAACATTTACGACACGTAACAAAGCCATCCTGCTGTCAGCAACGGATATGTCGGCTATTCTGCCAGGGCTTTGTAGTGTCAGAGAGTTGGTGGAACTTTGCCTTTTGTTTAAGTGTTAGTATACACTATACAGGGTGGAAGGTCACACCGACACACAAACCGTCACGTGTTCAGTACATTATTCTGAACCGCCTCATATAGAAATTTAAATTTAAAAACAAAACTGCTGTTTGATACATTTGTACCATGTAGGTATTACACTTTTTAGAAAATAGCAGTTTTTTTTTTTAAATCACCGATGAAATATTTCCATGTGAAGGGGTTCAGAATGATGTAGGTACTTAATAAGTGGTAGCCGTTTGTGCGTCGGCGTCCCTTCCACATTGTATAAAATTTTGCATATATAATGTCAGCAGGTACATCATTGAATATAATACAAGAGCATTCTCATGGTGAATCATGTAATTGTTACGTTACGTCGACATATTTTTTGCATCATTTTAACGTAATTACTTTTGATTATACATGGCATGACCAATAGTTGTTATGTAATGTATGTTTTACAAATGTACCTTGTCAAGTAATATAATTGCGTACTTTGCGATCTTGTTGGGCTACCTCGTGTTCGATTTACAAACAGAACTTGGAGAAACTCTGCTTGTAACAAGAATTAATCTCTTATGCCCAACACTAAGGGGCACCTTAGGCACCTTGGGTGTGGGCAAACGTTTTTTTTTAAACCAGACATATAAACCTGAATGAACACAGCCATTAGAAACAAGAACTGCAGCTCCGTAGCCCACACGATCTACAACCGAAGCGGCCGCGACGGCGATAACAATAACTTGATTTATCCTTTCTTATTTACAGGCATAGTTCAAGTTCGCATAAACAAGTGGGTGTTACTGTCTTTCTGCTTACCACACAAAGCTCACCAAATACACAACAGAGGACTGAGCATAGAACCAGAAACCATAGACAAATGCTTACAAAAACTACGACCTTATCATGGAATATTGCTTATGGTAAGTAAGAACTTTTTGCATCTACATCTTGTTTTGTTCATAGACGTGGCTATGAAATTGGATTTTTGTCGTAGATTGCCATAACATCACCTGTTTTCCTGATGGGTTGGGGAGACAGTAACTATAGTATCTACACGCACATTTCGCCAGTTATGTTTAAATCCCATATAATAGGGGATGAGCTTATGTCATCGAAAGAAATGACAGCCAGAAAATTTCCAGATACAAAACCCAGTAACACTTTGCCTGACCTGGATATAGAACCCAGGATGCTTCTTTTATGTCAAGACCATCATCATAAGTAAATTTCCAGGTAAACCCGAACGACTTGCTAGCTTCAATACCGTTGGACAGCAGCTCAGCACTCCTAAGACTGATCAAACTATATAGCCCACTGAAGAGTCTGCAGACACTCGCCATTGAAGCAGATCTGACGTTAAAACAGGTATGGAAACAGCAGCAGAGGCGATGGCTACTTGACATAGTATTCTCTCTCTCTTTCGCGTCTCTCTTACTCCGTACGACCGTGTACGAGTGCGACCTACTGTGCTTCTGGGAGACAGACTTTTAAACCTTTTGAACGCTAGAGCATAAACACACGCGCGTGCCCTCCACTCCAAGCCACAATTTCACCGCATCCAAAAAAAATACCAAAAGAATACGGATTCCAAAACTTTATCAATAAACAATATTATTAAAGAGACAAGACAAAAGCTTAAATATTTAAGGTATACAAATAAAAACACACAAAATTTATTATTTAATGTTTATTTCGTGTTATAGTGCATCGCATTTTTTGTCACATATTTGTGTCGTTGGCGTACAGGGCACGCGCTAGCTTGTCGCGTATATGAGACAATGGCGTTCAAAAGGTTAAACGTTTTATGCCTAGAGATCCTCTTTTGTTCATGGACAACGTAAATAAACTAAGAGGCTGTCTTCTCTACTGTTTTGCAAAACCAAATTATCTTGTATCCAAATACAAGGTCTCATTGGGTTTTTATCGTATGAGATATATCACATCTACGGAATTTCCCTAGCTAATTTAATTTAACCTTGTATAAATGAAGTCTATAGTGACATTTATGTATGAATGCAGGAAAGGTGGAAGGTTGCTTCAAACCAAAACTATTTTTGAAACCAAACCTCTTTATTATCTCCAGGTATCGCAGCTAACAGGCCACCTCGTCTATTGGGCAAAAGCGACAGTGATCTATCCGTTATGTGAGAGCAATGTGTACGTAGTAGCGCCGGGAGCGAATGTTCATATACACTCGCCTTTAGTTGAAGAGTTCGCTAAGGAGTTCCCTTCATTGTGTTTATTACAGGTATGTTATGTGTGCTATAGTTTTAGGAGTCAGTAGAGCCTGCCTGGCTTTTGGCACAGCTCAACCTTATCGACTTTTCGAATAAGGCTGAAATTGGTTCAACGAATAAGATCTCTCTCGGAGGTTTCGTGTCGCAAAAATTGAAAAATAGAGATATTCTTTTAATTCTAATTCGTGAGAAAAGATTCGTTTCAATGAACACATTACCAGCTCTAACTTACCAAAAATTCTAAGACATCTGACGTCACTCACCCGCAATATCCCACCCGCTCACTCTTACAGAGAGGGGGCCTGGGTCCCAGCAGTCATTATAGGTTGATTGTGTTATGCACTTCTTAATAATGTACTGTTTTATTTTAAATAAGGGTAATCATTTCGAAACTCGAAAAGTCCTGACATGCTGCCCGGACATTCGCAGAAAAGTACGGACATTTTACTTTTAACCTTTCTGTTTTTTTCGATAGTCATTTGTTGTTTTTTTATTCTTAAGAGCGTTTACGCCGTCCATGCGCTGTTTGACTCCAAAACAGTACTTTTCAAACCCTTTAATACCATCAACCCTTTATTTTACAAAAATGATAATTACTAATAACTTTAGGAAAGAACAATGGCAGTATTTGGTCTGGACTTTTTTTTGGCGTCCATAGATTTCATATATATGAATCAAATTTAATTAATTTTCTACGATTTTTCAGTTATTCACTCCTTCTCGTTAAGGCCGGAGTTATTTTATGTTTTTAAAAGCTTATCAAATGATTTTCGAATTAGGTACATTCGAAATGTTACCATTAGAATAGTGATGTGAGTACAAATAGTATGAGTGCAATTTATCTGTATCAATAATTAATCGAATGATCGATATAATATATCGACCCATGTAGAGTTGGTTTTGTTTGTAACATAATTATTGAAATCTTCTATTCTTTCGTCTTTAATCAACTGATATCTTTGAAGAAATACTTCTACTTTTAATTCCAATTAATAATGGCTAAAACTATCACAGGATCGTTTCAGTGTTGTATCGATTCTTAAGAAAACGGAATCGAAACGTGCAGCACTACTTTTGTCTTTGACAGTGACAATACAATCATGTTGTCTGTGGTTGTCTGTCTTGACAAGTCAAGTCAAGACGTTACAGAATCCTTCCGCGTTTTTCATCTCGGTTGTGTTTTGTGTTTATATTTGGCCTTCTATTTATTTTTACCCGACCTGGACTGTTTGTGGACTGATTGATACTGCCTGTGTGACTAGTGCGTGCCCTTAGGACTCCGATATTGCTTTTGCGTGACCTTAAGCTAATCTTACTGTGCTCCGATTGTGCCCAGTGAATTGGATTTTTGTTGTAAACCCGGAACTGTAGGCTACTGTAGGCTGCTGCGCACATACTATGACCTTAGTGTGGTATCTAGGATGGGCCAGACATTAAAAACATATCTCAGCACCAGCAGGTTTTCTTGATGAGATAATAATACGAGATGAGGATGAGCAATAAAATACATATGTTTAACAAAATGTGTTTTTTTATTTGTCCTAACATTAGGTGTTATAAGTATTCTAACCGTCAGTTTTAGTGTCTACGGGGCAAGTGCATTTTTTTAAATTACGCGCCCAGCTTTCTTAAACATACAATTGAGTAAGTACTACTCTTCACCGCGGGTTAGAATTTATTTGGGTTTTTCTCATTTTATCCGTAAATACTGTTATCCTCACTTAGACCACACCACCATTTATCCATTTCTTTATGATTTAATTTCAATCTGCGATGTTTTATAGATAATTGTTGTTTGGCGTTCATTCATAACCTAAAAATTCAAACACCGAAATCTTTTTTTTCCGGCTTTCCCAAATGAAAATAGTGTCATTTATAGATTCTGGAGCTAACGCCAAATCTTTTAATATATTTTTCATTACGGGACGCTTCAATTTGATCCCAGACAATTCTTAGTATGGAGACCTGCCATTGTTCTTTCGTTGCCTCAATAGTTGGAGAAAAAAATATTTCAATTAATAGAGTATTGGTAAATTCTATCAAGATAAGTCAACAGAGGTTTTCTTGATTTCCCTTTCAGCGTCAGTTTCGAAGCTCTAATTATAGGAAGCCACTGGCAAACCCAATTAGATTTTTTTTTATCAATTCCTAAGATCCTAAGGAAAATAGTTGGAGAAGAATTTTTTTTGATTTAGGGATCTTTATATAAGAAATTAAAGTTCAAACAATGTGAAATATTAAGGAATTAAAATGATTTTTTCACCGATATATCTTACTTAATTTAATATAATAATAGCATAATTTAATAGAAGAACATATGCTTTAAAACATCCAATTTCAAATAATTTACAGTGATTATTTTTCTATAAATATTTGAAAACTACTATAAATCACTGCGCGCGAGCAATTCCAAATCAGTCCGCCGCGAGGCTTTCTAGAGAGAGGACATGTCGCTCGGCGATCTGACTGACCTGAGTTGACCTTAGTCGTACTTAGAAGGATAGCGGACGTTTATAGTGTGATTGAAAAATCTTGGTACTTTGATGATTAAATTTTTTTATTATTATTTTTGATGACTGACAATATTTTTAGTGACAACAAATATTTACCCTATTATTGACCTACGAATTTTATTTATGAAAACTTTTACTTATTTTTTTTTTTTTTTTGTAAATAAGAACATAAATTGTTTTTAAAGTTAACGCCAACCTATTGTATTTCCCTCATAAGAGGTGTCACTAAGAGGAACATCACGTCAGGTTAAAATATAATATAAAATAAACATAAGTAAATCCGTATAAAGTGATTTATTTGAATAGAATAAGAAATATTTATTAATCAATCACAAATCAATAATAATTAACGAAGTTCGGTTTCTTTCTAAAGTTTAGAGCAACAAATTCATGTTTGAATAACTAAAAAACGACTTTAATATTAATCATAATTATAGCTATACTTGCAATATATTATTAAATACTTATTTTATGCACTCGTAGTTTCGTGTCCGTTCAAATTTAAATTCAAATTAAATTTTACTACAACAATTGCACTCGAACGGATCATAGTGGGTTAGTTTGACTATAGCGCAAGAGAACGCGCCAGCGCTATGCACACAGGCACGCGCACTTCTGTGTGCGTAAAAAATGCATTGAATTACCTAAACTTGACTTCGCGCGATAGACGTAAACGCTCTTAAACACAAGGAGTGTTATTGTATAGTCAGAGGCTGATAGGCCGGATATATACCATCCGCCCCGATTTGTCCATAATCTGTCCGTAATCTCATCCATGGTGGCAAGTTTGAATGATAAACCTCGGTGTGCCCTAGATGCTAAGCGAGTTCTCGCTGCCCGCGCCGCTGTGGTACGTGTCGCGCAACGGCTGCGGCGGCGGCGGCGGCGCGCGGCTGGCGCGCTGCGTGGCGTGGCTGCTGCGCCGGCGCCTGCTGCTGCAGCTGCACACCTACGTGCAGTTCAACTCGCCGCACTGGGGACGGGACCCGGGTATGATTATCCGTCTACGGACGCTTTCTAAAGCTTTTATGTTATTTCTGACTTTTCTGATTTTTTTTTTAACATTTTTAGAAACAGGATCGATTGACAACTAAAAACGTTTTTGTGAAAGTTTATCATTTTCTTGCTGACTGTACACAGTGTGACGGCATAATTTTTCTCATTTTTTCCAAAATCATGGTTATTCCTGCCCGAGTACCTGTAAGTGTTGTTCAAACACTGCGTGTTTTACTAAAATATTATGAACCCTACCAAAACCCTAATAATATTCCATGGATCTTTAAAAAGAAGTCTACCAAAATTTTAATTGAAATAAAAAAATCCTGGATTTATATTATAAAACACAACTTTTATCAATAATTATGAATTTGGTCGCTATGAATTTTCAGGTAGTTAGTTCGTAGTGGCTTTTGTGAAGAATTACCCTTTGCCAGTGAAAATTAATCCTAAATGCATTCCTACTTACGTAATTATCTTATTTTTAATTTACAGATGGCAAAGAATACTACTGCGAAAAACACGACGTATTCAACCAATCGTGCAGCGTGTCATTCTCCTCCCTCAACCAAATGCAGCTCAACGTACCCGAACCTGTCGAACCGAGAGAAACGACCAACACTTTCCCGGACTCCGACGAAGACTACCCTACAGAGAACAATCTCAACCAAACAGACTTCTCACACACCCAACCTATAATCATAGAATCAGAACATACTAAATACGACAATTTTCGAGAAGCCGACTCCGCGAACCATTCATTCGACGACGGCATAGATGTGGTTGACGGAATAAAACAAAACACAAACGGCGATTTCGATGCTAAAGAAAAACTACAGAAGAAAATACAAGGGAACTCAGTTGACAGTGGCATATCTAACAATATGAATGGTGCTATCAATGTCGTCAACGGCAAAGGAGAAATCTTAGAAAATGGGCACGCAGAAACTGCGAAAACAGAATTGATATCAAACTTGTCTATTGAAAAGATAGATTCGGATAAAAAGAGTTTGCCTTCGAGGTTGTCGGATCTTTCTTTAAAAGATAGTGAAGCGACTTTAAATAAAGACACAAGTAGTGATGAGGATAAGTTTGAGAGCGATCAGGATATATCGCCGCGACTGAAAATTAATGGATTGGTCAATGGAACTGAGAAGAAGAATGGTGTTTCTTTGAATTTAAAGCTGCAGAATGAGATGAGGTACAAGTTTTTCATATACTTTAATTTTCAGCTGTCGATTGATTGATTCATAAATCACGCAAATGAAATGAGTATCGGCGTCTACAGAACAAGGCAGCGTTATACAGGGAGTTACCACTCGTCGACTTGATGAGTGTGGTCAAAGCAAATAGACGGACGCGGTTTTGAGTCGCGGTGTCCATACCGAAACGAGGCGACTGACTTTTTTTGTTTTTTTTTTGCGTAAACATAAGGCTTTTTCTGACCGGTTCAAGCAGATTTCGCTTCGATAAGTTTGGTCACTTCCTTACAATCCTATATCGATTTTGCTAGTTAATTGACTGCATGTGTCTATTGCCATCTGATGTTATCTAAAGCTATGTCGTCTGCATTAGCGATTCTTTTTGCACCGTTATGAGATAGACGTTATTGAGAATTTTGTTCTGCCACTTCTCCCCAGATAAAATACACTACTAGGAAGTGGGGAGGACGGGCGTTTTAAGGAACCGTCTTATATAATTTTTGACGTCCGAAAAGCCTTATTTAAATAAACTGAGATATTTAACATTTTTGATTTTGATAATGGAGGAACTATACATTTTCCCATTTAACCGTGTAAACTGTTGCCCCCAGCTTCCAGCCGCCCACGGTGTGGAGCGTGCCGGCGAGCTGCGACGCGGCGGAGTCGCGCGGCACGCGCGAGGCGCAGCTGGCGACGTTCTCCCGCGCCGAGCGGGCCGCGCTGCGCGCCCTGCCCGCCGCCGGCAACCCGGACGACCTGCTGCTACTCGCGCAGCTGCATAAGAAAGGTATCCAGCGGGAACTACACTTTCTAATTAGCTGCGACTCCATAACATCACGCCTATAATTCCCGAAGGGTTAGGCAAAGTTGTACCTAATAGTGCATCCACATTTCGCCAGTTATGTTTAAGTCCCATGTAATTGGGGGCGAGCCTATTGCCATCAACCGGGCAAAAATCTTATCCAGACTCCGTAGCTGCTACTGAGAAATGCCTGATGGACAAACCCAATAACACTTGCTCGATCCGGGAAGGAACACATGCTCAGCAGTCGCTTAATTAACCTGTCATGGAGTTCTAGTTGCATTTGTCGCTTTATTTTGCTTTGATACCGATTAGTTGTTTACCATTCAAGATGACTTGTTAGACCTTACAAACAATCATACTCTATTGCGGCGAAGCTTTCAGCAGATCCCACTAGGGGTTTGGAATTAAGGGATGTTGTGGTCTGAAGATGATAACAAATGATTTCTAGGTTCTCATTTTGGCCAATAATAAAAGAGATCCTATAATGCTCTAGTGGGAAAAAAAAGTTTTGCAACTGAAATGCAGGGCAGCCGTGACAGATATCGCACATCAAAGACAAGTCTAGAGGGGGAAGGCTTTTGCCCAATGCCATTATTAGACGACGGCACTTAAAAAAACACCGTATGCATAGGCCCTAAGGCCTTGTTTACGGCTTCGAGCGATGTGACTTGCGTAAACTGATATCGGTCGAAAACGCGACGCGTATCATTTGTTTCCTTCGCGTGAGGGGGTCTACTCTTCCGTCAACGAAGATACGGGCCCGTACGAAAGTAGATCGAAACTTCCAAATGAACACTACGCCCTGTTATTTTCGGATTCATGAGTTTTGAAAATACATCGGGAGTAGAGACAACTGTCCAATCGTGTTGTTATTCGTTTTTAGTTCGAGTCCCTCACTAATCGTATGTCCTACGTAGTAGGAAACGCCCGTATCTTCGGCCGAAACTACGGGTTTCGTGCTTAGAGAGTAGACCTCCTGTACCTTCGCTCCGCAAATCGCGTATCGGTAACTCACAACAAGTGCTTTCATTTGTTTTCTCCGCAGTAGCCAGTCACAAACTTCACGTTGAACGTGAAGTTTGTGACCACGACTTCCAATAATAATAATTATTGACTCAGTCTCACACCCATCATTCTCTTTCAGGCTACTTCCGCGGCGAGCAGCATTTAGAAGAGATCATGTTTATGGAGAACGTGAGCCGATCGCAACTGATGCAGCTCCTCGACAAGTTCAAAGATGTCCTCATTACCTTCGAGACGGAGGACCCTGCGGTAGCCATGTTATATCCTTACCAATAAATTTCAACTTATAAGCGCTACTTGTTGACTCAAAAATCTGCTAGGCGCACTGTATTAAAGGCTCGGTACGTAATGACCTTTTTTCGAGCTTCTATGTCGTAAATTAATGGGTTGTTTAGGCCTGGTTTCCACCTAAGCGTTAACATGCGGAGCAGAGAGAAAAGCTGCGGGAAACGACCAATCACATTAGTTGAAATCTACATCGTGTCTGTCGTAACTCCTAGGATTGGTCGAAACTTGCACATCTCTCCGTTCCGCTCGTTTGAGTAGCTCTACACCAGATACTATAGCCAACCGCACATCAGTGGTAACGTTACGATACCGCCCTTACTGCTACGACATAAAGGCGCTGACAATGTCCAATTTTTACCACTAAGAAACTAGGCCACCCCATAGGCCGACCTTTTCTGAATAATACAAAAATGTGCGTTTCGCGACAGCATGAGAGTGTGGCTCCAAGGTTTCAAGGTCTTGAGTAGTGCTGGGACACACATCGTGGTCAATGAATGAGTCATAAAGGGTGTCTCCCGCTCTTCCTTGTTACCTAGAAGGTCCCATGTACCAAAGCCTATAGATATTGAATCAAATATAGTGCCTTCTAGCTTCATTTTGTAAAATACTGTAAATTATTTGCATTTTATAACTCACAACTATCACATTGATTTTAAAAGTATTAAAAAATTGTTTTTCAATTATATTTGAATAACTAAAGTTGGAGACTGCCAATCAGGACAACTCGGAACAGCCATTTAAAAAGTAATTACATATCTACAGATTTCAATGACAATATAATTATATTATGTAGATTCTGAGTTTCCATTGTTGAAAATATACTGCTAACTGCATTTCTTAAAACTCTGTGTATTTTATTTCGCGCGCGTATCAGTCGGCGGATAAATATTTATTGTAAATTTGCTCTCTAAGTATGGCACAATAATAACGGAATGAAACTATTTTAAAAAAATTGATGAAATTGTTAACCAACAGATCATTTCTAGTAAAATTGTTTACCTGTGTAAAATTGGCATCTGCAAAGCTCAATTGATTGTCTGTTCCTAAAAATCTAAATATAATACATAGGATCTTATTTATTAATTTTTAATTATTTGATTAAAAACTAGTTTTTTTTACCATACACAATATTATGTGGTTTATTTTAGGTTTTAATTAGGTGCTAGAATGTTTACTGGCCAATACTAATTAGCCCCATCAAGTAACTTTGCCAAGTCTTGGTTCTTAATGTAATAACAGATACATTATCTAGTTATTTCCAATTTGCTACCTGCAATTATATTGTCACCGTTTAATTTTACCGAAATTACAGAATATTAAAAAAAAAATACAATTAGACAATTTTGTATTTGGATTAAATAAATTATTTAAACTGGAAACTGTTGTTTTTGTTCATAAATTACTGTAAATGAGGTCTTTTGATGATCATTATAATAATAGTAATTAATGTGATGTCCATTCGATATGATTTGGTTGTTCTAGGTCAGCTAGGCTGGGGTTAAGAAATCTGTAGTCCATTACAAATCTGATGTCAGTGATTGCTTTTAGGATCACGACACATTGGTAGACGAAGTATGGGCGCGCGTTCGGCACAGTCGATGCGAAAGGATGCGCGTCCCATACTTTGTGCTCTTGTTGTATGAGCAAACCGTCGAACGCCGTTGATCACGTGGCCCCGTATTTGATCATTAATTCACTTGGAAGATGTTTTTCAACAATTTTGATTTGTTAAAAAACATGGTAACATATTATGGAGTTGATGAATTTCTTACTAATTCCCTTTAATGTGTATTTATTTGTAATAGAAGTAAGATGCAATAATGAAGTAAATAGACGCTTGTAAAAATAATAAATTGATGACTGTTGCTGTAGCTTCATAAAGGAAACGAAATTATAGTCTAATACATGATATGACAAGAATGAAGAACTGTATATAAGATCAGATACTACTAGATTTCACGAATTTTTTTTTTCAAACTTAATAGTTTTTCCCTAATACATATTTACATGAATTACTAGCCTTTATTTAAGCAAAATCAGCATATAACATTCCCAGCGGCGGGACACAGGCCTCCAATCTGTAAGACCTATTACTTGAATTCCTCTATAAGGTACAAGTTAAATTTTTTAAAGTTTTCCAGTCTTGCTTGACATAATACTGATCTAGCATCAGACAACATATCATCCCCGGATGAAAATAGTCTAAACAGGGAAGGTGTTTGTGTTGAGACTGTTTTTTGAGAAGTTGGTGAAATAAAATCATCAGTTGTTTCTTCCATTTTCAGTTCATGGTCAGGATCTTCAGGCAAGTGTTCGGAACAGAACACATATACCCTGTGATCAGCTTTTTCAGGTATATCTGGAGTAGCATCAACATATACTTGTTGTGGAGTAGATGGTTCTGTTTTAGATGAACGTCGCTTCTTCCTACGAGCAGTCGCTTTTGTCAAAGAAAAAACTGAAGGAACCGCTGTCTTTTTTAAATATCGGTGTGCTTGAGGTAAGCCTAAAAGAAAAGAAACAGCGGTGATGAATAAATTCTTCACGAAACAGGACTACCTTTCGAATGTAAATGAAAATTATCACAAACCTGTAGCATCACATATTCCTTGAAAGTCTGTTTCTTTGAAATGTTGAGAACATATCCTTGAATTTTTGGACGCTGTGAAATTAAGTATTTGAGTTGCTTTTTCCCAAAGTTTTCTTAATTGTAAGTCTTTTGGAAATGAATGATTTCCATTGTTATTACAACCGACTATAACACAGCGCGGCATTTTTATTTTTCAGAAGCTCCGTCCTCCGCTTATTTAATATTTTTTTGCAATACTAAAGAGTACTCTGTTATTTTGACATGACAGTGACTGTTGTGTTCCGTCACTGTCAAATATTTTATTGTTCCTCGAGTCAAGCGACAACGGCGATACCCGTGGCAAAAGTTGTAAGCAAAGACTACAATATAATATAGGGTAGTTGTAAGTTTTGTTCCACACTGGTAGCCGTGAATCGGTTAATATTAATGGTGGTAACCTTTATGTTAATATTGAGGGCGTGTATGTTTGGCCAATGATATGACATAAGTATGTATGTGTACAGGCAGTGGCTGTATCAAAATTTTTTGGGGGGCCTTTGAAACCGTGCGGCGAAGCCCAAAAAGAGGATTATGAATTAACGATATTAAGAGAATTAAAAGGATCGCATAAGGACAAGTCTTCATCGAAAAGCGAGCTTGAAAAATGTTAACTTTCTGAACCTCAATAAAGGAAATTAGCGTTGAAGACTCTTCAACGCTAATTTCCTTTATTGAGGTTCAATCAAGCTCACTTTGCTCGCTCTTCAATGAAGAGCGAGCAAAGTGAGCTTGATTTGGAGGTTTTCGATCCGCATAATGCGTAGTTTTTATTGAAGAGCGAGTGAAGCGAGTTCGACAATTTGAGCCTTTTTGGACCGCGATAAGTAATTTTTTTATAGATTACTCATCATTATGAGCCTCTTATCAATCAGAATTTGAGGTTATAGGAAGATTTTGTGCTTATTTTCATCTACTCATCGGGGCCCCGTATCATTGATACGGCTGATGCGGCGGTAGCTACGCCCCTGTCTACAGGTCTATCTCGGATATGTCTGTTATGTTACGATATGCCGTTTTGGTTGAACGGATAGACCATGATCTCAGTTAGGACACAGGATACGTCTTCACCCGGTAGTACGTTACCATGGGATAATTATTATGTTAACTGTTGTTTGTAATTTGTTTGCGTTTTGTTAACAATCTGGCATTTAATCAAGAGGTGCGGAAGTGGGTCAGACAAAATTAAAAGAAAAACGATCAAATTTTTTTTACGGGATATTTAATTTTATTCTTATCCGATTGTATTTAATTTTTTCGTGAAATTAGAGCATTTTAAACTCATAGAGTTGGCAATACTGTTCAACGTAACGTCATTGTCAGATGTCAGTTGCTGTGCAATCGTGAAATTGTTATTGTTTTTCTATTGTGTTGTTTCTGAAATAAAATTAAAAATGAAAAATTTCCCTGTTTTTGTGTTTCCAGTTTCTTTAGAATTTTATCTAAATGCTCGTCACACTCATAAACAATTACTGACTGTTTATAATCCTTACGATTTCTCTGTTAATTTCAAAGGTACCTATTGTATGAATCTAAAACGTGTCGTAATTTTCTCGTCAAGTTTTTTGTGTGTATGATTATGGTATTTTGCAGTACTATGTACGTCTCCGAAGAAGTTCACAGTGATCGACCCTGAGGGTGTGATCGCTCCACAGAGCTGCATCGACATAGTAGTTCGTTACACACAGCCATCTGTTTCACACTGCGACACCGTCGAAAAGTTTAGGATAACAATGTATGACAAAAACACCCAGCAGGTATGAATAATTAATTAGCCTTTCGAAATTAATTATACTACTTTTCCTTGAAATCTATGTGACGTTGACACAGTTTATGTGTTTAAGTAATTCAATACAGATGTTGAGTTTTATTTAATTTAATGAGTCTGGCTTATATGAATTATCCAATCAATGAAAAACACCATGTTTTACAGGCTCTGGGTAAGAGGGATATTCTGACAAAGTTGATAGAAGGAGAGCCCTCGAATACAAATCAGGAGAGCTTAGGGGACAATTTCCACCCACTTGTGGGTAAGGCAGCTCCCTTGAGAGCCACTCCTGAGGAACATTCACGAGTAACTCCCTGCCAGCACCCATCTCACAGGTCAGTATGTGTATTAAAATCCAATTTGCCAAAGAAACTTGCAAGATTTATGTCCCGTGGAAATAAGTATTACTTTTGCACTTAAAGTTCTACTGTGTAATAATAGCTGTCTATCAAGCACTTGCATGTGACTCTGATATCTAGCTACAGTGTTAACTTGCATATATGTTTAATCTCGAAAAATGCAAGCTTCTATTTACAATTATCATTGTTTCATGCTGGAAAAGGAGTATTTACTTACTCATTTAATACCATTCATTAACCACCTACATAGATGAACTTTAAATAGGACGACTTAAAGAAATAAACTATTTAGGTCATGCACAACTACAAGTTCCAGTCAACTAAAACAAATTTAAAAAAAAAAACAAACACAATCTACATAATTGAAACATAAGCTAAGATTGATAAGGATATTAAAAACAAAATAATATTTTTGATTTGTTTCATAGCTCATTCGCTATTAAAGAAAAATAACTTAGCACAGTAGATAACAGCTGTTGTTGTTGCATTGATGACAAATCAATAATGTTAGAATAGATAAAATAAAAATTTAATAAATGAGATAGATAAATAATCAACTTAAACACAATCAAATATTGGTGTACTGACTTTCAACTTGATAACAAAAGACATGCTGATTTTTAAGTTTGATGCTTTGACGCATCCATGATGTCATCTACAATAAAGTAAAATTAGGTATATTTCCCTATCTCCATAAACTTGATCTCCCAATTCTCATTTGCATGCATTTGATCAGCTTTTGCTATGTTGTAAAATGAAGAGAAAGTTAATATTCTGAACTCTGTAATCAATTCAATATCTTGGCCTTGAAAGCATCTAGGCAACTCCATTTTTAACCGACTTCAAAAAAAGGAGGAGGTTCTCAATTCGGTTGTATTTTTTTTTTGTGTTTGTTACCTCATATCTTCGTCATTTATGAACCGATTTAAAATTCTTCTTTTATCTGAAAGGATATACTTCCCAATTGGTCCCATGGAAATTTCATCAAAATTGGTTCAGTAGTTTGGTTTTTAAATCAAAATAGCGGGAAAAAATATGTCATCCAAGTAAAAGAAATTACGTGTGTGATACGATAACTAAAAAGAGTAAAATAAAAACTTTTTTTGCAAAAAAATAACAACTTCCAAAAAAAACACAAAAAAAGTAGAAAATAACTTTAGTTTCAAAAAATGTAAAGTCTATTTTCCACTTTTTTTCGTTTTTTTTTGGAAGTCGGTTATTTTTTTTTGTTTTTTCATATGTACTGAGACCACATATTTTCGTATTCCAGAGAACCACAACCAATAAACGTAGTGGCAGTAGCAGTCAGCATATGTTGCATTGCCGCCCTCCTCCTACCAACGCAGCCTGAACAAGTCATGAAGTCCCAATGGCCAGATTGGCTCCACATTGGCTCCAACCTCAAACTGGTATTCTCCTTTGTACTCGGCCTTGTTTGTATGCTTGTTTTAAGACCATAGAAATTGGGCTGGACAGGCTTGTAGTATGAAATTTTATTGCTATGCCAAAAGGGCCTGTATTTCAATTGGGGATATAACTTCTGTACATGCAGAAAATTTGATTGAATCAATACTGGTGCAGACTTGATGAAAGTGCAGCTAAAGAAGAGAATGGTGAACGAGATAAGGCTAATGGGTGGGGTAGGGGATGCCTGAATCTGAATTGTGTAAGGGTATTTTTCAGCTGTTATGTACAGTCACGTACTTTAATTGGTGAGCCACTTGCCACTATTCGTATTTTAGCCGTGTAATGCAAATCGAGTGTAGTCGGTTATATTCGTTCATAGTAAAGTGTGACTCCCCAAGGTCTAGCAACAGTAACCTAGAGACAATTGTTTTAGCGTAGCTATAGTAACGTTATAAAACGGAGGAGGAGGCTCGTGACTAAATAATAACAGCCGCTCGGATCGATCGTCAAATTAAGCCGCGCTTGCCTGGGTTGGTCCTTGGATAGGTGACCACCCATTACATACAGAGTTTCCTCCGTGCCTCGGAAAGCACGTTAAGCCGTTGGTCCCGGCTGTCATTTGTAGTTTTTTTGACAGTCTTTACAGGTAGTCAGGGGCCCGAAAGTCTGACAACCAGTCTTACCAAGGGGTATCGTACTACCCAGTACGAACTGGGTTGTGGAAGTCAGACAGGCAGTCTCTCCATGTAAAATACTGGTATTCAGCAGCATCCGGTTAGACTGGAAGCCGACCCCAACATAGTTGGGAAAAGGCTAGGCAGATGATGATGGTAACGTTATAAAACTGCAAAATTGGAAAGTTTGAAAGTGACTCATCAATTAAAGTCCGTGACTGTACAAAAGCTGTTAGGGTAAAATATTTTTGATTGAGGTAAAATCTTAAATGTTCTACTTATAACTTTATCATCTACTATATGCCCCAAAAAGGCTTTAAACTTTTTGGTAACTGTAATAAGACTATTTATATTCAACATAACATAGCTAGCACCAAGCTACTTTCTCTTAGGACCACTTGCTTGCATTTGTGTTGAATGCTAAACGAATTATGAAACATTGTTCTTGTTCTGCCAGCTGTTTTGTGATGTTTTGTATACGTTGGCGATTTGTAGTGCAAGTGGCCCATAGACAATAGCGTCAATAGCATTAAAATTTCATACTACCCAACTCTTTTAGAATATTAATTAGATTATTAACAAAACCATGACCACAAATATAACTTATATCATAGAAATCTGATTTGAATTATGAATGTATGAAAATACACAAGAAGTACGACTATTCCGGGAGTCATGCAGCTTCAGTTAGCATAAATGATTAGTTTTCAAGATTTCACCGGATTGACGCGTTATGATTGTTTTTTTTTTAGAAGGATGGATCAATCTTTAAGTTCTATGCTAACTTGGTTAAATTATGTTCTTTTTAATACAAGTTGGTTACTATCGAAATAGCAACAATATTTCTGTTTCCTTGATCAAATTAGCCATGTTAGTTCAATTGTGTAATCATCATTGTGAATACTACGTCATTCGAGGCAGGTGCAAAGTTCTTTCACAAGCGTAGTTACTACATAGTTACTTACCGCTTTTTTTTTTTCAAATGGTCGAGTGCTATTTAGTTATTTACTTATGGTTTAATTTTAGGTTAATTTGAGTCTTTTAATTTGTGATAGGTGTATGGTGCAAAAATTATAATTAGTGTGATTTAAATTTTAAATAGGTGCTAATATTTTTAATTTATATTATGGTTTGGTGTTTTGTTTACAATTATAACTACACGGTCGTACCTTGCTTTTAAAGCTAAGATAAGTCATATAATTTTAATTGAATTCTTGTAAAGGCTTTCTCAATGTATGTATTCTTATGGTATTTTATATTGTTCAAATTGTGTGTTTTCTTGTAAAGTGGCGTTGTTCATAGACATGCTAGCATTGTTATCGTGTAAATAGTTTATGTAGTTTCTACAATATTGATGTAATATACCAATGTACAGATTCCCTAACATATTATACACAATATTTACTTATTATCGATTTAAAGTAAGCATTTTTGTAATTAATGTTGTAAATATGGCAAAATTTTACCAATGCTTGTGCAGATTAATGTATTTTTGTTAGATCCCCCTGTGATTTGGGACCACCTGCTGTGAAAATGTTCATGCCAAATATATCTACAAATCAAATCGAAATATTGCTTTTCTTTTGGAAACACAATTGATTAATCAAGAGGACATGGCAGCACTTTCTCCACATCGATCTGGCGTTATTTAGACCTTATAAGTAAAATGAGAGTGTTGATTAAAACTAAAAAAAAATATGTTTTTGTAACTGTTTATTCGCTACCAAAGAGTTCATAGTGATTACAAATAAATTCCTTGCGTGAAATTGAGCAAATGCGCTAGCTGGCTATTTATGCTGCTACCTATTTCTAAAGTTAAGATGAAAAAATAGACTAGGACTATTTTAAAACACGTTACCATAAATTATGCATAAATTATGTCGGTTAAAATTAGTACCAAATTCGAATTGGTTACAATTATACAGGCTTCATTTCACTGGAATTTTTTCAGGGGATAAAAGTACCTACTCATGGATATGCATGGTGGAAGCGACACCGACGCTAAAACCGTTACCACGTGTTCAGTACCACCCCCCCTCCCCCACATAGGATTTTTTATCGGTTATTAAAAAAACAGCTGTTTTCCTACTAAAGTGCAATACCTACATGGTCTGAATGTATGGAAAAGCTGTTTTTTTTTTTTAATTTGCCGATGAACAATTACCACCCGTGAAAGAATGTCAATTATTTCAAAATCAGCCGTGTAAATTACCATTGATTGGGTGTCGGACGGACAGATTTTCACATATAATATAATGCCCTGAAAAACATATTTCTAAAAGAAACAAAAGCTAATACATTTTAACAATAATTGAAGCAGGTTCCTTTGTGTGACTGTGACCACAAAAAAAACGTTATTTACTTTAGTAACATCTGAATAACTTATTTTTTGTAAAATTTGTAACTGAGTGTAAATCATAATAATTATTTATTAAAAAAAAAACAGGTACCTAACCAACTTTCTATTCAATCCTCGCTATTTATCTACCAACCGATCTACCCTACTCTACTGATAACAATTTCATTCAAATTCCTTTGTTTCTCGGTGATATGACGTTTCTTTTACGACAATTGTTATCATTGATACTAATTCACCATATCATTTATACGTTATATTCTCCGGATATATATTATAATAATTGATCTCTATCACTGTATACTTTTGTCTGACTAACAATGTATGAACTCGACAGAGATGGATTGATATTGCATTTTAAACCTTATTTCTGTTGGTATAAAGTACATATACGTTTGGGACAATGACGCCCTTAGGATTTATCTTAGTCGACAATTCCCAGTCGCCTGCAGGTCTCGGTGATCGTAAGTAACTCACATCTCACTTCAAGTGGTCATCATATATTAGCAGTCGTCCAAGACAGTTTTTGAAATTTCCTAAGAAATTATTATCCTGGGATTTTTTTACATTTTTAACTTCAACATTTATCGTGAGACGTAAGTGAAAATAGACCTAATGACCTGTTGTGCTAAAAAAATTACGAAATTGATAATCTTAGAATGCAAGCCACTTTTTTGGACGACTTTATCTATATTAACAGTAGGTTCTACACATTTTACATAAACAATAACTAACTGGAAGTACAAGTCAACAATTTTAAAAGTTTTAAACAATCAATTCCGATAATAATAACATACTAAGACTTATGTAGATGTAATTGCACTAGAATAATTAAATATAGGAATTCTATGGACAGAAAACGTTCAATCCCTCAACAAGTATATCACAATGTTTTATTATATTATTATTGCTTTAATTCGATTGAAATGACAATAGGAACGTTAGCAGTATAGCCGAGTAAAACTTTTTGGTCTTCTTATGGCTAGTGTTGCCATCAAGGCAGATCAGGAGAGGAGATTTTAATGAGCCATTGTCTCGAGTTGCTAAAAAGCAATCTGGGGAGGTCCTGGGTGCGATCCGTAATGCGGACAGTCCTATCTAGTTTTCTCCCATAATTTCCTTTTGCCCGTTTGAATTTATGCCCAGTTAATGGCACAGACTCACCCCTATTACATGGGACTTAAACATCCCTGCCTGTCCTTTCCAAATGCAGGCGTGATATTTATTATTGAGTTTGTTTTGGAAGACGACTTCTCCTAATAAAGGTTTTACCTCGTTTCCCGATCAGCCTCAATTTACAAGTAAGTACTATTACTATCATTAATTGAATCTGTATCTTCAGAAGTTCGATTGATCTAATAAATCTATGGCTTCAGAATCTATTTAAGTCAAGCTATAGTTGATATCGAGTAGAAACTATACTAAAGTTCTAGCTTACTAACATACTACTTATTTTAAAGTGGTCTTAAAATTTCAGGTAATTAAAGCGAAATTGAATAAGTGATATGAGTTACTCTATAAGTCCCTCTGATTTGATATTTAACTAAATGTAACATGGAAGAATCACTACGTAATTTTTAGACGATTCCCTTTACATGTGGCATTAACCAACCCAGACAGAGTCTAGAGTCTAAAATCTAGATAGTCGCTTTCAAAATGTGGCTTTTCGATAGCTTATCATATCAATCCAATACATTTTTGAATTTTCCATCTTCAAAATCATAATCTTCTATGAGTGATTTTGAAAATGGAATATCGTCACTTTGCTAGACAAAGTGCCTGCTTTCTGGATTATGGCCCACCCTTTATCACAGAGGCCTGAGGCCCAGATGTGGAAATATTAAATACTAAGGTATTTCTTTTTGTCCTCATTTGGTTAAATATCAAAAACAGTGGGCTTAATTGTAATATCAAATGATATGCTACAAGTCAACCATGATATGGGTAAAGAGTGGATGAAGGACAGTGGCGACCTCTGTGTATTGTAAAGAGCTTAATCCATCTTTTGCCATCCTTTCCTTGGTGAAGCTTAACACCTTTTTTCGTTGTGCCCTGAAAATATGTATAATAACAATGAAGATAGAAACATGATGTATTGCCATGTGCATATCAGTATGGCATACGCAGTTAATTATTTTTTAATTCATCAAAGTTTCTCTGAAAATCCATTATTAAACTTACGTTTTCCTCTCAGCCTTGGTTGAGACCAAATGATACCGACTGGTATCTGGTTGAAACCTGCATAGTTTGAGGGCATTTGCTTCTAACCGCGAGTATAAATCATCATCTTCCCCACCTACGCCATAGAATTCATTGCTCATCCCATTTACAGCCTTAAATTGCTTAGATACAATAGCTATCGCACCACCAAAGAGATTTAAATATGGCAGAACAAATCTGAAAATTGTGTAAGTTGAATAATTAGGAGAGTAAAATAAAATGAGAGTGTGAAGGTTCAGTTCAGCTTATTGAGCAATTTGTGTAAAAAGCAACAAAGGAGAACAAAAAATACCTTTTCAAATTGCTATCGAAATAAATTATAAATTCATAACACAGTCAAATAGGTACAACTACTCAGCAGTGCAAAAATATATAAATTTTCAGCCAAAATCGTTGTCTCCAGGTGCTAAACTAAAAATAAAGAAATAAAAACGAATTAAATTGAATACTTTTTAATAAGTAATTAATGTGCAAAAAAATGTCTGACCTAAACTTATTGATGCTAGATGACATATGCCTGGGTCTTTCAGTGCAAGCATACAGGTTTGCAAGCCTCATAGGTAAGAGGTCCACATCATGAAGTATAAGACAAGGGTATCCTGCCTTCATAGCAGCAACTGCCCCTATGTTCATGAGCTTGGCTCGGTTGAACGGGCGAGAATCCACTTGTTCCACAACATAGATCCGGTAGTGGATATGTTGGCGATGGAAGTATGTGTGCATGTATACTAGGAACCCTCGTAATTGCTCAGCTCTGTCTCTGTAGACAAAGGAGGTTCTTATTTGTAATACTGCGTCTTTATGGTGAAAATAACAAGTGAATCTGAATATTTACCTGTAAGGAACAATTATAGCTGCACTGTATTTAGGCTTACAATCAGAAGGAGCGTATTCTCCACCTTCCTTTATCCTATGGCCTTCTATCAAGTCTCCGTCGACTAAACTAATGGACAGAGTAGTTTCATCGTGTATAATGTCGTAATAATCACAGTCAAGTACAGCGGTACTAGTAAAATTGTCAGCAGTTTGTTCATGAAGGCTATGAATAATATTATCTTTTTCTATATACTCGTAAGAACGCCGGGCGTTCATATCGGGATGCAGCAAAATAATCAACGTTATGACGATCACACCGCAGTAAATAATCTTCTTTTTATAAGCATGACGCATTTTTAATCAATTAGATTGATTTTTTCCCGCAACTGTATTCGGATTTTAAAATAATTAACGGCCTAGAAGCATTGAAATAACAAATAAATTAATTTACTAAAATAATAATGCCTTGTTTACGTTTGATCAATGTCAATTTTATTTTGACGTTGTCATCGTTCGTGGAATTGTGTCACACAATTCGACGAACAGCTGATTTTCGTCGTTCGGAAACATGCATGTACGCAGCATGCATGGTGTGAAGTGTTCAGCATAGCGGCTGCCTCATAAAAATGCATAATTATGCATTGGACAAATGAAAACACATCTGTACCGATGATATGAAATAAGCATGAATGGGATGACATGATTTTATTCTAGTAATTTTTAAAACTAGTGAGGGTACATTTGAAAACTTGTTTTTCTCACAATACCTATAATTTTAAGTTGTTCGATTTTATAAAGTTATTTAAAAACTAAACAAGTGAAAAATTGGCCTCTTACGCAATAAAAGGTTTTTACAGGTATTTTTAACAAATACCAAGATGCCGTTAGAAGAAAACGAAAAAATTACCAATGTTGTCACTGATACGTCTGAAGAGAGAGAATTTTGTGATAACTCGGTAGAATTAATAAGGAAATGCTCTCAACAGGATACAATAAACAAGTCATGGGATCGTAGTTTCGTTTTATCTCATGAAAACAAAGACAAGGATTACAATAAGACTCCTCCATTTGTGAGCATCATGGCCAGTGACGACCCCAGTTCTACGATGGGGAATTCAACCAACAGTTCCACTCAAACGGAACCATTTGTGACTCTGCCACTTAACTGCAGTATTGTTGACGTGAGCCTTTCCTTCAGCAAGGACTTCGATATACAAAACACTACATCGAATGATAGTAATTCTGAACAGTGTTTAAGATCTAAACGTTGTAGACGGAACTCCAGCGATGGAGATCATAAGGAATTGCGACCTTGGAAAAAACAGTGTTCAGATTCGTGCTCATCCAGCACATCTGATTTGACGGACGCTCAACTAGAAAATGGGCCTCCTTCCTGTCTTTCCAGTAATTCGGACGTATCGTTCAAATCAATTAACAGCAACCATTCATTCAAAGTAAGAAAAAGATGGATGAAATCTGAATCAAACTTGTTTAGAGACGCCCTTCAGAGGTCACGAAAAAGCACTAGTTTCAGCAAAATTAACGAAAATACAACGCCAGGTAATTTATGTTTTACTTATCATGACAAATTAAGTAAGTAGCTAATTTATAAGCAAGTATTTCGTCGCATTTCAATTGTATAATAACTTCACTTTGTTCCATACGGCATCCCCAAAAGTCGGGAAAAATGGTACACTTTAAAAAAGTGTATAACTCTATTGTTTTCTTTTGTGCTTTCAGTCAAATTTGGCTCAGAGGGTCACCATAGGTCAATTTGATTTCATTTACATACATAAAGTTATCTATCGACTTTTTAGCGGTAACTAGGTCACGTGCAAAAAAAAATTGTGTAACGTGATTTATTTTCGCGGGTGACGAAACCCAGTCGACACGCCTCCAATATTAAATTTTTGGATAATTAAATTGATATTATATATTCATAAGGCACAAACAGATTTAGAGTATTTCTTAGATGCTCTAAGCTTATAGCCAATAAGTTATGATTAATTTTGTTTCCTACGTGCGTGTAGTTATAAAATACTATTTACTGGTCACATAATTAGGAACTGGTGTGGGTTACCTTTAAAACTTCATAACACCACGATTAGTTAAACATTACAGTACAGACAAACAAATCCTAATTACTATTACTATGATGTGATGTCCTCCTCGTCATCTGCTACATACAACTTATCCAGGGGTTAGTTTTGTTAACTTGAACTTGTTATCTCAATTGATAACTATTTTTATTACAAACATCTTGGCTCAGTCAGCTGCTAATATAGTTGTGACATCATCGTCGCGCGCACATCTTGGCGATTCAAGTTTTGCTTAACGGTCGAGACGAGACAGCAGGATAATCCAATCGCATTTTAAAAACGACGTCGGACCTGTCTGTGTTTATAGACAAGTGCCAACTTGAGTAGGACCTCGTTTGTTTGAGAACTAGTTTAGTGATGGGTGCTCTCACACAAAACAGCATAAAGGTTGAATTAGAGATAGAGTGTGCTCTAGATACGGGACAGTTGAGTGATATGGAGTGGTTCATGTTGTCAGGTGGAACACCTCGGAAGGAGAGAAGCTATCGTCGGAACAGTAAACCTCGAGCTTGGAGGATTGTTGATCTCTGCACGTGGATCGGCAAAAAGGTAGTTAGTATCACTAATCTTTTTCCTTATTTATTTTTTAAGGGCTTTGTCAGAAAAATATTACTTTTAACTACCTATTTACCTAATACATTGATAGTTGCAACAGACTAAAGGCTCTTTTACAAAGAAGTTAACAAGATTCGAAGCTGTAGGTATCATTTTCCGAGTGCATGTTAGTGCATCACCATGGGCATCACCGCCGGAGGCCCCCTACCCCCCGTAGGGGGAGCCCCCACCCCTCTAGAGATTCTGGATCTAAATAATTTTAAAATGTTATAACTTTTCCTGCCTCATGGATGCCTCAGAATTAGTAAGTACGTAATGCTCATTTTTAGCTTTAAAAATATTTTTAAAGCTAAAAATGAGCATCTGAGTACTCTTACAACCGCAAAAAACTTACACATTTTCTTTGAACCAACGCGCACGTTTCTGGCTTTGAAACCTGCGGAAAAACTTCACAGAGTATACAGACCTATAAAGTGCATTTCATGTGATGTGATGTGGCTGAACTTTGTAATGTTTAGGTAATTCATGCTTGGTTTCTTGTATCTACCTATAGGTATTCCAAACTGATAAAAAAACCAACCAAGGGGCAAGTCGGACTCCACACAGGGTTCCGGCTTTTGTACCAAATTATGTCATCAACCGTTGACTTTTTTTATAAGAAACCTCTATAATATCATTTTTCAAGAGCTGTCGATAGACACCCCACACAGTTATATACATTGAATTTTTTTTCAACCCTCAGTTACATGTAGGTACCTATGGGTAGAGTCAAACCTATTTTTATTTTTTTCCATATCACTTTTGTATAGCGGTTCATAGAAGACACCTACTCTTCAAAGTTCAAACTTCAACTGTGTGGTGCAGTGGTGTTAAGTCTCGCAGTAAAATGGCTGTGCATTACGGACGGACAGAGAGACAGGCGGATAGGACGAATCTATAAGATTTCCGTTTTAGCCATTTGGCTACGGAACCCAAAAAAAGGATATGATTATATCTGTCGATCTGCGTAAGTAAAGGTTACAAAAAAGTTTTTTGCAAAAAAATAAACGGACTTCCAAAAAAATTGAAAATAACTTTAGTTTCGGAAGTCGGAGACTATTGTTTGTTTCATTGACTTTTTTGTCACAGACTTCCGAAAGTAAAGCTATTTTCCATTTTTTTTTTGAAATTTGGTTATTATACTCGTACATGTTTATAAAATATTTTTTTTTTCAAATCGGTTCATAAATGATGAAAATATAAGGTAACAAATAGAAAAAAAAACAACCGAATTGAGAAAGTCATCCTTTTTTTAAAGTCGGCTAAAAATAAGATTTATTCCAGAAATCCCCACCGGTGGGGATCGTTATTTTTTTTTCCAGAAATCCCCACTAGACTGAGTTTATATAACTAGTGGGGATTTCTGGGAAAAAAAATAACGATCCCCACTGGTGGGGATTTGTCGGTGGGGATTTCTGGAATAAATCAAAAATAACACTTGTTGATAGGTATCGATTACCTTACAGTAGGTACTGTAGGTAGGTATTGATGTAATTTCAAGCTGTAATCAGTATCTAATGCACAAGGGCGTCGCCAGCTATTGAGCTGGGGAGGGAGGGGGGCGGCAAAAGGGTGCGAGTAAAAACGGATTTGTAAGGGTTAAGTTTACTTTTTACATTTTTTATTCAGAAATAGATTTAACTTAATCGACTTAGCGAGCAAAGCGAGCTCGAAGTTTGAACAACACACCTTGGACAGGTTAGAATTGTATTGACCTACCGGAGTAACTTGAGCGACATATAAACAAGTTTAAAATTCAAACGAAAGTAGGCTGCAGCAGCGAGCTCGAAAATTTGCCTGACACTTTGCCTTGGACAGGTTAGAATTGTTTGGATCCTTCGTTAAGGAGACACTCGGTCTTCTGAAGACCGAGCGAATACCATGGACCTAGGTTAGAATTGCTTCGAGTTTCGACCTTCCGGAGTTATTGGGCGACTTATAGATAAAGGTGAGATTCAAGAGAAAGCAGCCTGAAAGAGCGAGCGAAGTGAGATTAAAGGAGGAGCAAAGTAAAAATATTTTTAAAGCTAAAAATGAGCATCTGAGTACTCTTACAACCGCAAAAAACTTACACATTTTCTTTAAACCAACGCGCACGTTTCTGGCTTTGAAACCTGCGGTTCAGTGTGCAGTTAAGTCGATTAAGTTAAATCTATTTCTGAATAAAAAATGTAAAAAGTAAACTTAACCCTTACAAATCCGTTTTTACTCGCACCCTTTTGCCGCCCCCCTCCCTCCCCAGCTCAATAGCTGGCGACGCCCTTGTGCATTAGATACTGATTACAGCTTGAAATTACATCAATACCTACCTACAGTACCTACTGTAAGGTAATCGATACCTATCAACAAGTGTTATTTTTGATTTATTCCAGAAATCCCCACCGACAAATCCCCACCAGTGGGGATCGTTATTTTTTTTCCCAGAAATCCCCACTAGTTATATAAACTCAGTCTAGTGGGGATTTCTGGAAAAAAAAATAACGATCCCCACCGGTGGGGATTTCTGGAATAAATCTTATTTTT